>SSNP01000278.1:77479-109181 GCA_006937955.1 Pachypanchax playfairii
GGGGGGGGGGGGGTGATGGAGATGACTTTTTGCAGCACATTGTGAAGCTCAACTTTACTAATGCAACAGTGGCAAATAGAGCATATTTATTATCTTTAGAAAAGTGTTTTTAACCCTCACTCTGGTTTTTGTTTCCCCCTCAGAAAAATCTGAATCCTGCACATTCAGACCCGGGAACCTGAAGTTATACATGCTCCACACATCTGTGTCTTTTTCTTCTTCCAGTCTGTGATGATCACTTTGAGTTTCTGGTCTGCTGACAGTTTCTCAGTTCCATCCCTGTAAGTAGTTTTACAAAAACTTAAAGTTACTTGTAGATAATTTAATTAAAACAAGGTGATTTTGTGTTGTAGCTTTTTAAAGATGTGTAATTAAACAGATGAGATGCTGAAAGATGTAGCAAAGTAAAAAAAAAATTACAAAATTCAAATTAAACACAGGTGTGCATTAGGTATCAGTCTTTCACATACGTGAGTGAATACACACATGTAGACAAATTCACACACTGGTCTCATAGCTCTCGCTGTAATCAGTGTGTTTATATGGAGTGTCAAGAATCTTGGGCAGCTTTGACAAAAAGCGTGAAGGAAAATGAAGGAATGCAAAGACAACCGACCTAATGGCGTGGCCCTCATCATCGTCCTCTAAACTAAACACACACACATTGTTGTTCACGGCTGCTCACTGACGAGGACTGATTGAGCGAACGGAGACGGGGACAGAGGAGTCAAACAAACGAGTGAAATATGAAGACAAGAGGAAACAGAGAGCCAAAATAAGAGAGGAGGAAGCAGAGGGATGGAGCACAGGATGAAGATGACAGATATTAAAACAGCCAGAACTCGTGGAAAGAGCTCTCTCTTCCTGAGAGCTAATATACAGAGATTAGTGGTGGGTGAGGAAAAAAAAAACTGTAATCAGAATGACTCTATTAAAATAATAATTAAAAAACTAGCAAAAAAAAGGGAACATGTTTAAACATTAAGCTTCTCTCATTAGTCTCTCCTCTCTGCCCTCTTTCAAATTTTCAAAACAAATTTCTCATCATGCTTTTTCAGATGACACTTAACATTGAACACGTCTGACTTCTTATTAAAATTTGTCCATGATATCACTGCTGCCAAAATTTGTGAACGTAAAAAAAACTGCACATTTTTTTAAATTAAGGCGATAGTTCAGATCTTTTAAAGTGGGTTCCGGGGGAAAGTCACGAACAATTATTACCTTTCTTGTTGTCGATATCTGTCTGAATGACCGCAGTTTTGAGAAATGCAGTTTAATTTTGACTAGACTGGTTAACTAACACCTAGTTTAACATTGACTGAAACCAAAGAGGATTCCAGCTGTCATTAAATGATCCAGTCACCAAAATTTGTAGTAGTTTGTATTTTCTAAACCTTGTCAGTTTTGCTTTATACAGTTATTTGTATGGAATTCTAGGATTATTAGTAAGTGCAAACAGTCAGCTTTAATTTGAGGGTATTTATATCCAAATTAGTTGAACGGTGTAGGAATTACAACAGTTTGCATATGTGTCTCCCACTTGTTAAGGGACACCATTCACCTGATTTAAATGTAAATACCCTCAAATTAAAGCTGACAGTCTGCAGTTATATCTGTTTCATTTCAAACCCATTGTGGTGATGTACAACCAAAAATGTTTGAATTGTGCCGATGCCCCAATATTTATGGACCTAACTGTAGCTTTAGCACTCTGTTCTATCAGCCTGAGGCAGAATATAATAATTTTTCTGTGCAATAACAAGATGTTTTTAGGTTTATTGAGTTTATTTGAGTGAACCACAATAACATTTTGGATAATAAAGATCCTGTCATACAAAATCAACTTTTTGGAGCTTTTAAACATCCTTTAAACATTTCCTTTTTAAAAAAAGAAAAAAAAACTGAGTTGTTTTGGCTTAATTCAGACATTTCTCAGTGATCCACCTGCACCCTGGTCACAGCGGCAAATGGGAATCTATGGAGTGGTTTACACTTGGTGCGTTTAGTGGCGCGTCCCCCCAGAAGCATCTCCCCACGCAACTAAAGATAGGATTGGGTTCTATTATCGATGCGACACGTTTCCAAATGCATCAATCTTTAACAGTTAACATAGGGCTAACAGGAAAACACCCATGCAGCATTCGGTAAATTTCAAAATAAATAATACATGTGCAGATTTGTATTATTACAATAAGTACAACGCTAGGATGTTGTTTGCTATTTACATTAACCACACGTCTTTGATCCGACTCTAAACATTAAAAACAGAAAAAAAAACACATACATTTGTCTTCCATGCCAGCGTCTATTGTTGTTACACGTGATTTTGTGATTTTCTTGCGACAATTATGATGATATATGTATATGTATGATATATGTGCCTATCCCCGACTGTGAAAGCTGTAAAATAACATGATACAGGACCTTTAAGTTGTAGAAAAATGGCAGTAATTGTATTTTGTCTTGACACCAATATGACCGTTCAGAACTATCCTTTATTTCTCTAAATGGAGGACTTTGAAAGAGCTGTCTGCACATACAATATTTAGTTGTGCAAATTCTTACAAAACCCACTTTGAAAGATCTGAACTATTACTGCATTCCTGTTTGAGTTAAACAAAAGTCAAAAAAGCAGATTTAACCTTTCCTCCAGCCAATAAATAAATGTGTAGTTAATATGTTTGGTGGCTTCCAAGTAAGAGGTTGTTTTATGTCTTAACAGAATATTCATGGTAAAGGAATCCTTCTGCCTATTTTTCGTGGACCTTGAGGTAAATACAAGACGAGATGAAAATATATCTTTTTTTCCACTGTCTACACACATCCGCAGATGGCATACACAAATGTTCAAGCGCAGGCTGAAAAACACATATGCAACCTGAGACTCCACTAGCTTGTGTGGGTGGGGGGGCAATATTTCTCTGGAGAGAGATTGATGTGATCTGTTCGGCACTTCATTGTTTGAGGACGATTTGAGTGAACAGCCTGTTCTCAGCAGACCGGCCCTTCTGAGTGTGTTTGTGAGTGTGAGTTGAAAGCACACGGTGAGTATTAAGGAAAGAAATTGCTCTATTATTTTAGCGACTGCAACAAATCAGTTGGTTCACCTTTGTCCCTCTCAATTGTTGGAGCGAGCGTGGACAAACTCCGGCAGCACACACGGGACTGTCTGTATGTTCGTGCACTGCATAAGCCCAGTCAAGTGAATAGACCCTTTCACTTCCACAGATAAGGGAATGACGGGTAATAAAATGTGGATACTTTATTCACTAGCACACTTGGGTTGTCATTTGATGCTATTCTTTTAAGACTTCTCCAAGGGAATGTACAAAATACTCCCACTCGCAATGAATTATCAGTTAAAGAGGCTATTTTATACACATTTCAGTACTTTGTGGTTATTTCTTGAGTATTAACCTGTAATATGAAACATTTTATATCTAAAAAACGCAGCTGATGAATACTAACGAACAAAGGAGTTGTGACGAAACAGATACAGGCCGTTCGGACTCGGGAGAACTCGGGTTTTATCGCCACCTGTGTAGTTTGAGAGATTAAAACTGAAAGAGAAGTTGTTGACCTGTTTTCACACCCACTATGAAGGTAAGAACACCTGTGGAGCTAAAATATCCAACAGAAACCTCAGAAAAACCGTTTTTAACGGAATGGCCTCTTTAAATGACCTGAATACAATAAAAAATACTTAAAGGCTTTGCTTGAAGTCTTTTGTTCTATAGTATTTTTTAGCATTTATTTGTTGTTATGTTTATTCTAAGATATTTAGTTATTTTAGTATAGTGCATCAACAAATCCAAGCCTAAATAAAGTGGTTTAATAATGAGAAAACAATTAAGAAATGCCAGTACTGTAGCTTAGTTTAATCACTCAAACAATTTAATAGTGTGTGAAAATGTACATCACCACCCAGCAGACGGCTGCATTAGGCTGAAGGGTTGGTGGAATAAACAGAAGTCTTTATCCTGGACACAAAATAATAGGTTTTTTTAAGTGGGTTTCTGTGGAAAGTTTATAGACTATAAATATTTTACCTGATTTTGTCTTAGAACAACTCCATATTCAAATGTTTCATTGTGGTTGATGCAAAAAGTATTTTATAAACATTTAAGCAGCTTTTAATTTTGTATTACATGATTATATCAGCCCATATATGATAAAATTATGGTTGGTGTTAAGCATGGAACCTCAAGTGTGACAGTTTACTTGTTCTGCTACAAATTACTACTGCAAATAACAATCTAATTCTATGTAAATAACAAAATAATGAAAAATCTGTAGAGATTTATGAAACGGAATTTATATATAACACTATCATTTACAAGATTAGATATGTTTTAAGATGGTAAAAGGGTGGATATTTTTCCCTCCTCTGAAAGTTGCAGACCGCTGTCCAGCTCATCTGTCCCATAATGGGATCTCTCAATTTTAAAAAACCTGGTGATCCAGATCCCTCTGAAAAACAGTTCAAATGGTCCTTTTGGCATTTCCAACTTATTCTGAAACTTCCATCCAGATCTGTATATGACATGATATGTTGTTAACAAACAAACAAAAACATTAACACCAAATTTCTCTGCAATAATTAATGTATTTCTATGTCACACGTCCCTCCCAGGCTTCCCCTTCTTTTCCTTATATGGTTACTTCTGACTTCCAAAAACTCCAACATGGCAACAGCGAGATGCCAGAGGCTTTGAAACATCAGTCCACAGTGGTAAGGGATTGCATTTTCTATTTTATTTAAACTTGCTTACATTACTAATGAATCCTAATAAAGTCCATTATTTCCTGTTATTCCTTCCATGTCCTAGAGTAAAACCAAAACTTTCTCCATCTGCACTAAACGGAACTGACATCAGATTTGTTATCGCTTTGAAAGAATTTCAAAATGTGATGTACCACTTTCCATCAACGTCCTCATGAGATGTACTCATGAGGCTTCGTCGTGCCTTATGAGCCGCACTTCAGGCAAAGTGTCTGTACTTTGTTCTTTCCTCAAACATGTCACAATAATGAGGAGCGTCAGGTTCCATCAAGCAGAAGAGGACAGGTCCACATTACAGATGCATACATCACTGCTCTCATTTCAATGTAATAACACCTGTCAGGCTTGATGAGGAGGGAGTCATGATGGCTTAGTCTGAGAACAACAGCTACACGCGTGTTGTAATGTCAGGGTTTTGTTCAGGACCCAAGTGGCCAACACAAGGACAGACAGGATGCAAAGTGTTTGTACAATAGTCAATCTAGTTTATAGATGTTTATGGATGATGCAGGAGACACTCAGGAGTACTGGGGGAAAGGAAGAGGAGGTTATGTCCAGCTCAAAGGTGACCATGTTGATATAAATGTAGAATAATCTTTTCTTGTCCTTTCAGGCTTTGAAGGGAGTCAGTGGTTCAATGGATCCAGGGACGAAAGGAGCAGTAAGGGAGAAGGTTTTACATGTGTGTAGGATTTTCACCGTGTCCTCAGGTGAGTGGGACTGTCAGAAGGATTTTCCAAACTTGAAGTTCCAGCCATCTTTTGGGAGATTACGGGTTCCTCAGACGTTTTACAGGTAGAAACACCAGAGTTGACCAATGAGTAGCAGGTTGGAGACTGTCTCAGCTCTGTTTGATCCATAAGATATTCTCTCAGTAGCCATACACCTGTCCTACATCTGTCTTCTGAGTCAAAACAAACCAAGAACAACAAAAGCAGAGCTCCATTACACTTAACAGGATTCAAGGTAAACTCCAGTTTGATCCTCATATTGTTGCCTTGGATTTCTGCAGTTATTAAACCCAAAAACCAACAGTACCTCCCGATCCTCTGCAGTCAGATCTTTCCACCACATGTTGGGACTCTAATGCTCCATTTCCACTAGGGTCGGGTCAGCACTGAACGGGTCAGGTCAGCATGGCCCAGAATGATATGGTTATGTTTCCATTACCATCTTGGGAATGTGGACGTAGGTGAGGACATGGGAGTACTCAGCAAGTGACGCAAAAGGTCCATGATGTCATTCGTAATTGCCTCAAGACAAACACTAGTAGTACACATTGAGGTAACGGAGGACTTCGAGGTATTTTTGTACTTTGGGAGATTCTTCAGCGCTGACATATTGAATAAAGTAACAAGTAATAATGTGCTGTTGTTGCCAGCTGTTCATTTGAGTTTGATCAGAAAGCATTCTATGACATCACGTCTCATGCACACCACCAGGCAGGGTGCGAATTTGGTGGGGGGGGGAAACAACACAGTCCTTTATTTATTATATAAGTTATTTTTGTTACTCTTTCTTGTCTGATCATACCCTCCAACCCTCCTAATTTTCCGGGGAGAATCCCAATTTTTAATGCTCTTCTGAAAATTTCCCAGGAACATCATCCTCCTGAATTTCTCCCAATTTCCACCTGGATAACAATATTGTTAAACCATCCAACCAACATCCCCCTGACACCCTGCCCCCACCGAATTTATTTTGGACCTTTTGAAAGTAAAGAAAAAAAAAATCCCCCCCTCTGCTTTCCTTTGCTGACATCACTTTACTGGACCAATCAATCCATAGGTTGGGTGGTGGGTCACTTTGTTATGCTTCGGACCAAGGTAGATGTTGGGTCGAGTCAGCTCAGACAGGAAACACGCCAAAACTGGTCTGAATCTACCCGTTCCAGACCGTACCGACCCAACTGGAAAGGGGCATTAATCCCAGTGGCTGGACCTTCCTTCCTCATATTTAACACATTTTAACGAAGACTTCCCAACAACATGAGGGCTTTGACCTCAAGGACAATCTCATCCACCATCTATCTATCTAAACAATCTCATCAAAGAAACCAACATGTTACTGGTAGAAACATTAACTCACACCAAATGCAACCAACACTAAGGCTGTGAAAAATTCCTTAAAAATACCTTAAATTCCTTCTCTGGAGCCGGTGATAGGTTTAGTTCCTTCTGGAATACTGTGGTATTGTGATGGGGAAGGCCAGTGGCGGGTCTACTCAGGAGTTCACAAAATGTCAAAAACAAAGTTGTAGCAATTGCTGTATTGCAGTTTTTTGGTAGTACACTAAATATAAACATCACACAGCGAACGTTTAGAAGGAATATAGCAAATCAGATTTATTCAGCATGATTTTATTTTGCGTTTTGATGTGATCAAACTTTTAATATACAGAGATTTGGAGCTCGGTCTTTAGTAAGTTTGTGCAACAACGAAGTCGAAGGCGGTTCTTTACAGTAATCAATTATTTACAGTTTTTCTTTTTCAGTTTGGGTGACTTTTATTGAACTGAAAAATCTATGGTCTGTTGTTCTAAAAGTAACACGTCCTTTTCCCCCTTCAGTGTTTCCAACAGTGAAAATAAAGTTTTGCTTTCTTTATTCAAACAAGGAAATGCAGTGAAACAAGAATCCAACAAGTTAATGGCAAGTTTAATAACGTACAAAAGACTTCTAATGCTGAAAGTGGCCTCTGCTGTGTGTTTAAAAAACCCATCAAAGTCTCAAAGACTGGAACCAAATATCCAAGTCACACGCTTCATTATTAAAAGATCAGCTCTAGATGTGGTGAGCTGCAGTGCAGTGAAAGGAATAAAACAGAGCTGGTTGCTAATGGACTTTGTACTGTGGCTCACTGGGTCAGAACCGTCACACACCCCTCGATGCTGTCACAGGTTTTAAGCTTTTAACCAGGCTCATGCATCGGGAAATACAACCGCCAGAAACATCGAAAAAACCTGTTAAAAAATGTGTGCTGCACTCCAAACCCGTGCGCGCTCACACCTCGCACACACGGACGCACGCTCTGCAGAAGCAGTAGAACAAGGCATTACCATAAATTCATTAGAGTGGTTGGGCAGTATTTATAAACACGTGGAGATGTTGTTTACAGTGTCTGACGGGATGGATTACACATCTACACAGACTAGTGAAGGAAACACTCTCAGCACACACACTGTTTACACTGGCAGAGGGAGAGAAGAGAGAGGGGAAAGGAGTCTGAGTGCATCGCTCCGCAAGGTCCCTGAGTGACATGTTTTACAGAGTGAAATAAACATTCAATAAAATAAACACCCCTCAGCTGCGCTGCGCTGCTCTCTGCTGCCATGATCCGGGCCAAGGTGGCACAGAAAGACCTCTCTGTGCACGGAGCCCACACGTAGGTCCGAATGTGTGTGTGTGTCCACAGAGCAAAGAGAATCTCATATCTGAGTATCATTTAGTCCAATTAAACAAGAACTTGTTTTTATTATTCTGTGTACATCAGATGTCAGATGTGTTGAGATTATCCGCATCAGCTGCTTCAGCTGGAGATTCAGTTTTAGTGACTTCTGTTTAGTTGCTTGTTATAAAGTTTGAGAGTCAATAAATAGAGACAATTAGATTCCTGAACTTCGATCAAACACTGAGCTGCTGCTTCTTGCTATCTGTCAGCTAATGCATGGGGCCCCTGAAAAGCCACTAGGGGGCCCCAGAGCTGAATGTTCAGCCTCATCTGAAGAAAATGAAAATGTTTTTTTTTTATTCTAGCAGGCTGAAAAACAAATATAGGATATGAGGATAGAATAAGTTACAACGATACATCAAATCGTGTCCATCACTCATTTATCTTGGTTTCGTGACAAGCTGGAGCGTCATGTGTAGTAGTAAAAACAAAAAGTTGGGTTTTTGCTTTCAGAGTTTAAAGTGACCAATATTTGTAAAACACTTAACATGTGATTTGTTTACATACATACAGAGACCGTCAGTTTTCACCAGTTATCTCTGTTGAGTGGTTTAATTTAAGAAGTTTAATTTCAGTATTTTACTCATGATTTGTGATGACTGCAGCAAAGTTCATTGATCATTTAATGGATTAGACATTTTTCTATCATAGTTTTGCAAACTAGCCCCTCCCCCCCAACTGTTCAGCCTTGCTGTTCTGTTTTCCCAGGATTTTATGTTTCTCTATTACAAGTTTGTAATGTTAGCTGTTTTTTTTCTCTCGTTTAGTTTAGTTTTATTTTTCTGGAGGAGCTTCTCGATGGGTAAATACGATCAGGAAGGCCTCAGAACCACATCGAAGGAAACATCTGTTAGTTACAGACTCGATGTTGATGTTTTTGCCGGGTTCAGTTTTAATCTCTGGATTCCTCTAAAAAAGCTGAATCTAGCTTCTACACAGGTGCCAACAAGTAATGTGCAGCTATTCCTGACAGTGATTATAAATCCACTCGATCAGCATTGAACTGTCCCACAAACACGATCACAACCTTGGATTTATTTTCTCTTTTTTTGACTTACGTTGTGTCCGACTGCTCTGAGCAGAGAAGTCTTTCACGCGGGCGGTCAGATAAACAACAAAGAGACTGTGGTTTGTTTTTTAAATGACAGATTTTTTTAATTTATTTTAAGAGTTGATATAAAAATTAACAGGCGAGAAAAGTTCATCCATGAATAATGAGAGAAAAATCATCATTTTTATCAAGTTAGTTTTTGGACATCAATGATGCACATCTGTTTACTGCCCAGCCACAGTCAGTTTTAGCTCCTCCAGGTATCTGGTGTAAATAAATGAAGCTTTTTCTCAACTTTTATGTTCCAAACTACAAAAACCTCATTAACAAGACTTCTTTATCCAACACAGAAACATGTGTTCTAGTTCTTTCAAGTGATCTCAGTTCTGTTTTACACCACAAATAGAAACAAAGTGGCTTTTATATACTTGTTATTTTACACTGTTTAAATGTTGAAGTTATTAGAATAAATAAAATTTTATTTTGAGGATTTATTAATCTTCCTTTGTTCTTTTTTTCACGTCTTAATAAAACACAGCTTCTGCAACACACGTGTTTGTATTTCTCACGTCTTCATTGTCAAATAATATTGAAATTGACGGGTTTTCTGTGAGTTATTGTTTGTACTGGATCTGACAGGAGCAATAATAAACCGCGAGAGGGCAGAAAGAGGCCGAATGGATCAGCAGAAAAAGGTGATAAGGGTGTTGATGGAGCAACAAAGACAACGAGATTTGGAGATTTAGAAAGAAGAGGATGAATTTATTGCTCTGTGGAGACACATATATGGATGGGAAGTGAGGGGAGGGGGGGGGTAGAGGAGAGGGAAATCAGACAGGTTGGACTTTAAGAGCACACACAGACGCACTCTGTTTAATGTCTCGCTGACATTTCTGCTCCCAGTCTCCTCCCCTCGCCGGAGACGAATGGGCAAAGGGGGCAGGAAAAAAAAAAAAGAGGAGACGGAGAGGAGAGACGTCTGAGAGGATGTGCAACGCTCTGCCTGGACTTCACTCAAGGTCACAAACCCCAGACAAAGTCAAGGGTCAGGGTTCATGGGAGGGCCAGCCAATGAGGATCAGGTTTCTCTGCCAGCAGTTCGACTCATCCTGATATATTTTTCACTTTCAGGTTTCCATATTTTAAATTGTGCTCCTTCATCCTCGTGTGTAGGTGCCCTTGTTAGTGCAATACAATGTGAAAAAAACATGTGGCTCTTTAGGGCAACCGAGGGTCTACCTAATAGTTCACTCCCTGAGTCCTTGACTAAATTCCTTCTGGATTCCGTCACTCCATTAACCCGGCCAGTCTGCCTTACATGCAGATGTGTGTGTGTATGTGCATCATTGAGGCTTTCGTTCACTGTCACTGCTCTGTGTCTGGTGCTCATTTGATTGCTCTAAATCAAACCATCTGTGGATTGGACGGGTGGAATGTTCTCCCCACATGTTTCTGCCTGAACACCTCCCATCCATTGACCCAGTGCTAACTGGTGGTGTCCATATCAACAGATGAAAGATGTCAGCTACCAGCTTCCTCTCTTCGTATTTATACGTTAACCATCAACCGCTTAGCTCTTTGACATGCGCTAAGCTGAGGGCTGATGTTCGGCTGCAACCAATCTCGAAACAAATAGTCCACTCACTTACAAAAATCATTTTCTCTGCCTTTTGTTGCTCGTTCACTTGTGACAGAGCATTTCCCGCCGCTTGCTGTAAAACGTTGCTGTTTAGACAGTCCCACGGCCGTCTGACTGGGCCAGTTGGCTCGAGTCATGCAGTACGGCGCAGAGAGGAGCAAAGACAACAGGCAGCAGTGTGTCGACTTCTGGCCAGGCCTGAGAATACTTCACTAACCTGATCAGCACCAAGACAAATAGAGAGGTGATTGCTTCCCCGTGGCACATCTGGCTTCTCTTAAGGCAACTGGAAGGGAAAAGCAGGGGTGGGCAGTGTGTGTGTGCACACGCGCGCATGTGTGTATGTGCTCTTAAAGGCTACTACTTTACATAGGGGTATTTCAAACACACTTGCCGACCAATTACAGCCAATCTATGCTGTCGGTCTGACTGCTTTCACCCATCAATAAAAACATTTTTTTTGGGTTTGCTTGAGTCTTCCTGAGCTGCAGCTCGGCCCAAACAAACATCTCACTTGGAGTCTTGACATTCAGTAAAAGCCAGCGATAGAATCCCAGCCAACTGGGAGGAAGATCTCTAAGTTAACAGAGGAAATTAGGTTTTGTCCTGAAAGAACGGGACTGAGTTGATCACACAGGTATGAGTAGGTGTGCAACGCTTCACAGATAGGAATGTTTCCCGTGCTGCTTCATTAGGGGCTCGTAGTTCGTTAAAATGTCTCCATTCTGGAACACCTCTGGTCTTGACTGAAGGTGAGCTGACAAACTGAATGCTTGAACTTTTGGGTCAACAAGGGTGAAAGTTGAGAAGAACCTTCTGTTTTTTTGGTTGCCTGATACAGTTATCTCCACCTAGTGGCCACATAGAGAATAACAGCCAAACACATGAGTTATTGCTGCAGTCCAAGTTATCCATTGTTGCCCAAATTTTCCAACCAGTGCTAAAAAGCTAAATAAAAAAAGCCCATAATGAAAACACAAACAGCTTCTACTTGCATAATACTCATCTTTTTTTGTAGCAATTTTAATTGAAATATGTCAAAAGGAATATTATTTTAAATTTTACTTGAGATCATTTCTTGCTTCCCAACTTGGTATTTTGTCCCCCACAGTGGCGTCCCGACCTCCGCTTTTTGGTCTAATCCACATAAGTCTCTGTTTACACCCACTTAGTCAAGCAGCCTCCTCTAAATTTCACTGTTGGTTTCCTTCTTTGCATTTTGCTTTACTTCATATTTATTGTGGCACTTGTTTCAGATGAATTAGAGCTGCACAAAACACAGCAAAAGAGTTTACGTTGTCACCACAGAGAAACATTTCTATCACTTCCTTCCTCTATTAGTTGTATCCCACAAAGATGTAATCTGTGTGTGTGTATGTGTGTGTTTGTGCCTGTCTACCTGCAATACTTGATTAACATCCCCCACCCATCCAGAGTCATGTGTTGAAATGAAGGGACACCCACATACAGTAACTCACAGACACCTTTCAGCTATGACCACCTGCACATTGAAACATGGTGCTCTAGTTAAGACTCAGCTCTTCAGTTCAGTTTCTCTGCCTGCATATGCATGTGTTTGTGTGTGAGAGTGTGTGACTTTGTGTACACACATACATGTGCTCAGCCTGAGGAATGCCCTAGAGGGTGGGGGCCCAAGCTGGAGGCTTTAGAGAGGGGCCAGTGTGTGTGTGTGTGTGTGTGTGTGTGCGCACGCGTGCGTGCGTGTGTGTGTGTGTGTGTGTCAGAGAGCCAGTGGGAGCTTAGGAAGGGGCCCTGTGTTTTGTTCTGTTCCACATCAATGAGACGTCAAGCTGGGTTTGGGCCTGACAGCACCCGGATTAAAGGTTTTCTACTAGACACACTCTACCCTTCCCCCTGATGCTCACGCACACACACACACACACACACAAAGAGAATGGACTGAAAGAACATAGTTTTAACTCCTGGAGTACTAAATTGTGATTTAAAAATGGATACAAGCACCTGGACAGACCTTCATGATGATAAGAAAGGAAGCAAAGGACACTGTGTGTGTGTGTTGTGTGTGTGTGTGTGTGTGTGTGTGTGTGTGTGTGTGTGTGTGTGTGTGTGTGTGTGTGTGTGTGTGTGTTTGTATTTCTGACCTCCTGGGGACCAGTTTCCTGACTTTTACTATCTTTCTGGGGTCCGAGGGTTCTTGTGGGGACCGAAGCCTGGTCCCCATGGGGGGGAATCCCCTTTTTAGGGTTAGGGGTTAGGTTTATAGGTATGGTGTGAATAGAGTTTTAGTTAGTCTTAGGGTTAGTTATAGATCAGTAATGGTTAAGGTTAGTAAAAGGGTTTGGGTTAGGTATAAATCTAGTTACTAAAATCAATGGAAGTCAATGGACGGTCCCCATAAGGATACCAAAACACACTTGTGGGTGTGTGTGTGTGTGTGTGTGTGTGTTTGTATTTCTGACCTCCTGGGGACCCGTTTCCTGACTTTTACTATCTTTCTGGGGTCCGAGGGTTCTTGTGGGGACCGAAGCCTGGTCCCCATGGGGGGGAATCCCCTTTTTAGGGTTAGGGGTTAGGTTTATAGGTATGGTGTGAATAGAGTTTTAGTTAGTCTTAGGGTTAGTTATAGATCAGTAATGGTTAAGGTTAGTAAAAGGGTTTGGGTTAGGTATAAATCTAGTTACTAAAATCAATGGAAGTCAATGGACGGTCCCCATAAGGATACCAAAACACACGTGTGTGTGTGTGTGTGTGTGTGTGTGTGTGCATAAACCACTAATTAATACTTAATACCCAAAACTATTTATCTCTCTGTAACCCTTCAACATGTAACAGGAACATGAATGATCTTACGTGTGCAAACCTAACGACACATTTTGCTCATGTTAGAATTCAGTCTGAATGGGGTGAGAGGTAGGATTTTGTTTTACCATTTTAAATGCTAAATAATAATAAATAGTTTAATAGAAGTTAGTTTATTTCAAAAGGTGAGAAGATGTACAGCGACTGAGGGAGCAGCCTGAAGCTCTGAAAGCAGGAGAGCAAGAGGGAGGGTATAAATGTTACAGGTTTGGAGGAGGTTAGACGAAGTGAGGAGCCGTCCAGAGGAGCAAGGAGGAGGAAGAGGAGCACAGTAAAGAGTTATGTTTCGAGAGGAATAGTTTGTTTCCAGCAGGTGAACTGAACCCAGAGGTGTGGAGGGATTTTGTTGGTGGTAGATGTTGAGGATTTACTTCACATGTTGTTTCTTTCTCAAGGATTTCAGACTGAAACTTCAGAATGATTGTAGCTGATCATGTTGAGAAGAACTACAGAAAAAAACACAAACTATCTAAAATCATTTTACACTTTAAATACTTTAGATATCCTGCTGCACCGACGAGTCGATGGATTATAGGTGTGATCAGCAGTGACGGCAGATTCTGCAGCAGGTGGGCCTCAGAGAGCGGTCAGGCCAGTGACTCACCTGCAAGTGAGGAAAAACATAGAAAAAAAAACAAAAGATGAAAAACAGAAAAAACAAAAGAAAGAAAGAAAAAAGAACTGTTAAAACTGCTCCTCAACCCAAAACCCTGAGAAAGAAAATGTTAGAGCACAAAGAGTTCAGGCCAACACAAGGACAGATTGCAAAAGCAGCACCATAAAAAGAAAACCAAGAGGTTGTTGACATTATATATACACACACACACGCACACACACACACCATTAATACACCCCAGATAGAAAATAATACACAACATAAAAACACAGAGAATCCAGAATCCTGAAACCATTTAAAAGCACACACACATTCACTAGCTGAGTTTATTCAGTGTCTACCGAGGTCATAGCTATTCAGAGCTGGGATCATCAAGCACGCAGCATCTCCACTTAAACATTTTAATGTTTATTCTAATAAAAATAAATACGTTTGAAACTTAGAAAATAACAAGCTGACACTGAACCAAAAGTCAGGGTCACCGATTCACAGTTTCATCAGTCTAAAAGTCCTCATTTTCCTCACAGTGTCATCAGTTAAATCTGATTTGTTTCCAACTGAACTGCAAAGGAATCAAAACTCTGTGTTTTATTTTATAATATTCTGTATTTACATTTAAACAAAGTGACTCCATTCATTTTTGATTTAAACGGAGCTCTGTGTGATTTAGCATGCTGAAACGTGCAGGTTGGATGAAATGGGGAGAAGACGGGAGGAGAATAGACAAGCGAGGCTAAAGAAGCTGTCGAGCTTTTCCCAGGTGGCTCTGGAGATCCAGCAGTTCGTGCCTCTACCGGACATTCAGCTGACAATAAACACCTTTGATGCTGACTTGCTGTCGGGCTGTAAAGTTCCCACTAAAACCCCCACGGTCCGGGGTGTTGGGGAACACATCCAAGCCGACCGCCTCACATATCCCCCCATGACTTAATTAGTGCTCTCTGATTCCCCGCTTTAGTTTACTGTATAGGAACAACTTTTATCCTTAACTGTAATCAGCTTGCCCAGAAGAATTGAGCACAATAAGAAGCCTGTTTGAAGTTTCTCCTTTGTGTTATCTTGAACACTTCAACAAAAGCCCAGTGCAGCTAGCCTCAGCGTATAATAAGGGTCCACCAGGCAGCTGAAGTTGTTGAAAACCTGAAATGTTGCACATGCCACCTGCAGTTACTCTCCCCCGACGGACTGAGCATGAAAAAGCAACTTTATTTATTATCTCCAATTATAACACAAGTGTTCAAGCGTGTGGCTTTAGTAACCCCTAAAGGACTAGTTGTGTTTTCCTGTGTAAGTGATCGTATTACATGTGAATTGATTTTGTTCAATTATTTAAGAACCTCGCCTACGAGTCTCACAAAAGTTTCCTCTCCTGATTAAAATTCCTAAAGTGAATCCGTTCTGCCATTTATTACCGTTTGCCCTCCTCACCCACTAAAAAGACTGAAAATATTTTTTTAAGTGTCAGTAACAAACTAAATAAAGCAAAGTCGGACCAGTTTTGGGGTATATTATTATGACATGAGGATGACAAGCTGCTCCTTAAATTTCTTTTTCAAATGTTCAGATTCTTTTGATGCTCAAGGTGACCGTTAATTTGGTGACTGATCCTCTTTATCTGTTTTAACAAGTGCAATAATGACATTCAGATTGAGTTGTCGAATGCAGTAATATTTATTCCATGTGAGAAGGGCAATAGTTCAGTTTTTAATGGTTATCTTGTCTTTAAAACAAGCTGGAATGTTAACTTTTCTACTGACAGATGAGGGTTTTTGCACCGATCATACAACCTAATCATGATGATTTTTTTTATGTAGTCGCTGTAATAGAAAAAATATGTCCTTTAGGGAGTTCTAGATAAAGCAGGTAGGATCTGACATATTTTAATTAAAGTTAATTTATTTTTTTTTTAATCCTGTGAATTTGACTCAGGTTGATTTGTGTTGTAACCTTTACTTTCACCAAATTGTTGCAGGTTGGTTCTTATTTACGGTGCAAGTGCGCCATCTGGAGGACAACAAAGTTTCAACTCCTTTTGGAAAGATTGATCCAGTTCACACGTGTTCCTGTAGACCTACTTACAGACAGACATATTAAGATAAATACACATTATTAGACTCAGAACACACATGAGATATGAGACACATTCCGCTGCATTGTTTAGCATTAATGTCTGATTGTTCGAATTTGTTTTTATGGTTAAAAATATCATAATTTCCTTGGGAAAAGAAGTTATTTCTTTATTACAGATGCTAAACATGTTTGTTCAACACAGTGACAGTCTGGAGAAGGAAACTGGTCTTGTGTCTTGTGGTTTTGGCTGTCAGAGGTAGTGGAGAGGGAAGAGGTGAGATACTGGAGAGAAGGTCCCTGCTGATGCTGCCTGACCTTTTCCTGAGTCTGGAAGACTTGAAGTCCTGGCTGGAGGAGTCCAAGTCCTAGATGGAGGAGTACAGGTCCTAGATGGAGGAGTACAGGTCCTGGATGGAGGAGTACAGGTCCTGGATGGAGGAGCACAGGTCCTGGATGGAGGAGTACAGGTCCTGGATGGAGGAGCACAGGTCCTGGATGGAGGAGTACAGGTCCTGGATGGAGGAGCACAGGTCCTGGATGGTGGAGTACAGGTCCTGGATGGAGGAGCACAGGTCCTGGATGGAGGAGTCCAGGTTGTAGATGGAGGAGTCCAGGTCCTGGATGGTGGAGTCTTTGCAGTCCTGGGTGATGGTGGTCCCAGAAACCTGAACATTTTCACCATACACAGTATTATTGTGAACAGTATTTGGGGCAGGGGTGAAGGCTCATCCTGAAGTTCACTTCTATCTCAATAGTTTTTAGACTGTTGAGCTGTAGATGGTTCTGGCTGCACCAGAGAACCAGCTGGTCCACTTCCTGTCTGTAAGCAGACTTGTCTCAGTCCCGATGATGCAAATTTAGTAACACGAATATTAAAGATTAAAGATAAAACTTATATTTGGAAATAGTTTGTGATCACAATAAATGTTTTTCTAAATAAATATATGTAATTCAAAATACATGTCAAGATTTGGGCTTGTTAACACATCCCTTAGGTTTGGATTTGATTTTTGACCTTTAAGGAGGGCCATTCTTAAATGAGATCTGCAGATAATTGTTTTATCAGAAGCCCTTTTTTTTGGGGGGGGGGGTCCTTGAGTCCGCCCTTGTGGATCCTCTGAGGTATTTTCCGTTCATGTGATTTCAGCTGAGATCCAGCAGAAGGCGTCAGAGTGTTTTTTTCAGTGATTTACCTCCACGGCATCAGATGTGATCTTATATTCTATTCCAAACACTGTAACTGATTACTGTAAAAACTCTGCACATCACATCATGATCACACTGAAGATTTTCCATATTTTGGTTGAACAAATAAGAATTCTGACACTGTTTACGATTGACATCTTCCCCAAAAGATGGACAACAATGACATCATAACTTAAGACATAAATTGCCCTAAAGAACAATGTTTTTTAAATGTAAATTATTACCTAAGAATCTAATTTCTACCTTAAAAGTCTTTATATTTTATATCTGACGAGGCTCTTTTTGTGTGTATGTGAGATATGACACAATACTGGGTATTTTTCTGATGAAGACATATCCTTGATTTTCCCTGAGGAGTTCATATTTTTTTTTAACTGCAACTTGTTTGAGACGTGCTGTTGCCATCAAACTTAAATTAAGCTATTTTATTTTAAAAAATGCTGTTTCAACATCTGAGAAGTTGTTTATGTTCTATTAGAACTAAAATATAACTTTATGATATATCTGCATATCATTGCAATGTTTTCATTTGCATTTTACCCAGCAGCCCAACTTTCAGAACTCCAGTTATATTTTTTTCACTCGTATTTTTTTCTTCAAATTTTCACAGATTCTAGTTAATTTTCTGAAAAAGTGTGAAGATCATATCTCCACATTCAAACATCCGACAGAACATACGAGCAACCAAGCTGATTCTTTTGACCCAACTACACCATATAAGGAGCTAATGCTACAGTATGTGGTCGTGAGCTGATGATTTGTGCAACAAACACATGAAAAAAACGTGTCAGCCACAAGAATCTGGTCGAGTTTTTTGAAGTTATCTTTAACAAGTCCAAACAGCAACTGCGTGCAAAAGCAAATCTTGAAGCATCGCTCAGGTCAAAAGCTGTGCAGCTTGAAGAGAAGAACGTAAATATCTGAGAACTGAGAAAGACAGATCACTGATTTTAAACACATTTTCCTTCCAGTTAGGTTGTAAATAAGATGTTTATTCCCTTCATCATCACATTAATCAAAGTATACGCTTATGAATCTTCAAAAACACTCTTTTGCTTATGTGCACATGCAGGCGAGTCTTGGGGCATCTGACTATTACTCTCGACAACAGTTGATTATGAGAATTTTAATGACAACAACTCATTTAAATACAAACTAATCAAGTTTAATCAACTGGGAAAGCTGGTGATTTTCTTGCATATTAGGTTAGAACATGTTAGTGTGTCCTAACTACAAACTAGCTTTATTTTATAGCCTTAATCAAACTAAAAACAAGCAGAAAAAAAGGAAAAGTTCTGCATAAAATATCATTCACTTCCATTAAACACCTTCATTTAGGAATTCAAATAAGAACCAAAACGTTCACAAAAATCTGAGTCGTTCAAGTTATATTGAAATAAAAAGTTTATTAACTTAATTATACAAACCAATAAATCTTTTTTGTTTTTAAACTACGTCAGCAGTTTCAGTGCAATTCCAAAATATACATAATCAGCAGGGCGTGTTGATCCAAGTTCTTCACATCGGAAACAGCAATTTAAATAGTTCTGATTATCGATTATCGTCGTCCTTGCCAGAGGAAACTCGTGTGATACCTTCATCAGGTAAATCTGTACACAGCTGATCCATAACAAACAATACAAACACACTAAAGAATGAAATATTAAATATATAACAAAAGCACAATGACAGGAGCAAAACATAGAACCAAACATTCGTAAACCATAAAAGCAAAAGAAGAAGAAATGTGGTTACAGTTATTTGGTTTAATAAATATCAAGTTGATGCACCGTTTTCTCTTTCTTTCACAATTCGGTGTGAAACTATAACAATGTCTGTTCTTACCTTCAAAAATAAAAAGATTCCTTCTCTATGAATGTTCTTCCACAATTAAAGGCTGAAGCGAATAATCACAAGAGTTGAATCATATTGCAAACAAGCAGGAAACCAAAAGAAGAGCTACTTTTCTTACCTTCTCACTTGAGGTGAGAAGCGTCACATTCAATGTTTCCTCTCAAAGACAGGATCCTCGTGTTAACAGTAAATAATGCAAAGATTAAAAACTATATTTGAATTCCCGTGAGACGGGAAGATTTGTGGAGGAGAAGCTCTGATTAGTTGAACCGAGTCTTCAGCCATGAGGTTTAAGAGTTGTGAGTTTTAAAGTCAGTTATTTACCGCCTGAGTCTTCAGAACGGGCGTCAATTAAATAAACAGCAACAACAATAAAAGGATTTTTAGCTAAATGGTCAGTTTATCTGCTAATTACTATTAATATTATTATATAAATGGTTCTTTGGAGTTCTTGTTCTGCCCTCTTCCTCAGGTGCTACAGGTACATAAACATAAAGAGTGGCGTAACAGAAACATCCCGTCGGTAATGACGTCTGTTTAAAGCACATTTTTCTAGAGTCCAGTTTTCCTGTCACGTCGCTCTGGGAAGGTTTTTACATTTTGTGATATAATAAATGAATCAGCAGTTACAACATCCTGTTGGTTTGTTAGTACGTAAGTTTAGCCTCTGGGCTGCGACTGTCTGCAACAAACTGTGAAACAGTGTTCGTGGAAAAAGTTCCCAAAATCTCTGTTTTCAGATTCGTTTCAGAAATGTGAGACACGTTCAGTGACTTGTGGAAGTAAGTTGTGCCTGATTAGAGACAAAAAAAGGAGAATCTGACACTTTGAGCATCACAAAACTGAATAAAGTTAGAAGACGTTGCAATCAATCCGACATATTTAAGACACGTTGTGACTAAACTGCAGCAAAAATAATGTACACAAATGTTGCAGTTTTGATGCTCAAAAGTGTCATAAGAAGCCGTTCAGTGTGATTCTGTTCTCACATATTTTGTTTTCAGTGAATTGCTGACAGTCGCACCCCCGTAAAAAACACTGCTTTCATCTGATTTACACTGTTACCACGGTAATTATAAGGGTAAACAACCTCAAATTGCATTAATATATCAGCATCTTCCACCAAGAGACTGTAAAGTACCTTTACTTAAATATTCTCTATTTTTTTTTAAAAAGGCAAGAAATGTATACATCATTTAATAATTGTGCCATTTCTCTAACAGGTGAAGTTTAAAAAGCACTCGAGGTTTCGTTCAGCACCAAGCCGCACAGCAAGAATCCAGGCCTCGACGTTTCTCATCACAGCATAATCAGTTTACTGAACTATTAATATAGATATATGAAATGTGGATTTGAACCGAACTGGCGTGAACAAGCACAGCATCACATGACACATTCTTCATTTCTCTGGAGGATGAATAAAAATATGGAGCTGAGATGCAGATCCCACTAGCTGAAAGAGTTTAGCTGCATCTCCATCAGCGATGAGTTCTCCTTTAAACAAGCCCGTCAAATACATAAAAAAAAAAAAGAAGTGAAAAGTTTGTCTGTGCTTTTACAGTGAACCGTGAGAGGAGAAAGGCATTGGTCATGGGTTAAAGGGTAAATTAACACCAAATTACAACAAAACCTCCATGGCCTCATCCCAGTTCTCGATATCATGGCAGGTGTTCTACATCACCTGTCAAAGACAAAGCACTCTTAGGGGGTGTGGCCATCAAGCGCAGGTGGCTCAGCCTGTTTCAGCCCACACAGAGGATTACAGCAGAGCTTTTATCTGCTTTGTGTGATTCAGTGTTCAGTCACCCTTTAATAATGTTATTTTTATGTCTCACCCTAGAAATGTTTTGACACACTTTTAGCTCCAAATGTTAGCCTCCTGGCCCACCTGCATTGCCCCTTTCTACCTAATACACTCTTCCTCTGATGGGCTTTCTGAGTCTTCGTTCTCACTGTCATCCAACTCTGGAAGATCTCCCCACAGCAGCAGATTCAGACCTGCAAGCACATTTGGAGAAAAACAACAACATCTTGTGAACAAATACGTCACAGGTCGTGATCCAACTCTAGGAAAGGGGAATTCACACTGACCCGTTGCATCAAGTCTGTTGAGAGTAGATACGGCATCACTGTTGAACATCCAGAAATGTCCGTTGTTGCAGGAGAGCAGGCAGGGTTTACAGGGAGCCACCACGTGATAGCCAACAACATTCCCACTGTGAACGTGACAGAGAGAGCACAAAGAAGAAAACACAGATCAGCACTTTCCCAGAGGCATTTCTGAAAAGTGCCAACTCCACGAACAGATGTTTGGATTTTTCCCCTCTGTGTACATGCCCAACAAAGCCTGGTAATACAGAGGTCAAAGTCCCCCATGTCCAACATGTTAGTAGGTTATTTCAGTTTGCCACTCTTTTTTTTTTTTTTTTTAGAAATCAACTACTTATGTCTGTAAAATATAACAAGGCTCGTTATTCTGGAAGTAATGTTTGTTCTTTTCAGACAAACAGTCATCCTTGATCAAACTCTGGAAGGCGTAGGTGAAGTTTACATACCATTTAAGACAGGCGATGTCTCTCAGTTTGCATTTACAGCTTTCAGTGGAGTAACAGCTGGCCACAAAGTCAACAGTTCTTCAGAGGGAAGTGCGTGGCAAAAACAAACAAAACAAGCATTAAAGGTTATTTAGCACAACTTTTAATAGATGTTTTCAGCAAATAAACTGATAAACGTTAGTGGTCTATACAGTTCTGTGAGGTAAATATTGTACAGCCGACAAATGATACAAAGGCTAACAGGAAGGCTAACGCAATTAGCAGCTACCTGTTTGGAGGTATATCCGTGGAAAAAAGCTCCACTTCAGTGTCCGCCAGCAGCACAGCTTTCATGCCTCTAGTGCACAGCAGACTGTCACAGAAGATACAGTTGACCTGGGTAACACACTTGTTCTTAAAATTGGCGTTGGATGTTGACATTATTGTTTTGCTAATAATGAATGAAAGCTCTCGTTGTTTCTATTTAAAAAAACTAAAAAAAAAAACGTTGAACGGCTGCTGGTCGCGGTCCGTATAACTGAATTAGGTAACGAAGGATGAATATTCACGGTGCTGGGGACAACGACTGCGCTTAACGTCCTTATGTTATTGTTAGCTTTTTTTCCGTACCGATTACGAAAGCCAGTTAACGTTCACCTGGCTGTGCAGATTCACGAAACAACCGGAAAACTATAACAACAACATGGAAGTTGGTTGTATTTCTGAGAAATACTAAGTTATCCCGTTTTACGCTGCTAAGTTCATTCAGATGCAGTTAACAGCTAACCAAATAAATGTCGGCTTTGTTTACAACTTCCTGCTCTTTAACGACACTTCCTGAAACTTCGTTTAAAAGACCCGATACTTGAATTTGATTGGATATAAACGGAAGTATCTGACGCCATTGGTGGCTTCCATTTGACGTTCCTAATTTGATTGGTTAGAATTTTACATTGACAAGCCCAGTTTTAAATGTGGTATAGTCATTGGTGTAGGGAAATGTCAATTAAATTCATTTAAATGAGTCTGCTCGGTGGTGGTTTGTCGGTGCCCGACCCGGATGGAAGAATGGACGAGCGGCGGTGGCATTACATGATTGAGAGGCAACTACGCCAACAAAAATATAGAAATGAGTTTAAACATAACATATACCACCTGCTTGTCAGTAAATCAGTTGTTTCACAGACTTCATTCATTAATTTTGTATTACATTTTGATATTGGCTAGAAAAACAACCTCTTTATTGTCACCGCAGAATCCGGGCTCAGCATCCGGCATCGAAGCAGCAAACTCCACCCACTCAATGCACAGCCGTATACAATGATATTTAAATGGTGCAAACCCTGTAATTGAGCCGTAGGATGTTTTTTTTGTAGGCGTGGCTATTGGGCGAAAAGTTTAAACTAGTGTCCCAACACACTTTCAAATGATTAAAGTCTTCTTAATCCACAAAAAATCAGCTTGATTTTATTTCACTGGTGAGCAGATGTGGATGTTGAAGTAACCTTTCATGCGAGTAAATACTAATAACTAGAAATAAATGCTAAATGATATTATGATGGTTTATTTTTAAATATATTTATTCTAAAGACGCATATGATCATTATTATGTATGTTTGTGTATCCAATGGAACATGTTCACGTTTACTCCTGCGCACCACAGCAGAGCTGACCAGCAGTCACCCTCTTCATCACCACTTGGTTTCCTCTCTTTCACTTCAGGAGGGGCGCGAGCAGCGCAGTTGAGTTCAGACAGGCAGAGAGGCTCCAGCAGCAATCACCTCTGGAGGAGGTTTAATTATTTTTTTTAAAGAACAGACTTTAGTATTGCACACATAGAAGCTGCAGTGGTCGGGTGTTGTGTGAAGGGAATGAGCGTGTTTGCACTATAACCGGTTTTGAGGAGGCGCTGAGGCACGACGGCGGATACAGCAGCGCCAAACTCACAATGCGCTCTGAGTGAGCTGAGCCAGAGAGACAATACAGATCCACGGGCACACCGAGGAGCTGCCCCTCTCATCTGAGCGCTCCCCTTTTCTCAGCTTAAAGACGCTTCACAGGCGGCATTCCCTCTCCTCCACGACCGCTTGGAACTGAGCAGTTTTACAGCGAGCGAACAGAACGAGCGGTTTGATCTCCAAACTCAGCCATGACGTCTCCAGCCAAATTCCGAAAGGAGAAGGAGATCGTGGCCGAATATGAAACTCAAGTTAAAGGTAAAACTTTTTTTTTCAAGATTTCCCTTTGGGGGATCAGACAGCGCACTCACGAGCAATGCGGTGTTAAATCTGTGCTTCCTTAATATATCCTCTCCAATTCTTGATCTTTTTTCCTTTCCTCATCACCTCTCCCTTTTCGCGCAAAGGTTAAGCGCACACTGTTTAGCAGCCCTGATTGAAGGTCAGTGACATGATTATTGTTGTAACAGATCACTAATGAATAAACAACAGCACTCGTGGAAAAATGAATGAAGCGTATGAAGGAGCGTTTTGATGGCTGACAAAGGCAGGAGGTGGTGGTGGGGTGCAGAAATCAGTGGTGTTGTCCTGGTGTGGTCTCAACAATATTAAGAGTGGGGCAAAAAAGAAAGCACATATAAAGAAAGGTGATGCGTAGAAGAATGAGGAGGAGGCTGAGGTTCCAACACTGACTGAGGCGATCAGGGCGTTTTCTTCCCTTCCCTGTCTCCGTTTGCATGATCAGTTTGTGGGAAAAGCTTTTTCTAATCCATCACAGGTACAAGATTTGACCCACCTAGGTGGATGGTAAAACAAACACACAGGGGGGGTGTTTAGATGTTAACTTAGTGGATGTTTCAGCTCTGAATTGATCTGTTAGAGGAAAAGTAAGTGCTTATCAGATCTCAGAGGCTCATACCTCAAGCTGGAAGGAAGAGAGAGAGGGGAAAGAGGTGGTGGGGGGCAAAGGGATTAGAGAAGGAGGTGGACAGGATATGATCCTCCACCAGTGAGCAGCATGTTTCTACAGCTGCAGATCCGGATCACTTGATGAAGACGGGTCAGCCTTATCACTATTCTTGTGACTTCCAGTTATGAGCCGTTTCCCAGCCCTCTTCTCGGTTACACTCCCACCTTAAGGCTTGATCTTCTAAAGAAGCCTCTTTCTCTTCTGCCACAGTCGCAAGCAAGTGGTT
Source organism: Pachypanchax playfairii (assembly GCA_006937955.1). Lineage (NCBI taxonomy): Eukaryota > Metazoa > Chordata > Actinopteri > Cyprinodontiformes > Aplocheilidae > Pachypanchax > Pachypanchax playfairii. The sequence continues at coordinate 102,681 of SSNP01000278.1, forward strand.
GCACAGATGTCTTTAGATTGTGATGCTGTCAAACCAGATTTTCTGGTGGAAAGCAAAACATGCACCTGGCAGATGTGGAGAAGACAAACTTGTGTTAAACCGTCCATTGGACGAGATTCCGTAAATTCCTGGATCTCAAAGTACTGACGTGTGTGCAGCTCTGCAGTTGAATAAACCTTTTAGAAAAACGTTTCCCTGCTGTTATTTTATTCTAAACTCATCAGTTGAAACAGTGACAGATTAATCCAGCTTGGATCAGATCAGTGTTTGGAAACTCCTCTGTGTTTGTTACCAGTGGCATCAATATTGTTGCCTTAATGTCCCTTCAGGAAGCTGTTTATGTTTGGCAGCCAGTGTAAAGACTTTTTTTTTATGATGCAGCATTGTGAAGCCTGTCTGCTGCATATGTCAGAGTGGACTTAATGTTTGTCCATCGACCCTCTGCATTGATTTTTTCCCCCCTGTCGGTTACTTCACTGCTCCCCAGTGAGCAGCTGCGTTGTGCTGACTCTTCTGTCCCAGGTCGGAATCCCTCGGCTTTTCCACAGTTTTTTTTTTTTTTCCTGGAATAAAAAGATGCGCGTGCACATAGTTTAATTAGGCGTGTTTAATCCTTCTGAGTCTTCCCATACAATCACAACTTGTCTTTACCTGTGTGTGCACTCCTGGTGTAAATTCTATTAAGTCTCTAAATGTCACACCTCTGTCACGTCTTCAGTTTTTAATAAATCTGCTCTGCTCTTCATGTCAGGCAGCTGAGTAGGACTAATATGTACCTGCATGACTAAGTAGACAGAATAGATTTTGTATGCTGCAGCATCACACTGCAGCATCACGGGAGAAATAAATATAAATCCTTCCAAGGATAACAGGCGTAGAGCTCTGCAGCAAGAGGAGTCGCAGCACAAACATGCACATATTCACACGGACGCCATTCATCCTGATGATTTAAACGGCGTCCTCTTTGTAATAAAAATTCTAACTTACTGTTGGTTGGATGCAACATTTTTTGCAGTCCTGTCACCCTTTCTGTTACTGTCAGTCTACATGTGTTGTCTAATTAATTAGAGCTGGGCATGATGGACTGGAGAACAGTATGGGTCCCTTAACGCTGCCGTCTCACCAGGTTTCTTTGAGTTTGTCAAAACTTTAAACATCTTTTGATTTGATTTTCACGTGCTAGAGTCTCACTTTCCCTTCTATGTGGTTTATTTAAACTCCTTGTGTGTCTTTACGAAGGAGGAATACTTGTATGTTGTTTGTTTTTATTGCATATAGATGTTTGAGTCCATCGTCAGGTTCTGCGGCATCTCACACAGCCAGAGCGCTGATATAGAAATCTGATTGATGCGAGGAATGTTCCTACTTGCTCAGAAAGAGGGTGTGTAAGAGTATGTGTATGTGCTTGTAGAGAGAAACACACAGAAAGGTGAAAAGGAAAGTATGCAGAGGGGAGGAGGGGGAGTGGGGGCGACATTCCAGGATGGAAAAGGGAAGGTGTGGCACATTTAAAGACAGATAACAGAGATGCAAATTTTTAGAAAAACAAACAAACATTTTGTAAAAATTATTTTAAGGGGGGGGGTATTATCCCGTGTATTTACTGTTTTATAACAGATTCCAGATCAGCCCCCCCCCCCCTTTCCTTTCCATTTTATAAACCAAAAATACTCCAACATGACGTTACGTTGCTATCTGACAAGAAACTGAGGGATGATTATGTCATTTTGTCCATCACTATAGACTAAAGACACATATACATGGACACAGAAACATAGTGCAGAAGTTGAGGATGCAACAACACAAGCACCCTCTAGTGGCTGGCTGCAGTACAGGTTTTAAGTCCCGCCCCCTCCATGTAAACGAATGGGAAATTGCCCTGATTAAAAACACCTAAGGTTGTAAGGTTTACACATCCTCGTAGTTCTTACCTTACAGCTGTATGTGCAAATATTCCTTTTTTTACCAAACATTGAGTTGTAATCAGTTATTTAACACCATGGTTGTAGTAGATAGAACTTTCAGGTTAATTTAAGATACAAAAATACCACATTTCAGCACCTTCAATGGGATATCATGGCTTCACCTTTGATCTAAGGAGGGAGATGGAGTTGTGTCGTCTATCTTTACATTCAGTCTGTAGTTTGGACAAAATATCTAAAATACATGTAAGCATGACAAAATAGTTTTCCAAATTATCCAGTTATAAATCTGGCATGACTTTCTTTTATCTCAACAACAATCTTAAAGAGACTCTAAGCAAGTTTAATCAAAAATACATTTATAGAACTGTACAATTTCTTCCTCATACATGCTGCAACAATATCCTGGTCACTGGAAAGAGCCCAGGCATTTTCACTGTAGTTGTCTCTATATGCATGTAAAATCCTTTTATTAGTTATTAATAGAGCTTGTTTGTGTCGGACACACTCCGTACTTTCCAGAGGCACTCGAATGCATCATGGAGTCATGCGCGTCCATGCTTAGGCGTAGCGTCTACTATCGCTAGCTAAAGTGAGTCATCTTCTCAGGAAGAAGATCTTTGGTTGGAACGCTGGAACACCTGCTCGTTAAGCTGCTCGTTAAAAGCAGGTTAGAAGCAGGTGCGCCTGCTGGATTACGCTCCATGCTTCTGTGTCTCCTCGGACTCTCCCGAGCTCTGTGAAACTTGGACTCATTCGAACCTGTCTCTCTGCCTGCTCATTGTCCAGTTTGTTTGATCATTGTTGAAAATGAAGTTTTAGCAACTTTAAAATCTGAGTCCAGTCTGAGTTCTGCATCTGAGTCCATGAAAAGTTGATGCTTCCAGGAGTTTCCACATATTTCCTGTAGTAGAAACATTTTTAAGATGTCTGACGTGCTCACAGCGGATTTGGTTTAAATATCTCAGTTGAAGTCATGCCTGCAAATCTGTAAATTGTCGAATAGGTACAGGACTGACTCAGCTGCGCGTGCACGTAAAGCTTGCACACACGCCTCATGCATGAAGTTAAAGCAGAACTAAGTAAGTTTTGCTCTCGCTCTCCCCCTACTGGTCCCCTGTGAAAGCTCACTGTCGTAACGTTCCCCCGCCGCCGCCGCAGACCCCCCCTCACCCCCTCCACCCCGCCGCCGCCCCCCCAACAACAACGCGCAGAGAACGCTTTTGCAAGAAGAAAGAAAAACAAAACCAAGAAAATGTCTCGACAGGTGAGTATTATTGTCATCTTTGCGCTCCTAAGGGTGGCGTTGCTAACAACGGCAAGGGCTTCATGCTTGTATTTATGTACGTGAGTGTGAGTGCCGTAAAGCAGGTTTGTTCTCGCGAGATTAGTCGGGTCCGATCCACTGAAAGTTGCAAGTGCTGCTTTCAGGACACAGACCCCGGAGGGAGGGGAGGGACCCACGAATCACCCCGCCAAGTCCTTGTTTACCCCCACAGGGACTCTAGAAAACATTTATTGAGGTGAAAAAACTTACTTAGTTCTGCTTTAAACACTCCTCTGGTTGAAGCCAACTGGAAAAGGGTGGAATAGTGGGGCGAGTCTTTAATCTAGTGGAAAAACTCCCAAACTGCATCTGGATGTCTTGGAAAGAAGGAGCCAGAAATGGAACAATGATGGAGTTACTCCAGTCGTTTGTGGTGAAGAGGGAACTGTGTAAAAAGTTCAGTCAGTGGTTCAACTGTCACCTATATCATCTATATATCATCTATATGGTCATGAAGTTTGTTTTGAGACACACAGAAAGCAGGTGAAAAGCTTCCTCACCCCAGCTTCCACTGGGGCCCGGGCACAGAGATAAGAGATAAGGTGAGGAACTCCGTCATCTGGGGGGAGGTTTACTCCTTTTACTCATCAAAGAGTTGAAAATAACTAGAAGGATCATTAATAGCCTGGAATTACCTTGGGATTCATTTAGAGGACTGATATGGATGGATGGATGGATGGATGGATGGATGGATGGATGGATGGATGGATGGATGGATGGATGGATGGATGGATGGATGGATGGATGGATGGATGGATGGATCCTTCTTTCATGCCTTGAGATTTCTACAGAGGACATAAAGGAAAAACAAAGAAGTAATAACAATACATATATAAAACGTTACTGTTGCTGAAACACTTTAGTCCTACATATAAGTTCAGCTTTGGGCGATTCTATATTTTAATTTATTTAACATTAATTTAATTCCAACATTGTACCTATTTGACAAATAAACTGAAAAGTTCACATTAACCACGTGTTATTGGAAGGATGGTTAAGTTTTAGATAAGTTAGTGAAGACAATCACTCAACTCCAGATGTTACTGTTCACTCATGCACCCTGACTGAAGTGGTGGTGGTGGTGGTGGTGGTGGTGGGGGGGGGGTCTGAGTGTGAGTGCTGTGTTGTGCTCTGATTTGAGTTTGCTGACATGGCTCAATATATAATCACTAAGGAAGGATGTTTGTGTCAAACTGGAGCGCACACGGATCATACATGAGTGTGTGGAGCTTCCTGTTTAGGCTCACTGCTTTGTGTTTGGTCAAAGGAATCATCTGCTATAAATACACATACACACACCATGTAACTGGGTCTGGTGATGTGTGTGTGTGTTTTAACCTCTGTAGTTGCTTCTCAGGATACAAAGGAACAGAGAGACAGATTATAAAAAAATCCTCTTGTGTCACAATAGACCAGTGTGTCCTGAACCAGGTGTCCCACCGTCCTGTAAGTTGTACTGTACGAGCATGTGTGTGTGCGCGTGGTCACGGTTGCGTTCTGCTGTGTCAGCACCAGCTACGTATGGCTGAAAAACGCTCATTGATTTTCTGCTGCCTTCGCCTGTTTGTTTCCTTATTCTTCACTGTTCGATGAAACAGTTTACTGAGTGAAAACACACGGCTCTAAATTTACTGACTCTGTAATGTTGCCTCCTTCTGTTAGCGCACACACACACACACACACACACACACACACACACACACACACCCACAAGTGTGTTTTGTTATCCTTATGGGGACCGTCCATTGACTTCCATTGATTTTAGTAACTAGATTTATACCTAACCCAAACCCTTTTCCTAACCTTAACCATTACTGATCTATAACTAACCCTAAGACTAACTAAAACTCTATTCACACCATACCTATAAACCTAACCCCTAACCCTAAAAAGGGGAGTCCCCCTCATGGGGACCAGGCTTCGGTCCCCACAAGAACCCTCGGACCCCAGAAAGATAGTAAAAGTCAGGAAACTGGTCCCCAGGAGGTCAGAAATACAAACCCACACACACACACACACACACACNACCCCCTCCACCCCGCCGCCGCCCCCCCAACAACAACGCGCAGAGAACGCTTTTGCAAGAAGAAAGAAAAACAAAACCAAGAAAATGTCTCGACAGGTGAGTATTATTGTCATCTTTGCGCTCCTAAGGGTGGCGTTGCTAACAACGGCAAGGGCTTCATGCTTGTATTTATGTACGTGAGTGTGAGTGCCGTAAAGCAGGTTTGTTCTCGCGAGATTAGTCGGGTCCGATCCACTGAAAGTTGCAAGTGCTGCTTTCAGGACACAGACCCCGGAGGGAGGGGAGGGACCCACGAATCACCCCGCCAAGTCCTTGTTTACCCCCACAGGGACTCTAGAAAACATTTATTGAGGTGAAAAAACTTACTTAGTTCTGCTTTAAGGTTGCTGTTACGCATTTGGCATGACGGGGCAATCGCGAGCCCAAAAATTTCAAACTCCTTTACAGTTTCAAACCCGGGGTGCAGATTGCCAACCGCCCCTAAGTTGGATGGTTTGGTAATTTTCTTGGTACATTGTGTTATACACATCTGGGAAAGTAAATGCGACTCGTTTTGTCTTCAATTTCTGGTGTTTTTATAGTGTTGCTAACAAATAAAAGAGAAATAAATCCATCCTCTTTTGAGGAAACATTGAATAAGCACTAATGTTAACACTTAACACCAACAGCATCATGCAGATGATTTTTAAGATTTTTTTTCTTAACTTCGCCCCTCTGACAAACTCGTTCAGCTGATTTATGCAGATGTGATGTAGATCTGTCTCCCTGATGAGGGATTAGCGCCTGTGGCAGGAAAGTGAAACTGCGTGTCTGCCTACGTCTACGTTACTAATCTCCATGTTTACAAGGTGACTAGGGATATCTATTACTTGGAATAAAAAGGCTGCTTTCACAATGTCACAACAGAAAAAGTAGTGCAGGACTGGTTGGTTGTGTCTTGGATTTCTGTAAATTAGAGATTTTTGTTGAGTTTTATTTTGACAGATACTTCTGTCCAGTAATCTAGTGGATTAGTATTCATCAGCTTTTGGTGACAGAGACAGAAAGTTATCTGTAACCAGAATATGTCAAAGTTTTTTCGGTGTAAGTAATTTTTATGAACAGACTCTCACATTTTCAGACAGTTGTTTAAAGGAGAACTAAGTAAGTTTTGCTCTCGCTCTCCCCCTACTGGTCCCCTGTGAAAGCTCACTGTCGTAACGTGCCGCAGACCCCAACCCCCCCCC
>SSNP01000278.1:109485-124229 GCA_006937955.1 Pachypanchax playfairii
GAAACTGGTCCCCAGGAGGTCAGAAATACAAACCCACACACACACACACACACCCACACACACACACACACACACACACACACACACAAGTGTGTTTTGTTATCCTTATGGGGACCGTCCATTGACTTCCATTGATTTTAGTAACTAGATTTATACCTAACCCAAACCCTTTTCCTAACCTTAACCATTACTGATCTATAACTAACCCTAAGACTAACTAAAACTCTATTCACACCATACCTATAAACCTAACCCCTAACCCTAAAAAGGGGAGTCCCCCTCATGGGGACCAGGCTTCGGTCCCCACAAGAACCCTCGGACCCCAGAAAGATAGTAAAAGTCAGGAAACTGGTCCCCAGGAGGTCAGAAATACAAACCCACACACACACACACACACACACACACACACACAAGTGTGTTTTGTTATCCTTATGGGGACCGTCCATTGACTTCCATTGATTTTAGTAACTAGATTTATACCTAACCCAAACCCTTTTCCTAACCTTAACCATTACTGATCTATAACTAACCCTAAGACTAACTAAAACTCTATTCACACCATACCTATAAACCTAACCCCTAACCCTAAAAAGGGGAGTCCCCCTCATGGGGACCAGGCTTCGGTCCCCACAAGAACCCTCGGACCCCAGAAAGATAGTAAAAGTCAGGAAACTGGTCCCCAGGAGGTCAGAAATACAAACCCACACACACACACACACACACACCCACACACACACACACCCACACACACACACACACACAGAGGATAGAAGAGCCGTACCGTGATTGATATATCTAATCCACCTCTGCCTGCCTTCATGTGTTCAGGATTCAGTTGATTGCCCTGAGATTAAAGAAAGCTATCTGCTGTTACCATGTTATGTAGATGAACCAGTGTGTTCCATCAAGATAGAGGAGCTAACAGCTCACCACTGTCAGCTGCAGAGAGATGAAGAAGAACTGATCAGCCAATGAAATGAAAGCATCTGTATTACTCTGGTACTTTGGTGCCAGATGTTTCAGATGTTGCGATTGGACAGCAGATGAATTGTCTTTTCTGGTTGTCCATCGCTAAGTTTACTGCAGAGGTGCGCTGTGATTGGTCGAAATCTCGTCTCCATCTTTTTGGCTTCGATGTAAAAGGTGTGTGTGTGTTAAGGTGGACCTCAATTGAACTTGGTGTGTATTAAATAGGTCAGCTCTCATGTTGACATTTGGAAACATAAAAAGTGTTTACTCATGCAAAAAGCACACACACACACACACACACACACACACACACACACACACACACAATGATCCCTCCAGCATTTATTACCTGTTGTAGTTCTTTTTTTTTATTTGCATAAAGTCAACTGTCACATTCCACAGAGACAGCTGACTTGTGTGTGTTAATAAAGTGTTGCAATAAAGAAGAAGTTATTGTTTTTGTATTCACAACCAACATGGGTGGAACATTTTACCGTTAAGTGTATTATTTTACAATCTGCTGTTAAATGATTTAAAAATAAATCTATTAGAAAGATGCAAATGATGTTTTTTGGGTTTTTTTTTTTCCAGCAGACTGAACGCACACTCACACCCATCCAGCAGTAAATTTGCTATTTCTAAAAATATCTCTGTAAACAGGCTAACTTTTCTAAAATGTCTTCACCCAGATGAAAAGGCAGCGTGTGTGTTAAAGCTCGCACGCTGCCTGGGGTCGGAGGTGAGGCCAGTGCTTCGGTTGGTACATCTGTCTTTTTAAAAGGTTGCACGGTATATTTCAAAGCACAACCTTTGGAGAAAGATGACGTCATAACCAAACCTCTAACCCAAACTACGACCCCAGGCCTATTTAGTTTAGTTGAAACGGCGTTGTTACTGATGACGTTCTAAGAAATCACGAATAAGAGTTTTTAGAAAACCGTCTCCTCATTTCTGTTTCCGTCTCTCTTGCTCTGTCCTGTTTTTTTTTATTTCAGTCGTCGTGAAACACGACGCTCATTCACGACAGCCTAAACCTATAATCATCACCTCCTGATTACAGCGTTCGCATCGCATGTGGTGCCCGTGCACGCACGAGCCTCTCCTCAGATTGAAACCCAGCTGAGAGAGACGATGCTTAGGTGTGATGAGAACATGTTTCAAAACACAGATTCATATAAAACGGAGCAGGAACTGAAAACAAAGCCCGGTCACGTCCTCTGGAAAACAATCCAGAGGAAAACAGCTGTAAATAAATATAGATGGAAGGCAAAGCGAAGGAAAGGAGAGAAAACACAACAGAAGAAAGGTTGTATAATTCTCCCAAGAGGCGCTAGAGGAAACAGGTTGTGTTTGAACAGCCCTCAGACTGGCCGGTAAGCAGGAGGGGAAATAGTAATGGCTCTCACCGAGGAGGGGGGGAGTGGAAAGAAAAGGGGGTTCTGGGAAACGTATGGGAAGAAGCCTGAGTAGATTTTAAAGAATCTAAGAAACCCGCTGCTCAGTTCAGTATGTGTATAGTGAGCGCTTGTATCAACCATTTCTCTGTCTCTTCCTCTCTCCTTCCCCCTCCATCAGCAGTTTCTCACGGCGCTGAGGAACAGTTGGTTGCTAGGGTTACTGAATTCGCCCCAATTTTTTTCTGGGTTTGTGAGAAGCAGAGGCAAAATGAAAAAGAATGGTTTAGATTTGACTCCCCTGTAGGTTTCAGCTAATCAGGTTAGCACCATGCACACGCTTCCATTCCATTCTGAACCCTCAGACCTTTTGTTATTTCAGGGTTTCTTTTTTTTCCCTTTTCCTCACTTTAGACCCTTGTTGCTCCCCTCTTTCTTCTTTATTCTCTCCACTGTGTCACTGCTGTTTCCTGATGTTCCTCTCAGATCTCAGGGGTGACGTGTTATGTCATGTGCTCGATGAAACTCGGAGCTTTTGGGGGAAATGCCAAACTGAATTGTTGCTGATGCTTCTTGAAACTGTCTTTGAAGCTTGATATTCCTGAACTTCTGACGCCGCATTCAAAACCCTGTAAATCAGTAGCAGGAGGTGGATTGGTTGCATCGGTGCCAAGGAGGGAATTAGCGTTTTGTGACAAGTTTTTCTCTGGTGGAACAGAGCGGTCACAGCACACTGGCACTCTCTATTCAGGTTCTCACCTCTCCTAATGCTGTTTTAATGAAGGCATTCATCACTTCTTCTCAGCTGAATCTGCATCACTTACACACACACACACACATACATAGAACTCTTCCTGCTTTCTCTTCTATATGAATGAGAGAGAGAACACCGTGTTCTCCCTTCTCATTGCCATGTGTATGCACCAGTTCTATTTTAGTTGTTCCCTGCTTCCGAGCTGTTTTTCCCATTTTCTCCCATTTTTTTTTCTTTTTATTTGCAGCCTTATAGACGCTGATTTAAAGTGCTGAGTTCTACTTTCTCTTTTAAATCCACTGCTATGTGGAAGGGAAGTGCTGCAGTTCTGTTTCCCACGGTCAACACGCATGCGTTTCACATCCAGAATATGATGATTGAAAAAACATGGAGCTCATTCCCCCCCCCACACACAAAAAAAAAGGGAGCACCGCCTTTTCTCTGAGCCAAAAAACAGAGTCAGCCAGTTCTTCCCCCTCAATTTCCACCCTCTGATATTTAATCACCTGACTCTCAAACCAGATGCTCAACGAGAGCACATTGCTTTAATAGTGCAGGTGGATGCACGAGTCACATTATAGTGTGTTTGTGTTTATCAGCGTTTAGAGCTTAGCTGAAGGTTACATTAAAGTCACTGCTTGCTGATTGTGCAGCAGCAGAAAGCAGACGTGGAGATCAAATTGTTCAGTAATTCATTTGGGATTGAAGAGGCTGGAAGATATCGAGTCAGAGAGATTGTTGTAGATGTGGAGACAGTTCAAAAGAAAAGACTTGTTGATTCTTTTTCTTCTTACAGCTGATTTATTTGAGATATTCATAAAAAAAAACATATCTGATGAAATGAAACATACAAGGAGCAGTTGTGGTCTTAGTTACTTTTTACATTAAAGTGTTATTGTAGTCTCCATTGTTTGAACTCGAGGCATCCCTTTGTGGCCATTTGTAACAAGTCTGGTAAACGAAGGAAAAGTCTTGAAGATCCTGGTTGACGTTTGCACGCTGGTGCAGTTGGTTTAGCATTGTTGCTCTCCAACTAGAAGGTTGCAGATTCAGCAAACAGATGAGGTTTTTCTGAAGGTATGGAGTTAGCATGTTTGCCTCACATATGCATGGCTTTTCCCCTGGTACTTTGGTTTTCTCCCACAGTCTTAAAACATGCATGGCAGGGTTAGGGACTAAATTGACCTCAAGTGGGAGTGTGTGCAGGAACAACTATGTGTCTTTGTCAGTGAGCTGTCCAGGATGTAGCCCGTCCTCTGACTGATGACAATGGATGGATGGATGGATTTATTTTGACCACATTCATTGAAGTATATGTTATTAACAGGGCTTTTGCATGTTTATGGGTGGTTTTTTAGCATGAATTTTGAGTCAATGCTAAATGCTAATGTTAAAGTAAGGAGGGCAGAGAGATAAAATAATTCTTGGCCTAAAGGGGATGTTTTATTTGACATGCTTTACTAAAGTAAGCAAGAGTGACAAACACACACACACAGTTATTAATGACATCATTTTAAGATAAATGAGTCCAAATGAGAGTTAAAACATGGATTATTTATACACACAGCTCCAACCTTAAAGCAAGTCGTGCTGGAGGGTGTGGTTGTGTGAGCTTTTATTATCTCATATCCTCCTAAATGCATGAATGTTTTTGTATTTGTGTTGAACCAACATGCCGCTGCTGCTCAGTGCCATGCCTGGTGTGGTCGAACCCCACCTTAAAGTGTGGTTTACCTGCAGTGCACCGTGCAGTCGAGCTATTAGGGCTGCAGGCAGAAGGACATATCTGAGGCCTGTTCCTTACCTCACTGCAGGAACCTGCTGGCTGATTCTGTCTCCTGATGTACCGCTCGCTGAGTATAACCAGAGGTGTAATGGCATGAAGAGCAGGCTTGTTTCTGATCAAGAACTCTTGCATGTTGCAGTGTGGCTTTAGGGTGGAGGATTTGAAACAAACATGGTGTGTACAAACACTAGAGATAGAAAGTGTATCATTTCCCTTCTGGTATATTTTGCCTGGAGACATTTATGGGCTTTGCTGGCAATTATGGCATCACATTTTACAGCCAGAACTCTCAAGTCTCATGTATTAGGCATGAGACGTGCATTTTAACAATCTCACATGCTCACATGCCATTGATACATGCACATAATATTTAATCTCACACACAGAGTCAATAAGGTTTGACAAGACAAGGTGATTTCGGATCTGAACTACAGCTCTGTGTATTGCTGTCTTTAGGTTAGTGACCTATCAGCTAGTAAATTGTATTTCTTTTTGCTGAGTTAAGACTGAGCCCTGCAGTGGATTGGTGAATCTAGTACACTGTGATAGGGACGCATTCCTCGTGACATGAGATGTTTCAGGTATAAACTTATAAAATGATATCAGCTTTTCACACTGCGAAACTGGAAAACCCTCATCGTCCTCTTCACAACACAGTAACTCAACAACAGAGTGTCTTCAGTCAGAAGATTCTTCACATCCAACACAGACGCTACAGGAGATCCTTCCTGTCCATAGCTAGAACCCTCTACAGGAGATCCTTCCTGTCCATAGCTAGAACCCTCTACAGAAGATCCTTCATGTCCACAACTAGAACCCTCTACAGGAGATCCTTCCTGTCCATAGATAGAACCCTCTACAGGAGATCCTTCATGTCCATAGCTAGAACCCTCTACAGGAGATCCTTCCTGTCCACAGCTAGAACCCTCTACAGGAGATCCTTCCTGTCCATAGCTAGAACCCTCTACAGGAGATCCTTCCTGTCCACAACTAGAACCCTCTACAGAAGATCCTTCATGTCCACAACTAGAACCCTCTACAGGAGATCCTTCATGTCCACAACTAGAACCCTCTACAGAAGATCCTTCATGTCCACAACTAGAACCCTCTACAGATCCTTCCTGTCCAAAGCTAGAACCCTCTACAGGAGATCCTTCATGTCCACAACTAGAACCCTCTACAGGAGATCCTTCATGTCCACAACTAGAACCCTCTACAGGAGATCCTTCCTGTCCATAGCTAGAACCCTCTACAGGAGATCCTTCCTGTCCATAGCTAGAACCCTCTACAGGAGATCCTTCCTGTCCATAGCTAGAACCCTCTACAGGAGATCCTTCCTGTCCATAGCTAGAACCCTCTACAGGAGATCCTTCCTGTCCATAGCTAGAACCCTCTACAGAAGATCCTTCATGTCCACAACTAGAACCCACTATAATGACTCTCTGAAGAAACATTGAGTTACAATATCTAATTTCCCTTTGGGGAATAATAAAGTATGTTTGACTTTTATTATATTGAATTGAACACAATAAATTCCAAAGTTTACTGTTCAATAGTAAAAAGAACTAAAATAAAACAGTTGAGTTTGATCTTTGGGGATGTAAGAATTGTTTGATTATTTGGTAAATAAGTCAAGAATCATCCACACACACCTTGTTATTAGTGGCTGCTCAAATATAAACCTGTACGAAATCCCTGCAATAAATCTTAGTTGTCTCCTTCCAGATGTTCTGTTTTTACAACAGTTGTGCTGGGGATGTGTTGATACAATGAATTTTCAGACTTTCTTTGCAGAACATGTGGTATAATAAGTATGTTTTGTTGAAAAAAAAAAAGTTTAATGGTGTTTGTAGTGTTTGTAGATGGAAGGACCAGGTGTGTTCAGTCTTCCCATTCTGGAAAAAAGACAGTTTGACACATAAATGTTTGAAAATGAAAAAATATATATATGAATAGCTTTTCTAGTGCTGTGATTTAATTTCATACACTTCTGGTGTGTCTGTGGTTGAGACCCATATAGGGAACAGCAGGCTTTCAGACATGTTGGCAAGCAGCGAAATCCTCAGCACGGTTAAAGCAACTATCACACTAAGTTGGTTATCATAGTGGTGGATCTTGGGTAGACTGTGGGAGAGCATGGTAGAAGCATGTCTAGGATGGTGAGTGTGCAGACATCATGGTGTTTGGTCATTCACAGTTTGAAACAAGACTACATGCCTTGGCTAGGAGACAGTCACACTGTAGCATCGTCCTAGGGTAGTGTGATCCTCCACTGCGAAGCTGCACCCTAATTTGATCCTAGACTCCTGCCACTGCAGGACCTAGAGCATATTGCAATTAATGGGTGTATGTTGAAGGATTTTTGTGAGTGAGCTGCTGATATATGAAGGAGGTTTTTTCCATAGGTTTTATAGAGGGTAAAAGGCCAGTTAACTTGTGTGAAGGGGGTCTAAGACAATGAGATGGCAGAAGAGACCTTCAGAGACCTAGAAAAACCTTCACAATCCAGCTGGATTCCATCATAACAACAATCAATTCATTAATACACGGATAAAACTTTAAGGGGTTGAGTTGAGGTTTGTAGAAAAGGGGTAGTTCTTCAAGGTGATGCAATGGGATTATCAAATTTATTCATTGTCACATTATTATCATTAGAACATTTTCTGTAGATAAATTTGGGTGTATTGAACCACTTTCAGAGAGTATTGTATTCATCCATTCAGGCCTGTGATTGATAAGGAAATCTTTCTGACAGCGTCCCTCTGCTTTTGCACTGAGCACACAGTATTGTGTAAAGACCATGTGCCTGCCTGCACTGTGGGATACCCCTCTCAGATTACTGCCCTCGCCCATCCCCTTCCCCTCCCGCTCCTATAGTCGGCCCCCCACCTCACACACACACACACACACAGTCCATGTGCTTCAAATAGAGTGGAAATGTGAACATCCCACCCCTTATACGTGCACACACATACTCATTCCTGTTGTTCAGTGGCCCATGCAGGACAGGGGTTAGAGTGAGGCTGGTGAGATCTTTCCATTATAGATAACACTCTTTATGTAACATTTTGTCAAAAGAAAAGAAATGGACTTCTGTCTGAACTCATTCTGAGCTGAAATTTGAGTCCAAAAAGCTTTTATTGAAAACAATGATGAAGAGTTTGACAAAGATAAGAATAAAGCATTAAGGGGGGGGGGGGAGCTTCACCACGAAGACCCTTCTCATCAATCACTTCATCACATTCAGTTCCTCACCCATAGCTGTTTGACACAAGCATGTTCTTGTGACTCTCATCACTCTTTTTTTTCCTGTCTCCTTCTCAGTCCTCTTCCTTCTGTCTGAGGGCAATGCTGCGTGTTAAAGGTTGCTGCCTGTGACACATATACACATACACGCAGGCATTGTCTGTGTGTGTAAAAGTTGCAGTGGGATGCTGAAGGCTAAATGAGAGAGTGTGAGTGCAGCTCTTGTTATGTGCTGCTGGTGTTCCCTCAGAGGAACGTGGTGCAGAGAGTTTCCTGGTCTGGAATGTTAGATTCCATAGTGCTGAGTCTGAGCATGAACGTATAGTGTTAGGAATTACTGCGGTCTCGTTTGCCTTGTGCATTCATTCCCACTGAGAACTAAAACTGCAGCTTTTTTAGGATACAAACCTTAAGCGCTGGTTGTTTTGCAGCACAAATGTGTTTTAAAACAACATTCTGTAGTTCATCCTGATGTTTCTTACAATTCATGATTATCAAACACACCTTGACAACTGAGATGTATTGGGTGGCCGTAGTATAATGGGGAAGGGGATCGTCCTCTGATGGGGTGGTGGGCGGTTCCCAGACCCCAACAGGCTACGTGCCGAAGTATCACCGTACAGATGGCAGCCCTTTGCTCCTCAGGGATTGGTCAAATGCAGTAATCAATTTCCTTGTGTGTGTAACATACTTGGTCAATAAAAAATAAAACTTGATTATTTTCTCTACACAGTACAATTAGCGGTATCCATTTTCAATCCCATTAAGCTTTCCTCAGATAAACCCTGGTATCTGGTATTACTTTCCTATTATTGCATGGAGTTTTACGATATTTGAAGGACTTCTAATACATTTTAAACCTTTGAATTTTATATTGGGGTAGTCACCCAACGTAATAATTATTTCTTACTCTTTTTCCATTTCAGAACAAAGTGTTTTAACAGATAGGTTCTTATGTTCCATAATCAACATGTCACATTGAATTTTTTGGTCACTGTACTTAGCAGGGTTTCAAACGTTTTCATGGTATTGATGAGCAAAACCAATGTTGTTTTTGTACATACGTAGATAATGTTAGGCCTCCACCAGTGGAGAGAGTCACTATGTTTGTGTCTCAACAATAACCAACAGTGTCTTCCTTTGCTTGTTATACCATAGATATAAACTTTATTCATTTTATCTTGTGCAAGATAAAAAAAAACAATTTAAAGCTGCTATCCTTAATTTGCATAACAAATTAGCTTAACAAGTTTTTTTTCATGCCCATTAAAAACGTTTTAACACAGCATGGAGAAAAATATGTTGTGAAGATTAAAAAAAGACGAAAAAAAATAATTAAGTGGTTCTCCCGTATTTGTCCAAAAACATCAACCAATCAAATGGTTCGGTCCGAAAGGAATGATTGGACAGTCTCTCCAGCCGTACGGACTTCCGCATTTATTTGGCTTCTGTGCTCCTAAAAAACTGAGACATATTACCGCAGCACACCACTGCTGGGAGTGTTCGCCGCTCTACCATGTCACAGCAGGAGAAACAGCCGCCGGCTGGTTCCACATCAGGTTCAGGACAAAGTAACAATTAATGTCAGTTGTTTGTTGTTATATTGTTTTCACTTACCGGTGATTCCGCCATGTTACGGTACTTGAATGAACTGCGGACCAGTGTCTTCTGGGGCTACGTGTGTTTCCAAACCTGGGAGGCGTGGCTTAGGAATTCTACCTGACGGGAGGGGCTGAGAGTTCTGTGTCTTTGTTGACAGTCTAAGCTAGGCTATTTGAAATCAGGGATATCAGCTTTAAGATGGTAAAAATGCATCAAGTTGTTTTGATATGTTGATATGTTTAAAATAGAACACTTTAAAGAAGGTAAAGTAGGCTATAATATGGACAAGTTAATGGTCGAGTATTTATATTAGTGCACTGGCCATGATGCAAACAACTGACATCAACATAGCGGAGTTGCTATTGAGCCACTCTATAACTGCAGTCCCCGTCCTGAATAGTAGGTGTCACTGCAAAGAATAATACAGTTAGACAGCAGGAACAATGTCAGACAGGTATTAGATTCTTTCCACATAAATGTAACCATGTGGTTTCAACAAATTTGCACCATGATTAGCGAAGCTAAGAACAGCTTGCAGGTGTGAACTTTTAAGCTCCAAGTTTTTAATATTTTAGCTGTTTTTACTAACTCCTGGATACAATACCATAAGATGATCATCCAGAGCGACTGCAAAGGTTGTATGGAAATTTAAATAATATTAAATCATTAGGTAAATTAATTTTGTATAAAGTCAACCAAAGAAGACAGTATTGCCTCACAACATACAGTAGTACTAGACTCAAGTGGAAGTAACTTCTGAACAACCTAAAATTTGGGTTAAAAATATTGCTTTTGTGAATGCTGTTCTTTGTAGTAAATGTAGACAGAAATAAAAGATGTTGTATAAGAAAAAAAAAAAATTATAATGACTGTTAAAATCTATTTTTATCATTTGAAACTCAAATCAGATTCACTTCGGTCTGAGAAATCAAAACCTCTCTTTGGACATTATGTACTACTTCAATTAAATACATGTTTGTGCCATTTCCAATACGTTTTTTATATTTTATGAAAACACTTCAGTTTTTTTTATTTTTATAAAAGATGTGTAAATCCTGTCGTCACTTTAATCGTGTTATTTTACTTATTTCCTTTGTTTGCAAAAAGTAGATCATAAAATCAACCATCTAACACTAAAATGCAACAAAAGGGAATATGGCTTTTGGCTTAACACGCTCTGTTCTGCTCATCAATCCAAATTAGATGTTTCTATGTGGTTTTGAATTGTTTAACAGTTTCTTGTTTCTTGCATGAGACCAGAAGAGATACTCCCAAACACTCTGAAATGCTGAGAAACAAAAGACAAAAAAAACTGGCAGAGATGTTCACGTGTGGAAAAACAGCTATTGTATCGCCAGATGACACGTTAACACTTACTGCCCATTGTTTTCTGCTCCTTTTGTCAGAGAAAACCGCCAGGAAGGCTTTACAGTATGTGTGAGTCAGGTCCCTGGCTGTATCCCTCTCCATTGTGTCCTGCTTTGCCGGAGATGACAATGATAGCCACTGTGTGCTGAGTGAAATACATCGCTGACATAGCTTACATTCTACATGCTCCATACAGCTGTCCTCAGCACTGCTGTTACAGCATCGAGGCCATTTTGAATTCATGAATAATTTTGTTGTTTTCTAGCGCAAAAGGCAGATTGTGTCTGATCTCTAACAAGACGAGAAATTCTGTAATTCCCCTTTGTTTCTGTGAAGGAGTAAGGAGAGGGAGTTCTCCTCTTAACTGAGTGCACGCTTGATGTCGGGGAGCGAGAGAGTCTGAGCAGCAGGACTCTGTGAGATCAAACAGGTTTCCTCTGCAGATAAGAAAGATAGCCTAGCAGGGAGGGAGGGGAAAAACACAAGCTGGGAAGAAAGGAAAGCAGGAAGATGGCTCTTTTTAGATTTTCAAGATGGGGATAGTTGTCGAGGCAGTAGGCAACAATAATCTAAGTTGTTTTTTATGTACCTCCTGATCGCTTGTCTGTGTGTTCACCACGGCGAGTTTAGAACAGGTGTGTGCCATATGTCTCCTCTGTTCGACTGTGACCTCTGACCTCCTAGCTTCCCCCTGCAGTCACACACTTTCTCCGGATCTTCTCCGAACTCTCAGGCCTATCGGCTCCTCAGGGACATTCACTGTGTGTTTTCCTGACAGCTCTGCACATGAGAGCATGCATGTTTATCATCCAGAGATTATAGTGTGTGAGGGTATTTCCTCTCCCAACCCTCAAACTCAAAGGCAGCATCAATAATTAAGCTCTGTTTTTCGGAGCAGCGCAGCCTTTTTCTCGCTTTTACTCACTGGATTCCTCCGAATTTATTCTGTTACTGGCATTACCATGCTCCTGTTTTCTTTTCTTTGTTCCTCTTTGGTTTTTCCCATTTCTTTCTCGTGTTTCTATCAAAACCTATGACAAATCAAGCCTCTTAGTTTTTTGGCTTTTGGTATATTTTTTTTTGGTTTTCCTCCCCCACATCCAAAGCTTTATTTTTGCGTCCATTCTCTTTCTTCTTCCACCTCTAACCTTCGTTTATATTCTTTTTAAATCTGGGAACTTGACAAGCCAAAGATGAGGCTTTGGAGAGGTTCTGGAAGGGAAAGGTGTGGCCATCCACACCGCAGGACGCTATTGTGTTGCACTGATTCGTCATGTCCTCTCTCACCAAAGTACACATCACATCACACATGGAACGCACAGCATGTAGCACACACTTTGGCAAAATTAGATCTAAGGGCCTGAGAAGAACGACCCTATAGTGCGCTTGATGTTTTCAAATGAAACAAAACTTCTTGTTCAAATAAATCAGTTAAACCAGTCTTTTAATTCATTAATCTTGAGATAGCTGAAAACTAAACCTGAATAAGTGTTTGTACTAAAATGGTAGTTTTCAACAATTATTTGTGAAATCACAGACAATGGGATATTTTTATGTCAGCAGGGGCTAATTTTTGCCTAAATATGCTAACATTAGCGGCATTCATGAAACATTTCCTTGACGTATACAAAAGCCTTGTTTATGAAACGACTTTCGCAGCATGACGCCGGGCTCACACTGCCTACGGAACGGCTTCGGTCCGGATTCGGTGCGGTTTTTCCGCAAGCTACCACTCAAATCTGCTCCAGATAGAGAGTGCGGCCAGCTCCGGTGCTGGGTGCAGAAAACGGCACTCGCGAGGACAGAAGTTCACGTGGGTTATCATTTTGTCGGCACTTCACTCGAGAACACGTCCATTATTTAGCAAATGTGTGAAAAGGTGTTGTGCTGCAGGCTTTCGGGACCCTGTGTCACCGGGTGTGATGTAATGTTTACATTTCCTTTTTGCGCGTGTGCTGTTTAAAAAGAGTCAAGTTACAATTGCTTGTACACTCATTTATTTTGAAAAAACACCGGATATTCAAGCCACACTTCCTGTATAGATTTAATCAAACTTGACGCGGATCCTCTCCGGCGTCCAGAAAAAATAGAACCTTGCGGATTCTTTCCGTTGTGCCGTATGGCCCCCGTAACCGGACCCGCACCGCGTGGAGCTACTGTGAGCCTTCAAAAGGGATTTTAATCTTACGGAATACCTGCGGGGGCCGCACCGGATCGGATCTGGATGCAGTGTGAGCCCGGGGTGAGGGGGTTGAAGTCAACCTGCTGCTGTTACACGTCTGAGACACCAGTGGAGGTAGTCACAGAGCTGAAATCTTCAGCATGTGTAAGAGTTGGTTAAATTCAAAGAGTGCGATGTCTGACAGACATTTCGTGTCTAAAATCTGGTAAATAACAATCAACTCAGCCGTAACGAGGATATTTTGACATTGTTTTCAGTAGGTTTTTGGGTGCATCAGAAAGTGTGCCCAATGTTCAATCCACATATTTGTATGCTAGCTTACAGTTTTTGCCTGTTTAAAAATTGTTGATATCCTTGCCTTTCTTTGGAAAGTCAAAGCTTAGACTCAGTTATTTTGCAGCTCACTCATGCACGTTCAGAGAAACTCTTGCATTTTCCTTGAGGACTGAACACATGTTCGTGTCCAGAGTTGAGATTACATCCCAAACTATCAAGTGTGCGTTCAAACTCACTGCAGCACCGTGTCAAACTGTGCGTAGGTGTGAACATGTTGTTACAAGTTCTGCTGACAGTGGGAAATTAAAATCAGAGGCTCCAGTTTAAATAATACATCCTCAAGTCTGAAGACTCATCAGATGCCAAAAATGTTTCTCTGCTGGTTGTACTCCTTTGAGTGAGATTTCACAGCACTAAAAATATGCACCAGAAGAAACAGTTTTCTCCCTTTTTTGTGTTCTACAAAGGAGATAAAGCACTGAGTAAAGATAATTCTCAAATGTGCCATGTGTTTCTTTGCCTTTTGAATGTCCACATGGAGCTTATCCAGCTGGTTTGGTGACACTAGTTCTTTATTAGATTAGTAAGTAGCATGTTAGCAGAGACTGTGCCTGTTAGAATCAGGCTGCAGCAAGACCCTGGCTGCTAATCTGTCCTCAGCTGTCACCAGTCTCTTGCTTTGACCCTACAGATGGAGACATTTTAGCTGAGGGTCTACTGTATGTTCAGACCTGGTATTAACATGCAATGTGGCGGATTCAGTCACAGCCTGACAGCTCTAGGTACAAAATCTGTCTAAAGTTCTCTGATATCAGTTACCTACTCTTTGTGCAAATAAAACTCAGCCACATGACACACAGTGGGCTTTTCAGCTGAGGAATAAACAAGACAACAGCAGGTCCGCTTATGTTTCTGTAAAAGCACTAATACAACCCAAATTCTGTGTAAATACTGTGTAAAATATAATTAATAACTGAATGCAGTGATGTGCAAATCTCAACAAAAAGTTTAAATAGTAATTAACACAATATGAAAAACAATATTTAACCCTCTGGGGACCAAGGGTTTTTTTGAGAAATAAACCTCGCCTGACTTTTTTTGTTTAAATGCTACTAAAACACCACCTTTCAATGCCCCATAATGTCCTATACCTTGTTATTTTTATTT
>SSNP01000278.1:124276-145241 GCA_006937955.1 Pachypanchax playfairii
TGAATTGAAATATCATAAACTGCTGTGTAAATGAGGCTCCTTTGCTTGAAATAACGAGTATTAGAATAAAAAATACAAAAAAAATTAGGCAAAAATTAGAATATCGCACTTTATTCAAGAAAAACCCACACTAAATATCAATGAATAAGAAAAAAAAAATTTGACAACCGCGCATCATGCGCAAAAGACAAAGGCTCTGATTGGAACACCGACTTTGACGCGACACTGTATCCCTTGTAAATGGGCTAGAGCGATGCCGGAACTACCGTCTGAAAGCTTGGATTCTCCCGATTTAGAGAGAAAAAAAATAAGTTTCTATCTTTTATGGTTCGGAAGCTATGTTCGATTAAACACAACAAGGTCCCTGGCATCGTCGACGATGACAGGGTCCCCGTAGCGTTAATGACTAATTATGTTTAACTGCACTGTAAAAAATGATTTGCTGACTGCACTCGACTACATGAACTATCACTGTCAAGTTGAAGTGTATTCAACTTGACAGTGATAGTTCATGTAACTTAACTGATTTAAAGCAACAGTTAGACTGAGTCGAGTGCAGTCAGCAAACCCCTTTTTACAGTGTAGAAACAGTCCAGTAACATGACTGAGTAAAAAGAAGCATTTTAGAGAGGTAGAGCATCTCACATGTAAAGATGGGCAGAGGTTCACCAATCTGAAAAAAAAAATGCATCTAAAATCTGTGCAACAGAAGTTCCCATCATTACAATGTAAAATATCATTAAAAGATTCAGAGAATCAGGAGGAATCTCTGAGCACAAGGAACAGTTGTAGCCAGTTAAATCTGATTATGAATGGAAGACAACTGTATTTCAGTGCATAGTGATCAAAACCGGATGCTCATGGTTTTCGGGCCCTGAAGCAGCACTACATTAAAAACAGGGCTGATTCTTTACTCAAGAACATGTCCAGATATGTCTGTCAACAAACATCACTGTGCGCTTCAAAAGCACCAGTTAAAGATGGATCATGTAAAGTCATATATAAACATGATCCAGAAACCTCTGGGCCAAAGCTAATTTTACATTGTTCTATGATCAAATCAGCTTATGATCACTGCGCATCAGGACTTCCTCAGGCTGACCTCACATGAACCTGAACTGATCTAAAAACATGTAATCTCATTGAGTTAAGTCAGTAATTTTGATAAGTTCCTGCTCTGATTAATGTTCTATTTCACATTGCAGTGATGATCCAATCTAGACTAACATCAATAAGTGCTCACTGGTCCTGACTCACTCTGTAGCATTGACAGCATTTATAAAGTTAGACCCATGGAGCTCTTGAGATTTAAAATCACTTTTTTACAGGAGTTTTTTGGCTAATATCCCAGTCAGGCACCCACTATAGCTTAACTTAATCAGCTTGTTTCCTGTTGAAATCAGCTGCTTGAATTTCAGTGGAAAAGGATCATGTTCAGGCAGCTCTCACTTTCTTTTTAAAAAGCAAAAAGGAAAACCAGTTTATCTGGGATTTTCTGAGGTTTTGCTTTGTCATACTTTACTGGGAAGAATATTCCATTTTATTACCAGCAGCCAGATTAAAAGCACCTGAATTGGATTTTTTACGCTTCCTCTAGTGGCATTAACGCAACAAAGTCATTCCCAGAATGTCGCAGTTCATTCCTGTTAACAACTTATTAAATTTAAGTTCATTGACTTTGAAAAATGTTTTCATGTCATTTACCAAATCATACATGTTGCACAGGAATGTAATCTAATTAGAAGCATAATCATAACAAGCATGCAAGCTTGCAGATGATTACATGCAATATATTCAACTTTCAGGTTAATTCTGTGCAAGAATGACCTGACTCGTGCGTTCTCTCTAATCTCATTTCCTGCCCTTCTTGCTACATCTTGAATCCCAGATTATTTATTATTAAAGGGCCAATCTTTCATGGAGAAGTCAGAACAGAAAGTGTAGTGAACCGAACTTCTTGTTTCTCTTTTGTAACGTGTTATTAAACCGAGCATGGTGACTGAGAAAAATACCCTTCGTACAAATGATACATCCTGATCAGTTAATTTGTTATTTCCTGTTTAAAAGTGTCTATATTGGTTCCCATAATCTGACACTTCCTCTAATACTTTGAACAGTTGTAGCCAGTTTAATCTAATGAATGCAGGATAACTGTATTTCAGTGCGTAGTGATCAAAAAAGATCAAGTTTGAAGGTTAATTATGTGTCTTGCTGTTGTGTTTTGCATCAGAATCATATTTTCATGATAAAAGCAACTAACTGTAAAGATAGAAAAATACCACAGAGAAAGAGCGAGTGGCACAAAAAGAGTCTTATGTTCCAACACGTCTGTGGTACTCTGTTGCCGTAGTTAGCTAGTTGCGTAGCTTGGCCTAGTTTCTCACTTTCTGTTCTACGCTATTGTCCCTGCAGCACTCAGACAGATGTTTTGATGGTTGATCTGTGCAGGTGGGAAGGAAGAATAAGGAAGAACTAAGGGACACGTTTCATAAGGACACTCAGTCATATTCTTGGCTCTTTCTGTGCAGCTGAATATACTGTAAGGCTCCAGGAAATGAGGGGCAGGGAGGGTGAGTCTCTGATGCTATCACGGGATAATTCTAACTTTTCCTCAGGTATAGTTATGATCTCTGCAACAGCAGCACAGTTTCCCTAATCTCAACTAATGTTATAAGTCTGCTGACTTTGAATAGGTTTTATTTTTGAACATCGTTTTTTTGTTAGAATGAAAGCAGATAAATATATTTATGTCTATATCTTATACCAAAAAAAAAAACATAGCAGCATTAGATGTTATCTGTTTGAGCTAGCATCTACTGTACATAGCAATATTGGACATTTTTTAAGTGAGTTTCTTTTGAACAGTTATTAGTAGCTCAACTGTTGTATACCTCCTTATAAGACATTAAAGAAACAGAGGATAGTCCTGACCAGATTAATGAGCTCATGACTAGTAACAGCAGGGCCAGTCTTGAGTAGATTTATGTCACTTTTTCTGTCAAATGTTGTAGCTGTTCATACGAAAGTGGTTTAAAGAACTTCACACACCGCTTGATTTCACCTAGCAAGGTTTAATCCAGAAAAAATATTATTGAATTTTGATTTAAAGTGTCACACACTGAACTTGAAATGCGTCACATCCATCGCTGTTTCTAATGCTGGTGACAATAGATTTCTCTGTAAATAACCAAACTATCTGCAGAAGTTACTGTGTCTGTTTATTTTGTGGTCTTTGCGAGACGATCACTGTCATTTCTAATGCCGCTTTTCCACCGACAGAACACGGTGCGGCTCGATTCACTTTAGCCCCCTGCTGACCCTTTTCCACCGCCTTTCTCGGGTCTTAACCGCGTCATTCCGCACCAACCCGACCTGTTTTTTCAGACCACCTCCTCGATGGTCAGAAGCGGCCCAAAGCGGGCCCACACGCCCACCTGTCTACTGATTGGTCCAGTAAACTGCTACCAGTGACACGACTACCTACGTAGTGGTAGCCCCTGATTGGTCCGGCTGTGTGTGGTGTTCACGTGGTGTGATTCAGAAGCGCTCCCGCAAAAGGCTTTAAAAAAAACTCCCAGCAACCATACAAATATTTTATTTTAAAATACAATTGACTTTGGACAACGGCGACTTCCTCCACAAGAACCAAAAATCAAACCAACCAAAATGAACCACAGACAGAGTGCAAAGTACAAAAACACACGTATATCCGCCATTGTTGTTGTTGTTTCACGCGCTGTGACGTCGCGGACAAAGACTTTTGCGTGCCACTTTTCATAGCCAGATGGGCACGCCCCTATCCCCACTTACATCCGCTTTATGTTTCCACCGCCTTAAGCGAGTTGATCCGCGATGTACTGTACCGCTCTCAAGCGCGCCGTGCCGATTTGTTGGTGGAAAAGGGGCATAAATCTATAGCTATTTTAAGACCCCAGGAATCAATTTGATCCTGGTAACTAGCCGTAAGCATATCAATATAGTCAGAAAGAAGCTGTGTTTCTCTAAACTGAGGTAATTCAGAGAGCTACTGTATACATACAACATATAAAATATTACAAGTTCCTGACCTTTCTGCAAAACCCCCCTTCAACAGACCTGAAGTATAACTTTCAGCTTTACAGAGGATCCATTTTTACCTGTGGTAATGTAATTACAGTCTCCGTGGGTGCAAATTGTCTTAGTCTATACAAAAATAACCCGTCCAGTCAAACCATTCTTCACTCTTTAGCTGTGAAGATGGGTTTGGCCGTTCTGCAAGGGTTATTGTGACAGACTGCCGTCTGGTTGAAATAGTGGCCATATTTCACTGACCAGCCTGTCATTACAGCCTTAGGCTCAGCTGGTGTCTCAGTGTAGTGCAAGGCCACTTGTGAAGGGTTTGTAACGCACACACACACAGTCAGTTTGAGAATGAGTAACACTTAAGTAAAAAAAGAAAAAAAACACTTTTGTACCTCCCTGACTCACGCACCACTGGGATGTTATGACCTTCCCAGTGTACCTCAAACAAATCTTAAGCTTTTTTAGCACACAGGAAATTTTCATAATGTTTTCGATCCCTTGATACAGTTTGGGGTTTCAGCTGTTTATTATTGTGGTGTTTATGTCTCTTCAATATTAGGAAAAAAAATTGAGCAATGCCGTTTTCTAAGGTTGATAATTGAAGATTGGGTTTATTTTTTATTTGAGGAACAGGACAGAAATAGTCTCAAACAGGAACAAACATGATAGATTTCCTGTTTGAGACACTAAAAGAATATTTTGTTTGTTTGTTTTCGACCACATTCACTCTAGCAGTAATTCAGCTCTGCATTTGAAATGAATAGAACTTCAGCACAAGCTGTTAGGTGGACTTATTACCAGCTTATAGCTGCACAGTTATACTCACTTACACACATAAATAATTATAACAACAGAGTTTTATCTGCTCATCCTGTCCTCTAGTCATTCCCCCTACAGCCTCCACTCTTGTTCCTGAGAACGGTGGAAACGATGTGACCTCAAGGTGGATTTACTGATGCTATCTCACGTTATCGACTGCTGTTCTGAGTCTCACCCTTTAGTTGATAGAACATATCCCTTTACTTTGTCCCCTGGCCCCGCTGCCTTTGACTGGTGCTGTGATAAGGATCAGTAGCCGTCAGCAGATCCATGTCGCAGCCCACCCTCTGCTCTTACCCTATCCAACTGTATCTACAGCCGCTTTCAGCATTGATGTCTCCAGGAATGTTTGAGAAGAATTTGTTGAGTCAGGATTAGTTTTGTTCTGTTTGAATATTATGTACCGTGTTTACAGTGGCTGTTTTGGACCACTGTTATGTTACCAAGGGAGGCGTGAGACTTCAAATCACTGATGCATCCCAGGGGGGCCATCAGTGTCTCCATGAGTCATTGGTGACGACTGGGCTAAAAGACAGATGAAGTAAAAATAAGACAGGGCGACAGCACAGTTGATTACCGTTTAATTCACATGGAAGTCTTTTCACGCCATTTCTCATTGGCTGGAATTATGACAAGTGTTAACCTGTTAATACTAGAAAGGAATAAACCTTCACCCACTCAATTATGAGTCCACACATGAAGGACGTCCACGCCCATCTGCTGCTGTTTGGATGACAGTTCTGTCGAAGCTGATTTACCAGAGGAGCATACACTGTCAGACAGACCACTCTTGCAGAGAGACACACGCTCAGTGGGCTTCTTCACATGCTTGTGTCGTGGATTAGTCTGATCCCCTGACTAGCTGATAATCTGATTAAGGGGGGTTGTTGTGCACTGGCTATTCTAAAATCCTGAAAAGGGTGCAGATCCTCAGACAGGAACAGCTCAGCTGGTTTTTCCTGTTGGCCAAACGATGGTATAATGTGTAGCAATAAAGCAGCCAAGGTTTGCTTCCTTGCAGCCAATCATGTACCAGAGCTTGAGAGCAAATGATCTGAAGAAAAGAGAGACAGGGATGAAGCCTGTTGGAACAGCCTGAAGCCCAGATGGCTGCATCCAGCAGAGACAGGAAATAGAGGTGACACCAGGTGGACGGTAACCTCGAGGATGGTAAGTTAGCATGAAGGCCAGTAATCTAATCAAGATTAGCTGTATTTCTTTTGAGATGACAAGTTTAAGGATCTTTTTTTTAAGATGGAAAAAATTGGGAAATTAGTTCAATCATTCATGAAGCATGAGAACATGTTATTAGTTTTGCATTTCCAGTTGAGATCTGAAGACAGAACTCTCGATTTAGCAACGCTAGCTTGTGCTTTTTTACAACGTAAACTGCAACACATTGAAGTAAAAAATGCAATAAAACTCCTAAAGATTTTAATAATGCCCAGCCTCGTTTGAAGTTATTGCAACAGTGAGGCAAACCCCTCCCCCACCGCCTCTGACTGGGTTAGTAGAGCAGACTGGGGCTGTAAAATGGAAAAGAGAGCTAGTTAACTTTTGATAAGCTGTTTTTCATTATGCATGGAGAGCCCAGCCCCCAGTCTCCCACCCCAAAACCCCTCTGCCACCATACAATGAGAATCCGTGCACGCGATACCCGATCAGGGCTGCCAGCGTTAGGGAGGGGTAAACGGTTTGTGACAGAGAAAAAGCCGAGTACATTCCTAGAAAGAGAGCAAGAACCAATAATCTACTGGGCACATAGTGAAACTGACAGCTGTATTGTTGTAGGTGTTTTGTACCAGTTGGTTGACATGAGAGACTGCCCCCCTGCGTTAGTAGCTTACTGACCCCTGACCTCAGAGTTCTACTCCCTATTAGCAGACGAGAACCCAGATGATTCAAACTGGGTACCGTCGAACTATTTAGACTGAATGTATATT
This sequence comes from Pachypanchax playfairii, assembly GCA_006937955.1. Taxonomy (NCBI): domain Eukaryota; kingdom Metazoa; phylum Chordata; class Actinopteri; order Cyprinodontiformes; family Aplocheilidae; genus Pachypanchax; species Pachypanchax playfairii. The sequence continues at coordinate 131,101 of SSNP01000278.1, forward strand.
ATTCATATCACAACACAGCATTTATCTCAGTCTCTGTTAGCTCGGAGTAAATATCTCACTGTCAAAGATAGCAGAAAGAAATTCCTGAACTAACCAGAGAAGTGAGAAGTATTTGAGAGGAATTCACCCCCGCTGAGTCCTAACCCCCACAGCGAAACCCCCCTTTGGTAGTATACTGAGCTTAAATTAACTACACAGTCCAAAATATCACATGTTTATGAGCCTATGTAGGTATTCTATCAGCAATATCTCTAATCTGATGGTTGTTCTTTACTTTTTATTTCATCTTAACCTTTTACTTTTAAGTTGGCGAAGCTGTAAAGAGGCAACGAGGGAGAATGATTTATCACAAACTGCAGTTCGAACCTTAAACATGAAGTTATAAAGAATTACACTAAGATAAATTTAAGGAAATATAATTACTAATACTAGTTATTGAATAAAACAGACTTTTAACCTAAAGAGGATGTACTCCTTGTTTCTGCACTCAACCAATTTCATTATTGTGATTTATTTCGTGGGGGGGGGTTCTACTTGTCTAATTGCTTTATGGTTGTTTGTGTTCTTTAACATCTTGAAACTGTCCTTTAACTCTGGTTTCCATTAGGAGCTCACGTTAAAAATAAACTCCAAACTCAAAGAGAAGAAAGTTCATAACTTTTGAAATCTGGTGTCTTTTACTTATTCATGCCCTTCCAAAGCTCCCAGTCATTTTCCTGTTTCTTCTCTGCTCTTCTTGACCCTCTTTTCCTCCGTGGCGCAGCACATTTGTCAGGGTTTCGGCTTCTGCAGGGTTTTCCATGTCTGCAAGTCACTGAACTTGTTAACTTGCATCCATGAGACAACACTACTTTTTCCTAATACTCTGGGTGAGAAAGGAAATGCCGGGATAAGCTTCAATATGCGAGTGTGTGTGTGTGTGTTTGTTTTTAGGGGAAATATCCAGACTCAAGGAAAAGACTTGGGCTGGAATCTTTCCATTCCTGCCATAGTTTTTCCCTCTAACACTTACTGTACTGTAATTCTATCTCTTCCTCTGCACCCCTCTTCACTTGGTAACGTGTGTGTGTATACGCTGCAGCAGAGATGTCTGGAACTAATAGAGTCCACCCTGCTGAAGAATCTTATTAAGAAAACACTACCTGCAGACTGAGTCTTCACCACCTGCCTGTTTAACTGTCTAAAAATCCCATCCTACCAAGACACACACACTTTCTCTCACTTGTTTGTTGCTTTTCAACATGCAGACTTCTGACTCTGGGCCTTCAGTCTTTAACTTTTTTGCCTGCCTGCTTTTTTATTTTATTGATGCCTGATTTTCTTTGCTGCCTTAATATTTGGAGAAACACACACACACATCAGTCCAATCCCCCCCCCATCCTGCTCTCTCTATTTTACTCACTCACACACACTCACTCTCTTCCTGTAGTTGTTTTAGCATGATCCCCCTCCTCTCTCTCTTTACCGTGTGCTCCCTGCTGGCAGTGAAGCGGTGTGACTGACTTCCTGTCTCTCGGTCCTTTCTTCCTGTGTGTACAGGGATGAATGGACATATTATCCACACTGACGCAGTGCCCGCCCTCTTACTCACCCTTTACACTACTTTGTGTTGCTTTCTCCTTTTTCCTTTCTGCTTCTTTCATTCTTCTGAGGACAATAGTATGAGCTCATAGTGGTACAACTCCAAAACTACCCCCCCCCCCCTGCTTTCCACTGCTCTGTTGTCTGTGCTGCAGTATCAGTCCCCGGGGCAGCAAAGCCCAGGCCGTACCGCAGAAATAAGCAGCACACACTCGCATGAAATCACAAAGTAGTGCAAGAAGAATGGCTAAAATCTACTTAGCTTGAAGCCGCGTGTCCTGGTTGGTTGTTTTTCATTTGTTTTTATGACTTTATATGTTCATAAAAGATTTTCCGGCCAACTTTATGAGCACAGACTTGTTTCAGGAGGATGGTCCCAACTTTCAATAATTAAACATCATGTGCTCATATTAGATAGTTTGGCTCAACTGTTGTTTTACTAACTATCAAAACTATTTCATTCCCTTCAGAGCTGTATTGAATTTTCTCGATTATTTAGTTCCTCAATCTAAAAATGAGATTGTAGGTGATGAAAAGCTTTTTTTTTGGGGGGGGGACTGTATAATCACTAGCTCCTCCCAGTGGTGCCGACAAAAGAGGGAAGTTACTGGAAGGGCCTCAAAGAACTCTCGGAATTTACAGACATCTCACTTTTGGGTTTTGTTTCATCTGAGTCATCCGGCATTGTCCAATTTGGGGGGGGGGTAAATAAATAGACGTCAGGGCTGGTCTAGAATCTCCAATCTGGCTCCAGTTGGATTTTCATGGTCTTTCCAGAATTTTTTTTACAATTTGGAACTCAGAAATTCCAGCTTTGCACTATAAGAACCTGGTTGCAGATTACTGGATTCAAACTTTAAAACAACAGACTTGTTGAAACTGCGCAAAAATGCTCTTCTTAGTTTTTTTTTTTTCTATCTTTATCACACTCCCTCTCCAGCCAGTTCAAGCCTTGTCTCAAACTCTTGACATCTAGTTGCAAACAGTTGTCTCTTGTATGTGTGATTCTGCAATGATGATATAAAGGTGGACACAAGTGGGTTTCCAGGAGCTGTCTGGGTGACTGCTGTCAAAACAGCTTTAGCTCCGTGTCACATTGTTGTGTTTGTGTTTATTGGAAAAAGAAGGTGTTGTTCTGATAATGTTTTCAGGTATAATGAGTCCTCTGAGCTGCGTGTATGTAGGTCAGATCAGAGCAGCATCCAGGCCAAACATCACGCCTCTCGCCTCCGATGGAAACAACCTAAAGCTGCTGCAGAATTACACACAGTAACCAAAGGTGATGTTGCAGGAAAACTATTTTTAGCTTTTATGTTGCGCTTGCCAAAAAGGAATAACTTCCATGTGATTGGCTGTGTTGTATTTTGCAGCAAACATGTTCCCTTTTCTATTCTAATTTTATTTCGCCCACCCGTTCACGTGTCAGTCTGGTTTGTTTTGAGGTGACGTGACCTGCTGCCTTTCATCCTCCACCCACTTCAAAATTAAGTATCCACTGTGACCATCCATTATGGCTCTGTTTTCATATTCCATTCTTAGTGTCGCACTAAGGAAATAAATCTACAAGGACTCGTTTGAGGGTTTATGTCATGCTAGTTTTTCTGCTGCTTTATGAATATGTTCATGTCATTATTCAAGATGATTAAAGTTAATAACCATCTTCTCTTGGTGTGCGGCTCCTGCTTGAAAGTGGGAGAGCAGACTAAATTATGCAGGAACAAACCTCCTGCAGACTGAGCCAGACGGCCCATAGTTTGTCGAAACGGAGGCAGGGAGGGGAAACGGAGAGGAGACATCGTGAAAGTAGAATCACAGAGCCCGATTACAAGACCTGCTCTCATCTGCCTGGAAAATGTGACGGGACTGTGTGGAGGAGGTGGAAGGATCAAATTCCAGCTCCCATCCCACTATGTACTGGTTTAAGATGATGACCATTGCAGAGGAATAACACTAAATGGAAGCCATGTACAGATTTTTACCTATTTTTCCCTACTTGACAATAATCAATAAGGATTCAAATAAAATATTAGTATTTTACAGCTCTTATAGGAATAATTCTGACCTTTTGAAGGGACTTTTGGGGAAGAGTTATGGACAGTCAATATCTTACTTGTTAATAGCTCTTTAAATGGCCTCATTTTGGAGAAATAAAGATTTGTTCTGACTGTATTGACTAGCTATTAGCTGTATTGACAAGCCAACTGCTAATCTGAGCAGGATGTGAACAAAGTAGATTAACGCCAACATTTAATTGCAGTTCATTCTAACTTTACTTTAGTAACCTTTACACTGCTGTCAGTTTTAAATATTTAGAGTTATTTTGAAGTGTTGCTGGCTGATCTCGTAAGCTAGCTGCTGCTGCTGCTATTTCCTCTGCAAATAACCAAAGAACTCTGGGTAAATAACCATGTAATGTGAAACTGACTTCAACATAAAGGTTTAAAGGTGTGATGACATCACTGTTTAAACTGGCGTAAAGCTATTTCATGTAGTAGATATGCCTGCATATGTCAACTCACAAAAGAATTTGATTAAAAAACTAACAGGGCGGGGGTGTACGGGCAGGTCAGAATCCTCTTCTCAGCAACACGGTTCCTTTCATTAATGATATGTGGGTCTCCCTGGCTGACTTCGCTCTGATTGGCTACAACCATTGCCCGCAGCAAGCCTTTCTTCTCGGCTCCGTCAACAGTCCAGTAACATGGCGAGTGGACGTTTACAACCGTATATGCTCGAGCCTGAAACGTCTTCTGAGGAAGACGGAGGGGTGAACACATAAAACTCAACTAATCACATGAGCGAATAAACAGTGCTGTCAGATGTTATCAATGAAAATAGATTCACAATATGGTATGATAAACCTGTTGCTCACGGACATTGTTGCTAGAGCGGCTATCACATGCTAGCATCATGAACTCTTCAGACCACGAACAAACGTTTATCAGGCAAGGCAGCATTTTATTAAATAAATAAACTTACGGGTATCGACGATGTGGTCGCCTCCTTCAGGGTTGGTAAAGAATTTTTAATTAAAATCAGTTTCTTTGACAATCCCAACTTGAATTCACCCAAGTTATGGAAGCAGTCCTCCGTGAAGTGAGCTGAACATATTTTCTAATTGAGGTTATAACTGCGTGGCACTTCTCCATAAATGAACTTCAGCCACTCTTCTCTAGTTTTTTCATCCTTCGGGAGTGAGTGGAAACTTCCAGCATGGGTTGAGCATCCTTGGACACAACAGGTCCCCGTTTGCGTAGTCATCTCTTCTCAAGAGCAGCAGCACAAGCTAGCGCAACGCAGCTGGGGGTGGGGGGGTGGGGTGGGTGTTTGGACTGTTTACTGTTTACTTCACTGTGCACTTTTATTGGACGCTATGAAATACGTAGGATGAAATGCCACGTAGGAAAAAATGGTGCTTTCCGATTCGACCGTTTTTTAAATATGAAACAAAGCGGACCGCCCACAAATGGGAACTTTGATACTCGCTTTGGACGTTCACACGGCCTCATCAGTGCACAACACATCATGATATACCCCAAAAACCTCAAAAAAGTGCATTTTGATGTCATAACCCCTTTAAAAATGTGAACTGGAAAAATATTTCCTGAAACTGGAGTCGTTTTTAAATGGCAGAATTCCATTTAGCCCTCGATAGCCTTTAGCTTCTCAATACAGTCAGCGCTAACCCCCAAAGTGACGTTGTTCAGTGAGCTATTTAATAAATGTATGTTTCTTTTGGTCCTAACTTTTCCAGAAAACACCAGTAATTCAGTCCCTTTAATGTATTTCATTTAAGTAGCTACAGAAACGCCTCATGTGATGAGTTTAGCCGTGTCACACAGTCGTGTATTTCATGACTGAAGCATGTCGTTAAATGCGCGTGTCATCTTAATGTAAATGTGAGAGGCCTAAGAGGGTTGTCAGGGCTCAGGGCATGGCCTCTATTAAATTAATAGTCCTCTCATTAAATCTGCTTTTAAACATTATAGGATCACACGTGACTGATGGGGCTTTTTGTTTTTTTCCCCATGTCCTTCTCCCCTCCAGCTGTCTCCAAGATGATTGCCACATGCTTTCTGTCACCTTCATGGGAAAGCTTGTTTACATTCGAGGTGTTATGCATGTGTGTGTGTGTTGTTGTTGTTGTTGTCTTAGATGAGTTAATTACAAGGCGACCATCTTGAGGTTTTGTGTCACAGCCTAAAGAGGCGGGACTCTGACTCACTCTTCATCATTGACAACACTGCGCAATGAGTAAATTACACACGACCAAACAGGCTCAGAGACAATAACACATGTTGTCAACGCAAATATTTACACCCGGTCATTAGCACAGACGCAGACAGCGTGTTTTTGAGCTCTGGAGCTGCAGGGGCACAACGCTCCGGCTTTCTGGCCTTTTAATCAGCAGAGAATGACTGAACAGCCCGCGGCAAGTGGCACAATGTCGAGTCCTGTGTCTGCGCTGCCCGGGAGAGACGAGTGGGAGGAGCTGCGTTGTCACACACACATTTAGATATCCCACTTCTCTTTGTGGTAATGAGAAACTGCACTCTCAGCTGGTAAACACAAAAGCAGCATCACTTGTGGCTTGATGGGCGGCTGACTCCCCACGTGCCTGTGTGTGTTTCTTGATGTGAGTGTGAGTTAAAGGGAAATACATACTGCACTGTAGACAGGATGGAGGACAAAACCATCCGATTTTTCTACAGCCAACGTTGTAAAGGTAGGACAGAACGTGTGTGTGTGTGTGTGTTATTTCCTGACTTATGAAAGCTTGCATGCTGCTCGTCCCTGGCAGGCAGCTATGAGAGCGTAGCATTAATCCGTCAGCTGTCAGCACAGATTCGGTTTATCACCTTTGAATGTGCATGAGAGTGCGTGCTTGTGCACGTTGGGCATTTTGGTTTCTCCTGGTCTGTTGCAGCAATCTCCGGGGGATGCGCGTGTGTGTTGCTGGTGATTGAATATGGTTTCTGAGTGCACTCTATTAATTTGAGGCCAGGCTGGAGAGCAGTGTGGAGGAGTGAGAAGGAAAGGTAGGCTGGAGTAAAATGAAAAGTGATAAGCAAGGATAAATGGCTGCCTCTGGAGATGTGTATGTGAAAGATGATATCTGATCTCACTCACACACACACTGGCCTGGAAACGGCTTGATGATGAAGCACACACACAATCAGACGTCTGGGAAGATGTTTTAGACGCACGGCGTCAGAAAACATCTCAGTCTTATTCATGTTTATGACACGTTAGCATCTTACCTCCTTATTTGATGAAAATGGCATGTAATTTTAGAGAAAAGAGGCCTTTAATGTTTGTAACCCAGGAAAACAAACATTATGTTTATGTTGTCAGCTGCTGTTTTTGTTGCTGACTACATCTGGACCGTAACTACACCAGTAACTCCATATTTCTTCTCCTCTGCCAGAGATCCGTGCTCAGCTGGTGGAGCAGCTGAAGTGTCTGGACCAGCAGTGTGAGCTGAGGGTGCAGCTGCTGCAAGACCTGCAGGACTTTTTTCGAAAGAAGGCAGAAATTGAGATGGACTACAGCCGGAACCTGGAGAAACTAGCTGAGAGGTTCCTCACAAAGACGCGCAGCACCAAGGACCATCTACTCAAGTATGTAACCGTGTCCCATCACACATCACATGAGCTGCAGGTTAGAGTGGCTAATGTCATGTGTGAGTAGTTTTTAGTTCAGGTCATTACTGATTTATCTCCCATTTTGAAGTTCATCATATAAGGAATAAAAACTCTGTTTAGCCTTTTAGGCAACACAGTGTTTCATAGACTGGTGACTTCCTTCCTGAAGAAAGGAGAAACTGAGACAGCGGGAGAGGAAATGAAACAGAAGGATGGAACAAAAGAAGTTACAGATATCATAAATAGTCTGTTGAAAATGGACTTGAGTGATTCACAGCTTCCCTATTTGATTAATTGAAACCTCTAGTTTACAGAACACAGTGTTCTGTCATTGTGCCCATGTGGCCAGGTGGTGATTTTGTGCTCTGACTATTCTGTAATGTCTTGCTGTGGATTGAACCATATACCTGAAACTCTTCGGCTTAAGCGGGTTGATTTATTTGGCAGTTTTTTTTTTTGCACAAGAGAACAGTCTGTTTCTCTGTGGGGAACTGCAAGCTAATCATAAACCCCCCACACACACGCATTTTGGCCTAGCTGCTGCAGATAAATGAAGCCAGAGGTGACTTTCTAGTTAGATAATTGTAGCTCATTGCATTTCTCTTTACTGCCTTTCAGTTTCCGTATACTGACCGATGATATTAGTCTTTTTCATGAGCTCATTGACCCCGTCGGCTCAGGAGGGATGTTACATGCCAGGATGTAGGGATGGAAAAGATCCAGCTGCTAAATCTGGCTAAATTTAATCTTTTCTTGGATATGATTAGTGTTTCATTTCCATGTTCACTTTTAAACAAGCAAAACTAAAACTAAACTAAATGTTCATAAGATGCTTTGATCAAATTACTATGTGGAATAAGTGTTGTTGCATGTTTTTTAACTGTGTCATAGCAATGTAAACTGTGCTTCTTCAGTGTTAGACACCATTCCAATACCATACTGACAGTCTAAACACAGATTCTGCTCAGTAGCTGTCAAGCCATGTCACATGAAAAGAACGAATATCAAATCCTGACAGCTATCAGCCTTAAAACACTTGACTAAATTAGCATTCTAACATGCTAACTTTGCAAACTGCTAACGAATCACTGGGTCAGAAAAGTTCTGAAACATAGATGTTTTATTATAGCTGCAGACGGTTCTGATCTCTCTTTGAGGCGAAGTTTTGGTGCAAGTCACATGTTAAACTGACCAAAGGTGATGTTTTGACAAAATGTAGCTGAGTCATGCTAACAGGTTTTAGTTTATGCTGCTGGACCACAGTTATAAATAGCCAAAATTAAAGACTAAATAAAGGAAGCATTGTTAAACTAAATTCGACTGTCAAATTTTATAATAATAATAACATTTTAACTGGATCATAAATTGTAGCATCAAAACTTGTGGAAATGGTACGACATCACTAACGTCTAAAACTAAGAGGCAATGAGTTATTTAATGACAAAGGACAGAAAAAAAACTTTCAATCATGTCTATTTTTTATTTTTAGATTGTTTCTTTAATCCTTGTTTTCTTTCAGAGAGTTTGATTTATGCTAGAAAACTGTGTGCGAAGAGAAGAATCGTTTTTTTCATGCTAGATCTTTGAGCGTTTCGTATTTAGAAAGTTGTTTAGAATATTGAATGATTTCTTGCGTGGTAATGATTGCAGCCAATGTTGGACACGCTCAAGTCTTGACTTGAGTATGTGCATGTGATTATTTTTATAACCACGATCTCAAAGGGACGGCGAGACCTACAGAGGAAGGAAACTTAAACTTGTTTAAGTCGATAACACAGACCCTTTGGATGGAAACGTGTATCATGATTAATTGCTGATGCTGATTTGAAAGGCCTCTGTAATCATTTCCACATTCTCATAAATCTGTCATTAAACAATCCACTGAGTCATAAAAACAGCGCTAAGGGTGTCGTGATTTTAGGGACAGCTGTGACTCATCAGTAAACTCTTGGTATTCCAAATCAATGTTTTCGATAGAAACTGTTATTTTTCTTTGAATGCAATTCTGTATTAAGTGAAAGTTGTTGAGCTGAAGGCCTTCGTAACAGAAGCAAGTAAGCTAATGCCAAAAGATATTTTGAGCTTCCTATAGTGGGTTTAAGAACGACTGTTTTCCTGTTTCAGTTGTAGTTTCAAACTTTTTAAAGGTGCCGCAAAAACGTTGTTGTCCAAGAGCTTTTTTTTGGCATCAAAAATAGATACAGTAATAATAATAATAATAATAATAATAAACTTTATTTATATAGCACCTTTCACAGATAAAAATCACAAAGTGCTTCACAATTAATTCAATAAAACAGCATAACAGTAAAAAGATAAAAATAATAATAATCACGCCAAAAGTCCAGTCAACCAAAAATAAAAGTGTCTTCAGCTGCCTTTTAAAAGAATCAACAGTGTCAGCCTCACGAAGGGGCAAAGGTAGGGCATTCCACAGATTTGGAGCCACGGCCTGAAAGGATCGATCTCCTCTGGTTTTAAAGCGAGTTTTTGGAACCATGAGGAGGTTCTGGTCTGAAGATCGGAGCGAGCGACCAGATATGTACGAATGAAGGAGATCACAAATATATTTTGGAGCCTGCCCATGCACGGCTCTGAAGGTCAAAACGAGAATTTTAAAATCAATTCGAAATTTAATGGGAAGCCAGTGCAGAGAAGACAACACTGGCGTGATATGTGACCATCTGCTGGACCTGGTTAAAAGTCTTGCAGCAGCATTTTGGACTCGCTGAAGACGATCAATAGCATTTTACAGCAGTACAATTCCATTTCCAAAAAGGGTTGGAATGTAAATAAAAATAGAATGCAATGACATAGTCAACTTTCTGCTTCATAATGCTCCAAATGTTTTAGATTGGTGAAAGTTCTGGACTGCAGGCAGGTGGACTCTTCTCCTGTGTATGTGTTGTCAAACATTGTCTTGCTGATATGTGCAATGTCTACCCTGAAAGAGATGTTATCTAGATGGAAGCAGTTGATCTAAAACCTTTATGTACTTTTCAACTCCATACCATCAGAGAGGCTGTCCACGTCCCGTGTTGACCTTTGACCTTGTCCTTTGCTCGCAAAGATTCCCTTAAAAATCCCTTAAATTATCTGATATTATTTACTGTAGATGATTTAAATGGATCTTTAAAATTGAAGTTTCAGAGTTTCTTTTGCTGCAAGTTTAAAAATTAGCAATTGTAGAAATAATCAGTTTGTCACTGAGAGAATATTTATTGATTTGCTGATATTTTCTTTGATGCATCTGACAGATGCAAATGAAATCTTACAGTAAAGATTCGATTCAAGGAAGTATTTCTCAGATTTCTTGATCAACTGGATCTTCCAGAATTATCGAAACTAATAATAAGGGCCGGGGACTTTTTTTTTTTCCAAGGAGTTTGCCTTGTTACTCACTTTTATTTCTTAATTTAAGCATAACGTTTCCAACAGCTACCTTCCTCTTTCCCTGCTCTTCTTCTCTTTTTTTAAGCGTCACATTATTTCTCTGCTTGAGGGCAAACCCACATTTACAGTCTCTTATTCACATAGGCACAGACAAAAAAGGGATCAATAGGTCCTCTAAATGAAACCTAATTCTAGCCATAAGGAATGAGGACACCCCCCCCCCCCTCACTCACACACACCCCTCCAGCTCCGATCAATACTGAAACAGTTGCAGAGCATGTGTCTCCCTCCGTTTCGGGGGAGGGAAAAAGATGCAGGATGAAGGGAAGGGCAACAGATAGAATAAATATATATAGTTGAGCTGATTGTCTGATTTTGCAGCTGTTTACATGTTATGAACTATCCAGATGTCACTGAGAAAATTAGAACTTACCAACGGAGGAAATGTTCAGTCTGTATTTTTTACGTCTTTCCCTGCTTTTATAACTCATTTTAACTGCAACATCTGTCTATTTAACACTGTTCTCTGTATCGGCTGCTCAGTCTGGGTGCCATGCTGGAATTTCAACTATTTTCCGGTTAAGTGTGTGTGTTTTTGTGTGTGTTTTCACTTGTGTGTGTGTGTTAGTGTGAGGGTGGCCTGTGGCTCTCTGAACGGCGGGGCGTTGATGGCGCTCCGAGCAGTGCGGGGTGCGAGGGTTGTGAGTGTGTTGATCCCGCGGAGACCCCTGGTATGCATGCTATTTGGCAGATGCTACACAGCAGCGGTTGGAGGGTTGTATGGTGTGAGTTCTCTTGATCAGTCGGTATTACATTGAAAGCCCTTCTTATGCTAAAAGTTCTACTTATTATTTCAGTTTTACCTTCCAGAACAGCATTTTCTGTTGTTATGTTTTTTTTTTTTTTTCATTTTATTTAGATTTATTTTTCATTTATCTTATGGAAGAGGCTTCCCTACCAGTAAAGCTTCGAGGACCTGGTCACATTCATCGTCTCACTAAACATTTTTGTTTTGCACCTCTTGGCTAAATGTTTCCAGTCCTCCTGAAAAATAATCTCAAAACTACGTTTGATCTTGATAATAATGTTGGATTTTATTTTTCTGTGTTTTGTTAGCAAAGGAAGTTGTTAATATCACATATAATTGTGTTCATTTTATGCAGTACGCCTCTCTTTAGTAATAAAACTGTATCTTGTTTCCAGGCTCCCAGACTCCCTCAAAATCTTTTCAAGTGGCTTTGATCAGTACTTCTCCAGACTTCCTGAAGGTCTTTCAAAGATTTTCTTTAGACTTTTTTGGCTCGTTTTCTATTGAGGACTTGACTGCCTTTTCTGGAGAAAGTTTTTGGTGTATTAAACTCATAACTTTGATCAATGAATCATGCAGAAGTAAAACAGGCTTCTAAACTCAGGAGATCAAGCAGTGTTCTGTCAACGACGACAATTTAGCTTTAACACATTTTAAATGGGATCAGTTTATCTGTTTGTCACAGCAAAGTGAAGAAATGTCAGTATGTCCTCCAGCAGTCTAAGCATATAGCAGCATAACTAAAGGGATGGATCAGAATCGCTTAAGCTAACACTATCAGTATCAGTGATCGAAAAGGAAAGTTTTACGTTTATTCTTACAAATACACAAGGAAACACAAGTTGCCTGCCTCAATGATTAAAAGTGGAAGCTGGTTCCACAGGGGAGGAGCCTGATAACTGAAAGTTCTCCCTCCCGTTCTACTTTTAGAAACTCTAGAACCGCAATCAGACCTGAAGTCTGAGAGCGAAGTGCTCTGTCAGATACATATTGAACAACTAGATCTTTAACGTAAGATTGAACCTGGTTATTAAGAGCTTTATATGTTGGAAGTAGCATGTGAAATATATAATTTTTACACAGCGAGTGACTTGATTCTTAAATGGGGAAATAAGATCTCTCCTCCTAACTCTCATCGTTTACAGAATGTTTTGATCCTCTGATGGAAGAGGTTGGGAAAGTCTTTTAAAAAACACTGCGGCGTGATGTTTTTTCTACTACTTCATTATACCATTTAATCATGTCAGTGTAGAGAAACATCTTGGTCATGTGACCTTTGGGTACGCAGTGACATTTCAGTGTAGCAGAGAGTCACGGGGAGAATTTTTGGTGATATTTCACCCAGTAGTCTTTGATCATCAGCGCTGGTCTGAGGTTGACAGACCACAACGTCACATGGAGAAGCAGACATGAGCTTTTGAGACAACAGAGGAACTGCAGCCGCGATTTTGTGTTGTGCAACCAACAAAGACAGACATGCCGGAAAACAAACAGTAAAAGGAAGTGAACACACACTTTTGACCACATGACTGGTGCTATTTGTGTACTTCACATGCTGTAGCGTTCCAGTAGTGTAGGTGGGACTTTTATCTTCATACCAAGATTATTGTTATAGTCATTTGACCTGTGACAGCTCGTACCACCCTATCCCATCACTGTCTACATTCCTACTAAAAACACACACACACACACTCACACACACACTCCCCTTCCCATGAACACCACCCCCAACTCTACACCCCTCAGTCAAAGACTTTCTCTGTCTGGCGTGGTGTATGCTTGGGTCACCGCTCTACTGTTCCTGACCCCCATCTGTGTGTGTGTGCGTGTGTGTGTGTGAATGCCTCGCAGCGTTTGCTCTCTCCAGCTAGCTAAATGACACAAAGGTCGTCTTTCATCCACTTACACTTACTTGTAATCCATTTTAACCACTAGATCATCCGTGGATCATCCATAACTCATACTGTGCTCAAACATAAAGTGTGTGTGCTCGGCTGTTGGGTTGTTTTGTAAGAGGGCCATTTAACAGCCGAGCATTCTTGTAATAGATTCATGACCACTGGAAGACAAACTCAGTACAGTAGGATTGAACTTCATAAATTAACTGCAGAGTTTTCAGAGTTTCGGAGTTCTTGTTTTTTATTCCTCTATTTTATTTCTTTCTATACCGTACTTCTTCCTGCTGACTTCCTGTTGACTTCCTGCATTGAGACCCCCCCCCCCCCACAAAAACAAAAAAGATGTGCCATCGAAATGACTTCCAGGCTCTCTGTCTCTGTGTGTGCAGGAAGGAGCAGACCATTCTATCTCCAGTAAACTGCTGGAACCTGTTGCTGCTTCAGGTGAAGAGGGAGAGCCGTGACCACGCCACACTGTCCGACCTGTACCTCAACAACATCATCCCCCGATTCGCACAGATCAGCGAGGACTCGGGACGCCTGTTCAAGAAGGTAAGGGCTCCTCCACACCCGTAGGCGCCTTACTCATTTATTTTATTTTATTTTATTTTATTTTATTTTATTTTATTTTATTTTATTTTATTTTATTTTATTTTATTTTATTTTATTTTATTTTATTTTATTTTATTTTATTTTATTTTATTTTATTTTATTTTATTTTATTTTATTTCGACATGCTAACATGGCGCCTGCAGGCGAACATGGCAGATGTCACTAGAAGAGCAGCATAAGGGACTTAAATTACAGTATTTATGA
>SSNP01000278.1:159359-308155 GCA_006937955.1 Pachypanchax playfairii
GCCTGTTTTTGCACTTGGCACGTGTGATTTGATACTTAAAACGTTGTCTTCAGTCCATGTTGTCTCGACTCCAGGACCAGCTGTTCAGGTCTTTTCTCTGTCGGATGTTACTTGCTTTTATTTTCGCTAAATTACATCAGCAGCATGTGAAAAAATATCCAACTTTACAGACTTTAGACGTGAACACGTGCTTCTAAAGGGCAAACTGAATAAAACTTCCACCATTTTTTTTTTTCTAAATCTCCAACACACTCTGCATTCCTGTGATAAAACTGTAATTGTCTATGTTTTATTATTATTTTTTTTATCTTTGTAAACTCTCTCGGTGTATTTCATGTTGTTCTTACCTCGACACGTCAACTGGAGGGACTGTGTGTGTGTGTGTGTGTGTGTGTGTGTGTGTGTGTGTGTGCGCACGCCTGTGTGTTGAAACATGAATTCACTTGTCACACGCACACACACAGAGACGTGCATGTGTGTGGTCAGTATGTATGTGTGTGTTTGTCCCCATCGTGGGACCTTCTCTGATCTCAAATCAATTGTTGTGCACTTGAACAACTCGGCCTGCATGTGGACTAAACTAACTGTGTGGGGAAAATAATGTTAGTTCAGTATTGTTAAATATGCATTTTGTGTTCAGAACTAAACAGAAGATAAGAAAAAAAAAACAGACTGTATTGTCAAATCTATTTATAGTTGTCTCTGTATTACTGGAGAATCATGTGTTCAGATGTACTTTGTATATACAATGTTGTACATTACAGAGGTACACTTTTTTTGGTACAATATTGTACAGTAATAGCAATAGTAGTTTAATCACATAGGCCTTATATATAATTCTGTGTAGTTCTTGTAGTAGATCTGTTTTTCTAATAAACATGGCTTGCTATATAAAAACAGCTGATGTGATAATTTGTGTAAAAAGAATTCCAATTTAACTCGAAAGAAGCATCAATTGCAAGATGATGAACCTTTTTTTACTCTTCTAATACCAAGAATCAATCTAAAATCGTCTTGTGATGTCTGGAGGGTTTCTAAATCTTCAAGTTGAACAATTCCTAGGGCATAAAAGCAGAATTTTAAAGTGGCACAGTACAAAAAAGAGTATGGATGGACGTTATATACTGTAGCGTTTGTCTGGACTAACTTAAATAATAAGAGAGGTTAATGTGAATGATTAAACTGGGCTAATGAGATCATCAGAAATATAAATGTTTTTTTTTACATTTCTCTTTATTAAAAACAAACAAAAAACACTAATTTATAGTATAGTATATTGTGTTCTGCTGTAGATAAAAATATTATTTTGGCCTGGCAAGATGCTGCAATGGTCAGAATGATCTTAAAACCTAAACACATTCAAAATGGGATGTTTCGGGGAATTTCCTTCGTTCCTGGAGCAACAAAGTCAGAAATTCCATTAAATTTCCGGTCCTTTTTGAAGCTTCTACTTCCTTGTTCAGATTGCGGTCAAATTCGCGTTCACTGTCAAACCAGTCTGCACTCTGGTTTGCTGTGCGTGAAAACACTAGGTAATACGGTTATCAGGCATCCTGACCGTTTTCAAAGTAAAAGTCCACATAATTCTTCTATTTTCATCCGGTTTTAAATCCCCCATTTAGGGGGATTCATATAAAATGAAATCTTCACATTTCTTTGTAAGAAGATTACTGCAAACATCGTTGATATGCAAAAGCAACTTTTTTATTAAAATATTTTCTTTTTATCTGCGTTGTCATGGATGGCCAGAAAAGGACCTGGGTGATAACGAAGAGAACGACCAATCATCCCAGTTCATGTAATATTTTATGAGGTTGAAAAAGTGTCCCAATCATTTTGTTAAAAAATCTTTAATCATTAACAACTTGTGTTCATTTTTTACTCAATGCTCTTCTTTGTAATTTCTAGTATGTGATTGGTGTGTTTTAGAATTGGGATAGACGTAATAAAAACTACGAACCGGAAATACACTTTTACTTTGAAATCCACTTGCAATGGAGGAAACCGTAACGCTGCATGATTTCGCGCATCAAAAAAAAGAGTACGGACTGGCTTCTCCGTCGTTTTAAAAATGGAGGTGCGGGTTTGGCTGCAGTGTCTTGACACCGCTGTTTGAGCACCGTAGACCGGCTGCTGTCTTTCAAAAACCCGCACATTTTTTAAATTTACGAAGGGTCTGTCACCCGTTCAGAGAGCAGCGCCATTACTCAGGCATGCAGCCGTTTGTCACCACGGAAGAAGGTGTTTCATGTAGGCGTATTGTGTTTTCGGCAAAATTTGTGTTGGTAAGACTAGAAGTTGTTGACAGTGTGTGATACGAGTTAAACTTTACAACACAAAAAAATACAACGAACCAAACTGACAGACTGGATTCAGGTAAGCCAACATTCACTGCTAATGTGCCAAACGTACATAAAAGTAGTTAAACTAAAAAAACAAAACTTCCCAAAGCTGTAACATTAACTTGCTACCAACCTAACTAATTACCTAACAAGTTGTTCTCGCATAATAAGGTTTTTTTGTAGTTTTATAACATTTTTTATCATCTTGCATAAATTTATGCTAGCAGCTAAAAAACTAAAACAGTGTATAAAGTCATAATTTATACCTGAATACAGTTGGCACAATTTATTGATGTATTTTAGAATTGTGAGTTGCTGTTTCTAGTGTGTTTCATACTGTCATTGTTCACATGCAGCAGTATGTCAGCGATGACAGCCAGTACAACAAACTATTTGTGGTCTTTACAAGACGTTCTGGGTCAAGGAGCCACTGCCAGTGTCTACAAGGCTCGCAACAAGGTAGCTACTCACAGAATGACCTGAAGGTTTCTCAGAAAATCTGAATACAGTGAAAAGGTTGAGACTTTGTTCCCATTTTCGGTTCGGATGTAATATCAAAGACATGAAAAGGTTGTGGTTTCAGTCACGTGGCTAGCTACTGGCGCGCTTTCCAGGATGTAAACGACGCTGACGTAAAACATGTGTTTTTATGCAGAGATCTGGTGAACTGGTAGCTGTCAAAGTGTTCAACGCTCTGAGCTACAACCGCCCCCATGATGTCCAAATGAGAGAGTTTGAGATGCTGAAGAAGCTCAACCACAGTAATATCGTCAGGCTGTTCGCTGTTGAGGAGGTCTGGAGTGCTTTAATCACTTATCCTGAAACTCAGCTCTTATTTTGTTGGTTGTATCCACTTCACAGTGTACAAGTCACTGACTGGTTTCTCTCCAAGCAGCTGCCGTCCAAGCAGAAGGTTCTGGTGATGGAGTTTTGTTCAGGAGGGAGTCTGCTTAACCTGCTTGAGGAGCCCCAAAATGCCCAGGGCTTACCTGAAACAGAGTTTCTCACTGTGTTACAGTGTATAGGTGAGTGTGTGCACAGTGTTTTTCTGCAGTTTCACATGCACGCACGTCTGTTCATCTTGGTTATGCTACCTACAGTGCAGGGAATGAATCACCTGCGAGAAAACGGGGTAGTGCATCGGGACATTAAGCCAGGAAATATCATGCGGCAAGTTGGAGAGGATGGCAGATCTGTTTACAAGCTGACAGACTTCGGAGCTGCAAGAGAGCTTGAAGACGATGAGAAGTTTCTGTCTATTTATGGAACCGAGGAGTATCTGGTAGGATTCTGATCTCAGTCTGATGAGCATCTTTATTGTTTGAGATGTAAATGAAATATGTAGGCATGTAGCCACAACATTCAACCCCACTTCACATAATCTCTTGACTTGCAGAGTCTGATGTTCGCACCAACATGTTGCCAGTGTCAACAGGAATGGTTTTAGAGTCTGTGTTTGAGTTTTATCTCCCACTGAGGTTGCATGATTGCATCCCTTTTCATAACAGTTTATTTTATTGTTCTCCATTATCTCTTAACACAATCTCCTTTTTGCACATGATATTTTGATTGGGGAGCAACAACTGCATGTAAATCTATTTCAGGCTTTCAAATGAGCTACCAGCATCAGTTTTCACACAGTCTTACATTAAACAAGCCAGAAACTCCCAAACTTTTCTTGTGTCCGTCTTCTCTTACTGTGTTATAGCACCCACACATGTACGAGCGCGCAGTGCTGCGTAAGCCTCATCAGAAATCCTACGGCGTCAGCGTTGACTTGTGGAGTATCGGGGTGACGTTGTACCACTCTGCCGCTGGGAGTCTTCCCTTCACCCCATACGAAGGACCTCGCAAGAATAAGCCCGTCATGTAGGATAAAAAACTTCTGAACAAGTTTCGGGTTTGAGTTTCTGGGTGAAATGCTGAAATTCTGCATCATGTGGTTTTTATGATTCAGGTTCAAAATAACAACAGAGAAACCGATGGGGGCGATAGCGGGTTTGCAGCGTATGGAGGGTGGACCAATAGAGTGGAGCTATCATCTACCTCACAGCTGTCAGCTCTCACAGTAAACAACAATAAACCAGAACATTATAAACACAAATCTTCAAACCAAACAGGTGATCTGTTAGCGCATCTATTTTCTGTCTATTTCTGTGTCTTTCTGGTTAAAGGGGTCTGAAAGTGCTGCTGGTTCCAGTACTCGCAGGCATCCTGGAGGCTGATCAGGAGAGGTGCTGGGGTTTTGATCAGTTCTTCACAGCCACCACAGATATTCTGCAGCGGCAGCCGGTTCATCTCTTCTCCCTGCAGCAGGCCACTTCACACTGTATTTACATCCACCACTACGCCACGTACGTCCACTTCAGGCCTGTCGTCACCAACTCTCTGATTATTAAAACATATTCACAGGTTTCTGACATGTCTCACAAGTGAAAGCTCAGTGTGTCTAATACTTTCAATGAGATTATGTCAATGGAATCTGTAGAGAGTTTTAGATTATCTCAATCTGAGATTCTGTATCATCAAGAAAAATATCAGCACCTGAATAATTATTATTTTCTTACTGGGTGCATTCTGTTAGTGTTGTATCTGCAGTAGTTGCAGGCCAGCTACACTGACACTACACTTGGTTATAATAATCGTTGTTTACATCATTATTTTATTTGTACAAAACAGAATACCACATCGTGTGTTTCTCCTGGTTAAAAATGTCCTTTCTTTTTCTCAACCAGCGTGTCAGTGTTTTTCGAGGAAGTGGCATCCCAGACCGGAGTTGGGATACAGCAGCAGCGCCTCATGTACCTGGGTCATGACCTGCCCCTGGAGGGCAGCATGAAGGTGGTCAACCTTCCATGTACTTCACATTGCCAACCTCTTATTCTGCTCAGCTGTGCTGCTGCAGCCAACAGCGCCCCACCCTTCAGAGAACGTGAGTCACAGACTTTAACCAGGGATGTTTTCCCTTTTCTATTCTGTCACTTCTCAGTGTTTCCCACTGAACATATATGGGCTTCAGTTAACAATATCAAAGATTTAATCTGATTTATTCAGTATAATAAATGATAATATAATAATAAATAGATTTGGTGTTTTCTTTGCAGCTGAGACTCCTCCCATTCCTTCCAGGTTTGATGTTGTGGCAGACTATAGTTTCTCCAAGGTATTTATATATATATATGATATATATCAAGTCTTCAAGAAGCTGCAGCTCATCCTATCTGAACTCTGCAAACTTTCTCTGACAGGTGATAGTAGGCGTGGTCCACCATTACAAGAGAATTACTCAGTTGCTTCATACACATCGAGAGCTCCTGCTGCAGGGATATTACAGCTACATGTGAGATTTACACTCTAAAAGGATTTGTTCATGGAATCAGACTCTCAGGATGTGTCTCCTTCTCTTTGGCTTGTTTCTCAGGATGAAGTTACGACAGGACTGCCGAGAAGCCATGCACAATATCGCAATGATCACCGTCAGATTACAGTCCAGCCTCATGACACAACACAGGATTCAGAAACTGTAAGTTGTTTTGCTAATTGGAACCTCATATCCATCATGTTTCATTCTGTCTGAGGTAGTTGTTCAGATTGTGAACCTATTTGCTGTATTCTTCTGTTTGCTTTTCTCTGTTTTGGGATTCTTAGAGCCTTTAATTCAGAAAATCCTGGATCAGTTACTAACAGTCAAAAGCTGCAGATGGTAAGTTCAATCAGGAAGGAACATGTGAGTCAAACCTAAACACTGACAAATCTTCCACCTGTTTTACAATCCACTAATAATAAAACAGTCTGAGGCAGAAGATGAGATTTTAATCAGGTTGAATTTTTTTAAAATTATTATTTACATTTTTTAGATAGTTTGGTTCAAACTTGAAGTTCCTTGAAACCATTTGAAGCTAATTTTATGTACATCATCACCTCCTGATGCTGTTTGAGGTTTACTGCAACGTTTGGGATTTCATCAAGGAGAGGAAGGTTCCTAAATGAGTGTACTACATCCTTTATTATCTCTTGTCACATCAGCAGCTATACTGCTGTACTAACTGTAAATACACATGAAGACAGAAGGGATATAACATGAAAGGTGAATTCAGACTTTATGACGGTTTTAGTTTGATCACTCGCTGCAGATCCACATGGCAGCTCACTGTCAACATGTTGCACTGCAGGCGTCTTCATATCACCTGCTTTCAGAGGAACACATAGGAAATGTTCCATTTACAATTGAACAACATGCATTAAATCTGATGTTCTGAGTTTCTAAAGTTTAAAAGTAAACAGATGGAGAATTTTGGCACAAACATCATTAAACAGGGGCACAATGATGATACCAGCAGCTTCAACCATCATTCGATTAGCTGTATCCATATATAATTGTGCTTTTATCTCTTATAATGATCTTGTATTTAGTTGAAATGTCATGTGTAAGACTCAGTTGTTGGTGTGTGTGTGCAGGTTCATGAGCACCTGCCTATTTACACAGCTGGAATCCAGGAGCTTCACAAGCGACTGGAGCACCTGCTGATAGAACAGGCCAAACTGGCTGAAACTCTGGCCAGTGACAAGAGGTAGAGTGTGACAGCAGGTCCTGATGGACGATGGCATGTGTGTTGTTTAATCTTTGACCTGTTTATTTCTCACAGCTGTCAGAAGATGGAGGTGCTCCTGCAGAAGATCACTACAATTCATCAGCATTACAGAAAAGATAAACTGACTGGCAGTAAGTAATCACTCCAATTCTATAGATGAGCCCAGAAATGTCTGGACACACATTTTTTATTTTAGTCACGTTTCATCAGCTTCTGTAGTTTTAAGAACAAAAGTAGTTTCATTTCACAAGCTGTAATTCTGTATGATTTATGATAGCGATTTGAGAATTTATCTCTCACTAAATAAAAAAAAAAAATAAAAAAAATTTTGATACACTTGATGTATCAGCGTCGGAATTAAACTGGACTCCAAACAGTCCGCCTCCTTATATTTTTTCCTTCTCTTTGAATTCTTGCTTGTATGTTCTCTCAATGTAAGTCGCTTTGGATAAAAGCGTCTGCTAAATGACAGT
The DNA here is from genome assembly GCA_006937955.1 of Pachypanchax playfairii. Lineage (NCBI taxonomy): Eukaryota > Metazoa > Chordata > Actinopteri > Cyprinodontiformes > Aplocheilidae > Pachypanchax > Pachypanchax playfairii. The sequence continues at coordinate 166,767 of SSNP01000278.1, forward strand.
AGTAATTCTTAAAACTCTCTATCAGTTTGGAGGTTTAGTCAGAATTTGTTTTGAATTAATAATCACCTACTTTTCTCTTTCTTGTTTTATTTTCTAGAGTTGCTATATAATGATGAGCAAATCCACAAGTTTGAGAAGTGAGTTTGCTCCTCTGGTGATGGTTTTGTTTCAACACGGTTGACATCTTAGCGTGTGAGGAATCTACACTCATTGTAATGTTTGTCACTCGTTTTCCTCTTCCCAGAATCCACCTGTCGTCTCACATAAGGCGAATGAAAACACTCTTCAGAGAAGAATCTGCGCAGCGATATAAAGAGCTGTTGGCCTCGACGAGAAGCTGGAGCAGGTCAGAACAGCTGGAAAATTTTCATTAGGATTGTTTTGCTGATGCTAAAATATACAAATATGTAAACTTGACCTTGTATAAAACAGATTAGCACTTGTTTTAATATTCCTCATTTCCACTTTTTTTTTCTTTATAATCTCATTTAGGGTGGCTTATTTTATCAAACTGAGTTTTATTATTATTTGTGTCAGAAATATGAAACATAACCAATTTAATGTAATGACATTTTTCTGAAACAATTTTCAGGATTTTTCTCATTTCTGAACTAAATTTCATAACATGGGGAAAGAAAGCAAGTCAGTCATTATCTGTTCCTAGTCATTCCTGTTCAGTGTTGCGGGGGAGCTGGTGTTTATCTCCAGCAGTCATTGGGTGAGAGGCGGGGTTACAACTGGACCGTTCATCACAGGGACGCATATCGATAGAGAACCACTCACACTTAGGGACAACTTAGATTTGTCAATTCACCTTGTGTATATTTTTGGTCTGTGGTTGGAAGCCAAAGAGAAAACCAAGGCATGCACAGGGAGAACATGCAAACTCCATGCACAAAGGACCTGGCTGGGTTTGAACCCAGGACCTTGCAGCAATGCTACCCTCTGCACCATCTCAGTTAAATAGAATTGTTAAATAAAATAAAACTGCATTTGCAGCTCGTGCAAAAAAGTCTTATTTACTTCTGACATGTTTTTTTGGATGCTGGACAATGACAGAAGTCATTTACTTACTGCTCGTTACAAGGTGATATTTGGGTTATGTTATCAGTGAAACAATAACAGTAAAGTTTATTTGTATGCTGTTCTTCTTAGGGGTTAAGAAAGGTCATAACAGTGAGTTTCAGAATCCACAGAAGACACTGAGTGATCCGACCTGATGAAGTCACAAAGCAGCTCCATTAAATCACGGACATTCAACAGCTCGACACGCCTCTTATTCTCTACAACATCATGTTAAAATTACACATGTTTTAAAAAAAACACCTTCATTATAAACTTTACGTGTGTAGCATGTCGGGCATCAAGTAGCACAAAGTGCTAACTGAGTGCTCAGTCGCTAAATAAATCCTGGAAATTAGCCAAAGTAGATTCAGCATCTTGCCTGACCTCCAACCTCAGTCAGTTCCATCATCGTGTGGATGAAATAACGATCTCAGATTGTGACTCTGCTCCTGTTTGTGATTACAGTGTGACACTGGAGATACAGACCAGACTGCAGGACTTCACTTCTTTCTCCTCAGGCTTGTTAGCTGACCTGGAAATGAACGAGCAGCAGCAGAATAAGGTGGAGATTCTTTTAAATATTCTTTGTTTCATGTTTTCACCTGAAGTCTTTCTACCTGCCTTTGCAAACAGGAACTCCAACATATTTGGGTTTCTGTTTTTACTGTGTGACATGTTTTGTCTTTCCTCTTCAGGCTATGGACAGAATCCTAAACACGCTGCAGTTTCAACAAGCGGATCAACAACCAGGAATCGCACCAAAGGATGAGGAGCATATGGTCTCCAGGTGTTCATGTGTTTATACACGTTCTGTTACATCACTGCAACAAATAACTGGTCTTTCTTAGACTGCAAAGCTCAGAACTCTATTTCTGAAACACTCTCAAGGTGACAGTGTAAGTTAGGTAGATGTGTGAACTGGTCAGGTTATGATTTGGAGTTTCTTTAGACTTTGATATGAACTTTATTTCTGAGTCATAATAAGAACAACTGATGTTTAATATGGAGACAGTGAGCTGATGATGTTTCCCTCTATGTTAGAATGCACCATCTGAGGGAGGAAATGGAGTTGTTGGTGAGAGAACTACAGTGCAACAACAACATTATCGAAAGGTCAGCTGAACAAACAACTTCCTGTCTATTAATCTTAATTATTCAGACTCTAAGACAGCGTGATGCTGATTATATTCTTCCTGTCCTCTAGCCTCGGAGCGATGAACTCTGCAGCAGCTCTGGAGTTGAACCCAGCCAGACCCTCCACTCTGTGATGAAGGTCAACGCAGTCACTCACCCTGTTTTAACCCCCACTGATGAACATCATGATGGACCTTTTTTATCTGAATGGACACTTAAACTGTTACATAATGAGAAAGCAGTTCTAAAATAATCAATAAAATGTGAAACACAGTTTAAAGATTTGATACACAAAGATGTGGGAGAGATTACTGATGGATTCATAGTGTGTGTGTGTCCTGACTGAGTACAACAGTTCAATACAAACCTCATTAATGCCTTTTATGTTATTGTATTTTTAATTGGGTACCATGGCAATAGACTGTTGATGAAACAAAATGAACGCCCAGTCAGCTGTGAGGCTGCTGCGCTGGTTGCACTTCCTGTTTATTTTCCCCATTTAAAAAGCACTTATTAAGCATTAAGCCCCCATGAGGTCACATCCTTGTATAATAGTGTTTGACCTAATAGTCTTTACCTGACTTTGATCACATTTTGGGAAATGTTATGAGCACACTTAATCCTAAAACCCTCATGTAACAATCAGAGTGCAGTCGGTTTCCAGCTGCTATGATCAATAACAACAAATAACATCTACAAGAAGAAGTAAATCCAGATCCTGACTGATCCTTTGAGAGGGATTCTGTCACAGACTTGATCTCAGAGTCAGACCAGGATCCAGGAAGCTGAACTCAGATCTGACTCAGATTCAAATGAAACAATCACTCAGGCTGTTCTTTCTTTTTCGAAGTCTCCATGAGGATTTGATTCAGTTTATCTGAATTAGTAGAAATGGACCAGTTTCACTGAAATGTTCCCAGTAATTTCTCCATTAATTGGTGATTTATGAGTGACCACAGTTAGGGAAACTCTACTGCTACACGTGTTTTTCTGTTTGACAGAAGTGCATGTGACCGGGACACTGCAGTAAAACTAAAGTGACATTTCCACCAAATGGTGACACTGAGTGTGGTCTACCGAGAGGGGGAAACCCAAAGTTTTTGATATTTGTTGTGAATAAATGGGTGTTTTACTCTGAAGATAACACACACATTAGGTCTGAGAAACTTTTAGGTTCTTTAGACCTCTGTACATTTATACCATGGGCACATTTTTGATGTTGTTGAGGTTTTATTCATAAAAAAATCAACAATTTAAAAAATGTGGATAAATGAAGCAGTCAAATGAAATGTAGAGACAGAGTTCAGAGAGTGAAACTGAATGTTTTGCTCTAACTGTGGGAGTGTTGTGGACTTTCTCAGTTCAGTTTGGGGGTGTTAGACTTAACTGCACTGTGGTTATCTAGCTGCTCATGACATGCTTTTAGCAAAATGGAATGTTTGATACCTGTTTTTTTCCAGCCCACACAAACAAGTGTGACATAGTGATTTAGGTTTTTTTATGTGATTTGATGTGAAGATGATATTCATTAAATCATAAGAACTTTTACTTTGTATTTATTTGTAATTAACTTTTTTATTGGGATAATAGTGGTGATCATGGTTCAGGTTTCCTGACATTTAACTATTTTAAAAATTATTTCATGTCAGTAGCTTCGTGTAGCTTTTTAAAACTAGATTTTAGGAAGGTTTAAAGCTCTGAAGTTAATCTCACACGCGCTGATATTAAACCCTAACAGGCTTGAGGGAACTTGGCTGGTGTGAGCGCGTGCCCTTTTCAGAGCGTGTCGAGCGCGCGCCCGGCATTTAAAGCCACTGAGCCTTTACGTCACAGCGCGTTCGTCGCTGGCGGGACTTGGGTTTATATTCGAGGCACGAACTCAAAACATCACCATTTCTACGTAGACACGCGAGCACGTTAATGAGGAACGCTACAATGGCGTCTGTGAGTGTGGTTGGGCAACAGCCCGGTCCGCACAGACTGGACTCGGAACCGCCGCTGCTGCTCTTTAAACTGTCAGGCACCAAGACCAAAATCACCCTGCCGAGGAAGTCCTCCTGGGACAAGATGATGTTCCTGAGGAGCTCCGCGACCGGAGAGGACTTCAGTTCGGTCACCGCTGAAGAGGGGTCGCGAGCTCATCCTCCGTCTACCGGACCAACCGGAGGAACGGTGACCGGAGGAGGGAGGATGCCCGGAGAAGGATGCCTGGCCCCGGCAGCCCTTGATGCGCCACGTAGCTCGACACAGAGCCGAGAAGAGGATAGTGACTGTGTCATCACCGGGTCACAAACCGGACACATGACCAACGGCTGCTCTGACTCAAACCACAATACGAGTGTTCGGAGGGGGGGCTCGCTGAGGGAGACCGGGGTCCATGCCATGCTGAGCGGAACGACTCCGAACAGAAGGTCCCAGCGGCACCGGGACTCACAGCGCGGGAGACGGAACTCACGGAATGGAGACATTGTCCATCAGAGCATCTCCGGACTTCCCGCCCCGGGAGAGACCGGAGGTCTGCCGCTGGATCGTCTCACACAGAGCAGGACGGGAATCGTGAAGCTGGCCCGCACCGAACCGCACCGTACTGAGGCCTGGTCCATCTTTCCGCAAGAGATGGACCCCCGGGTGAGGACCGAAACGGGCGAAGGACACCGTTTCGAGACGCAGCCCGTGAACCAGGACTGGTGCGACGTCTGCAGCCGAGAGATCACTGCGCAGGTCGTCAAGTGTCAAAGTAAGTAAAGTAGGTCCAAATAAATCAGCTTCCTGACAGGAGTGTGATGCTGCAGGATGTGAGGTGCGTTTGAGGTCCTGGTTTACAGGTTCTGTTCTGGGCTGGAAACTTCCTGCTCCTATAGCAGATACTGGGCTTGTATGACTTTGAGTATGTCAAAAAATGACATTTCCAGCCCCTTCATGGGCACAACCAAAATCCATAAAGCTTATTATCTTGCTCTTGCAGCTTTGCCTCCTTGAGTCCCCCCCCCGTTTTTTTTAGTAAGGGGGGATTCTAATACTGCACTGAGGGAATTAAACAGAAACACATGTGATGATATGAGATTTAAAATGGTGCATTAGCTCTTCAATTGAGTGTAAGCAGTGATTTACTAGCTGTGTGTGTGTGTGTGTGTGTGTGTGTGTGTGTGTGTGTGTGTGTGTGTGTGTGTGTGTGTGTGTGTGTGTGTGTGTGTGTGTGTGTGTGTGTTTTAGGGGGTTAGGGTTTATGTCCTTTTATTCTATGACACACAGCGCAGCCTGCTGACATCCCTCCACCTGCACAGTTCTGGTTTGACCTGACGGTATGTTTATGGGTTAATCCATGTTGACATGTACACAGACACCTTCTCACTGGAAACGCAGAGCTTCTCAGTACACTTATAGTACATCCACTTTGTGTGTTTAAATGTGTGTGTGTTCACGCGCAGCTGCTGAGCTAGCATTGTGTCAGCAACACTCTGTCATGGGAAGGCTGCAGGGCGGCGAGGGATAAAGCAAATGAAGGGCAGGACTGAAGGTGACGAAAGAAACCAGGAGGAAAAAAGAATCAGATTAGGAATAAAGAAGCTGAAATGCAAGAAGAAAAACCAAAAATTACTGGAACATTGATTTAAAATGACTAAAATAAGCCTTCTTACTTCCTCAATTGGACATTACTGCTGGAGCAAAGATGACAATGAGTTAGATTCCAAGTAAAAGTGAAGGTGGGGTGCTAGAAACAAGGAGAGACAGTTTATGAGAAACAGAGGAACAGAGCAGAGCTTGAAGGAGCGTCCAGCCCTGCAGAGCCGTCTGATTTAATGTGTAAGAGCTCACTGGAGCAAAAACAGCGATTACTGGAGCAGCAATCACACATACACAGGTTTTTACATCCCAAGAACTTTGCTTAGGTTTCTTTTCTCTGTACTTTTCCTTGCAGCAGCCTGGATACTTCTCCTCCGAGGTGAGCCCCGTGCACGGTCACGAGGGTAACCACGTCGAACAAAGTTAGGCATTTCAAGGTATTTTAGGGAGAAGAAAAACAAGCAACACTGCAGAAATAGAAACTGCACGCATGCTCGTCTTTTAACTACACCCAGGAAAATGACAGGGATTGAGAGAGGGGGAATCTGCAGCCATAAACAAACACAACTCAGCGCCTTTGTTTTGTTGCTTTGCGCCGTCTGACTTGAATTTATCACCTCCTTCAGTCTGCTTTGCCTTTGTTGCATATGAATCCTATAGAAACGGCTCTGCAGAAGGTCCCACTGGGACAGCTGTGGTTTCCCCCTGCAGAGGAATCTGTCAGTCCAACCTCGACTCCCAGTCTCATCGTCTGCCGCTGTCTTGTCACAGAGTCCTCTGACTCCGCCGGTGGCTTTCATCTGGGTTTGAGGGTTTTTTCTTTTTCAGTTTTTGCCTCAGTAGTTAAATGAGAGAGTCAGATGTTTTGCAGCATTTGTCGCTCAACATGCAGAAAGACACCACAGAAATATTTGAGCCCCGTGCAGCATCAGGGTGTATGTATGTGCAGGATGGGAGGGGTTAGCAGCCTCCTTAATCTCAGCTCTGGATGTCTCCTGTCTAGCATTAAATCCCAGCAGTGGAGTCATTGGGATTACAGACAGAGTCAGATGTCAGATTAATATGTAATTAAATGGTTTCAGGGACACATGCTGTTGGGGATCCAGAGCTCCGATTTACTGGATTAGGTTGTCTCATCTATTCAGTTGCTGTTAAACAACAAGACACGTGTCTCTACATAATCTCGATTTAACTGGTTGCTCTTTTAACCCTGTTGCACATTGAAGCTGTTATCACTTATTAACGTGTAAATAATATCATGAAATGCTGTAAGCTTTTTGGTTTATTTAATTATTCTATTATGTTTATTTAATATAACCTGGAAAACCTCACTGAGATAAACAATCTCCTTTATAGGAGTTTCCTGGCCAAGATGGCAGCACGCCGAGTTACCAGACAGTAAATCCACACGCAGAACTACAAACATACATCCAAAATAAAACATTAAAAAATAATATCGACGGTCAGAACATCTAAAACCCAAAGAATCCTTCAGCTGGAGACCGGTTCCCTCAGACCTGCTGCAGCAGCAGCAGACCTAAAACTTCTTTTTCCTCTTTCAAGACAGTCTTCAGGTACAGACAGCAAAAATACATCCTGCGACTGAGTCACAGAATGATGGCTGGACTGCATTACGTAAGTCTGAGGGAAGCAGACTTATTATTGCCTCATAAATAAGGACGTGCCAATAATTATGTTTATGAATAAACAGCAGGGTCAAGCCAACTCGTTTATACACAATACAATGATGAGTTAGAGTTCTGAGGTTAGTCACTGCTTCATGAACCTCATCCAGATGATCATGTTTAAAACATCCCTACAGTCAATAGGAGACATAAAAGTAACATCCTCCATTTCCCATGATTTAACAGAACCAACAGATAATATCAAAATTTTAACAGCTAATATTTTTATTAAGGGGGGGGGGCTACTCGATCCAACATGGTCCTTTCTGAAAATGTTTGTTTTTTGGAGAGCTAAGTGAAGTTTCCTTAGTCACCCCAGGTGTGATCACTTCCAGACCTGTAAAATCTAGAAACCATTGAAGTAGAAGCTGTCTGACAACATAAAGTAATATATATCAACATGTCATGCCCCATTCTAAAGATGTTTTTAAACTAGATAAAGAACAAATATTTGATATCTGACAGCCTGGAACAGGTTACAGCTCAATTTGTAAAGCTTTAGAGATCAAGTGAACCACAGTGAGAAACATTAACCACAAACAGATAAAACGTGGAACAGAGGTGAACCTTCACTAGAATCACCCCAAGAGACGATCCACAACTCATCCAGGAAGTTACAGAGGAACCAAAACAACATCATGGAAGAGTTCCATGGGAAAAAATCCCTCCTGTACAACTAAAACTGCATTACATTATACAGCCAAACATGGAGGTGGGAGTATGATGGTCTGGGGCTACTTTGCTGAGTTTGGGCGACTTGCTGTAATTGATAGAAATATGAATTATCTCTACTAGAAAATCCTGAAGGTAGATGGTTCTCCATCAGCTCTGACCTTAAGCTCAGGAGCATTTAGGTTCTGCAGCAGGACAATGAGTCAACAAGTGGGACAAACTGTCTCCATAACGATAGGAGCTTGGTTGCAGTCGTGGTGCGAGCAGTTATAAAGTTTATAGGGAAATTTCTTTTTCACACCAGCTTGGATTGAACTGGACATATGTTTTGTGCTTAATAAACAAAGTCATGGTTTGAAATGGGATTTTGTATTTGCTCAGGTTATCTTAATCTGATATTAAAATGTGTTTAATGATCTGAAACATGTGAGACTGAAAAAAACAGATCAAATCTGTCCGTTTTTCTGTGGAATCAGTCACATATTAACTCTGTCCAGTTTTGTAGCCCCTTTTATCATGAATCTCTGCTGTGCTGTTTGTTCCTCTGAACTGTGGGGATTTTCAGGGAGATTATTTTTAGTTCGCCCTTGAGTCTGATCGGAGGACTACAGAGACTGATGTGGTTCAGGGCAGAAATTACACTTTTAAGGACATTTTACAAAGAGCAGTCTGAAACATTCTACTAAATCTACGCTGCATTTGCACAACAGAAGTAAAGCAGCAACATCAGAGCCTAAACCTACTGTCGCCACCACTTGTGAATATTTCACATGCCTGTGAGTTAAACTGGTGAGCACATCCTGTTCATCCCTCTGTTTTAGAAGTAGGGCAGAAGAAGAACTTTCTGCAGCTCTTCATCACTCGTTTTCACACAGCATATTAATAACCTACGTTTCTGCACGTCATCTCAACCCCCACGCACACACACACACAAAGTGAAGATGATGCATCCTCTTCACACAGACGAGATACGTCTCTGTTGTGGGGTGAGAGAGATTGGCTGACTCACAGGAGTCTGAAAAGGGGTTTAGATGAGAGGAGGCAGTGTCGGGAACATCTCTGCAGTACTCCGGGGTGTTTGTGTGTAAGGATAGACTGAGTGGTTGAAAGTCCAGCAGTGGGTAAGAAGAAAAGGGAGAGGCTCTTGCTTCTGAAGAAAAGAGGAGACAAAGTGTGAGTGTGGTTGTTTTGGGGTCTCTGTCTCTTTAAATTGGCTGGTTGTTACTGCAGTGTGTGTGGGTGCTGCAGTACACACACTAAAGTAAGAGAGGAGCAGCCGGGGCGAGAGGACGAGACGAGTCACACCGCAGAGATTCAGGTCTCTGCTCTGAGGTGTGGGTGGGTGGGGGAGTTTTAAATGCAGATCAGGAGAGAAGTAGTGAGAGGGCAGAAGAGAGAGGTGAGAGCATAGGGGAACGTGTGGGGAGCGCAGGTGGAGGGGTGGCAGAGCGCGTGGAGAGAGGGCTGTTCATACGGAGCGTGGCACCGGTGGCAGAGTGGCTCCGCTGGGATGGCAGAGGGGGGCAGTGGGTGGGCTGGCGCTGGGGCAGTCCACAGAGGGACGGGGGTGGCCGACGACAGGACAGGAGGTCCAGCGAAGGCTACACACACAGGACGGTGCCGGCTGGATGGTGCCAACATGCTCCATCCATGGCACAGATAGCCCCTCTCCACTCAGAACCAGGGGAGGCGAAGGGGGCTGCAGGGGCAGGGAGAGTTGAAGAGGTTGGCAGGACCTTTCTGGGCCAGGTGTCGTTGTGTCTGGAGGAGGTCAGGGGTGAGTCAGAAGGCAAAGCTGGCAGTGCCTGTTTCGGTCAGGTGTCACGGCGACTGGGACGGCTGCTGAAGAGGCTGCCCAAGTCCCGCTCCTGGAGTGACAGCTTACGAATCCTCCGACGATCGTCATCAAACGGATCTCTGCTTAACACCTCAGGTATGAAGATACACATAAACTCTGCACAGCTAGAAGAAGCAGGTGGAGTTTGCAAGCGAAAGATGATGAGTTAACAGACTGAGCTGGCATCAGAAAGCTGGATGTCAGCCAAAATATTTGTGTATTGTGTTTAAACAATCTGTCTCTTGCTGAACACCAGTGTCCCCCACGCTCTTTTAGTGTTTGTCCCTGCTCTCGATTGGATGATGTCTCTTTGTATACGAGCAGATTGTGTCTATGTGTGCAAGATTATGTGAGGACAGATTGTGCAGACTGGTTGCAAATAACAGAATCTATCAGAGTCAGACTCTGACAGAATCATCAAAAGTTTGGCTTTTTTTTTTTATTGCTGCTCCATAAAGTTTACTCACAGAGAGACATTCCTGCAAAAAAGCAATGTCAGATTGTTCATTAAATCATTCATAAGTGAATTATGATATCGACTTTCTTATTTGTGGCTGAAATTTGAGAAAGGAGCGAGCCAGCCGGATGGTGCACCACATTGATTTTTCCCCTTGTTTTCTCCAAAAAAAGAACAGAGCTAATGTCCCCCCCCCCTTTTCTATCAGCAGGCGATGAATACATAATGTAACATTAGCACATAGTGTGGCCTGGGTGAAGAGAGACAGGGAGCAAAATGGCTGCAGATTCATTGATTCACTCACAGAATAGGAGAGAGAGAGAGAGAGACGACTGCTGAGTTCAAAACAAATGCAGCTCCAGCGTTTTGTGTGCGTTTCTCTGTGTGTGTCTTCCCTCCTGTGTGAGCCTGATAAGACGGTGATCAAACGTGATTCAGGAATCACTTCATCAGGAGGTCTTTGATCAACCTGAGTGACGTCATGCTGCGGCCCTCGGAGCTCGAGGAGCAGCATCACCGGCGCAGCTCACTGCAGACTGATAAGGGCTATTTATAGACGGTGTTCCCTGTTAGGAAACCAAGTTTATCCTTTTAAAGTGTAAACTGGGCCAAAGTAGATGCTGTAGCTTTATGCACAAAGTGTGTTTACAACAACTTATCAAAGGGGATCTCCATCGGCTTCACAACACTGGAAAATCTTGATCTGCATGTGAAGAACGTAATCCTGGTGATCTGGTCAGCGTCGGCCTTAAGAGACTAACAGTTTCGAGGTAAAGACTTTGGTTTACACTCTATGGGATGTTGGATTAGAGCGATAAGACATGCTGTTGGAGGAGGCCAAATGGTGCTGGGGTTCTCTGGAGCAGCTCTTTGGATACTACCTGAACATGTGCAAGTTTTAAGCTCCTATCAGAGGGTGTAGGAGGGGTTTCCCTGCAGGAAGAGAAAGAACTGTTATAACATTATTAGATCTTGAAGGTTTGAAAGAGGACAGATTGTTGAAGCTTTCAGTAAGTAAGGGAGTGAACCTCCCTGTTACCATCACCTTTTGCCCCATGGTAACATAAGCTGCAGCCCACACAACCCAAAACAGAATAAAACCTGGCTGAAAGGATAAACGGATGAGATGAATGGTCTGTTTTACCCTTTGATTAAATCAGCTGTGTTGGAGCAGAGAATGGTATAATGCATGCAGGATGGTGGCCCTGGAGGACCAGGATCAGACACCAAAGTAAATTAAAGCAAGGTTTATTTACTTTGGTGTCTGATCCTGGTCCTCCAGGGCCACCATCCTTCCTATCTTTCTGTATATCATCTATTTATTGGACCTACGTTTGCTGTTTAAGAAATGAACATCAAACTGATTTGAGAATGAAGTGCACACATCAGTTCCAACCGTATAAGTGTATCTGATGAGTTTTCTTTCTGCAGGGTTTTAGAAACAAATGCTCCATTTTCAAAGTGGTATAAATAAAGTGATACTGCCCTGCTGGTGCAGTTACTAGCTCTGTTGCCTTGCAGCAAGAAGGTCCTTTTCTACATGGAGTTAGCGTGTCCTCTCTGTGTGTCCTTGTGTTTGGCCTGATGATGAGGGGGAATAACTCCACCCCTCTACACAAATTCCACCCGTGCTTTAGCTTTGCAGATGTTGCTCTATGATCCAACAACCGTAAACATCACTGATATTTTCCGATGAATCTTTTGGTTCATTAAATTTTTCCCCCTTTTTGTCTTTCCTTTTACTCTTGAAGCATCCAGGAAAGTTCCATAACATCTTTATGTAGAAAACACTTTAAAACAGGCGCACTGGACTCTACAAAAACTACCATAAAAACAAATAAGACATAATTCCATTTGCACAAAACATAAAAATCTAAAAAAAAAATATTAAACAGACAAATCATCTGATATTTCCGTGAAATGAAAATATTTCAGGCATCCAGCTGTATTTGTTTTGCAGCTCTTTGAACAGAATGATGAAGGAATTAGAGCGTGGAGCTTCTGTTTGGTTTGTTTAGGAAGCGTCTGCAGCTGAACAGACGGAGGTATAGAGAGAGAGAGAGAGCGAGAGAGAGAGAGAGAGAGAGAGAGGAAGATTAGCAGTGTCAGATATGAAAGCAGTGAGTTACACAAATAAAACCAGTTCAGCATATTATTCTGCTGTCATGAGGGACAGATTGATGTGATACAGTAAATTTAAAAGACTGAGTGATGAGAAACAGGCATGTGAGGACCATGATGCATCTTCCTATAAGATTTACACAAAGAAGAAGGTAAATAATTACTCCAAATCAGCTGTGATCGGATCAGATGTGCTAAAGACCCACAAAGACCCCCTAAGCTGCTTTCAGCTCCTCCTGAGACCTTCAGTTTGCTTCAGGTTCTTTAGAGACTGTGTTAATATCCTTAGCCCCAAATTAAAGCTACCTAACTCCTCCCCCCCCCATCCTGGACCAGACAGCCCCTCCTATCTGCTGCTGTACAGACATCCTCTATGAAACCGAGACACTCCTAATCTATGTTTTTCACCCCGTCTCACACCCACTGTCTCACAAAAAACAACAACCACCCATATCCCATATCTTGTAATTCCTGTCCCAGTCCAGGTTGTGATTACACGCAGGAACATCACAGGTTACATGAACAGTTCAACAGTAAAAAATTAAAAAAAGGTTCTATTTGGGTTGGCAAACACTTTCATCTTCTCCATCTTCCCCTTCAAGCCCGTGTTATCAGACTTTACTGCAGTGGAAGTTAATGCAGCCTCCACAAATAGATGTTTACAGTCTCTGCGTCTGAGCCGCCTCCTGTCCTCCACTCAGCTGGTGCAGTTTCCTGAGGGAGCGTCTCTCTCCATCGCTGTCGCTCCGCATCATGCTCAAGCTTCTCACTCTGTCCAACCAATGTCCTTTAAAAAGCAGCCAGATCAGGACGCAGGGCTCAAAAGGGTGGAGTCTATGCACGCAAACCAGACTGGTCAGCACCAGAATCCTCCTCCATGTTGGGTCAACATGCAGCTTCTTGACATTAAAGCAATGCAGGAGGGGCAGATGCTGCTGGTTGTTTATGGCACAACTTGCCCACAGCGTGTGAGTGTCCTGCACTCACAGCACGCCGATTTACAAACACTTCCAACCACCAGGGATTGTATTAAAATATATTCTACAAGATTATCCTAATAAAACACCAGCAGCACAATTACAACCTGTAAATTTAGGGGATTTCTGTTTATAGCTGTTTAAAAAAGTAACTTGGCTCCAACAGCTGACGAATCAGAGTTTCTTCAGATTAAAAGGCTTGTTAGCTTCCTCTCAGTTTGTGTTTATGTCTCTGAATTTACACTGATCGGACAGCTAGTGAATGCTCAGTCCTCCTCAGTCAACTCTGATTGGTTATCTCCCCTGGCCTGATGGTGGACGTTCATTTATCAAGAATCATCAACATTTTAAATCTGTACAAGGTGAGAATAAAGACTAATAGTAGAAACCAGTGCTAACTGGTTTGTCTGTGACTTACTGCACGTGAAATTATATTTACAAACATATTTAAAATTGAACATTTTTAAATCTGTTTTCCTGCTTGGAGTAAAACGCAGCTCTTCTCTCAATCTGTAGAAAAAAACAAAAGTTTTTTCCTGTAATTGAGTCTGAGAAAAATAACTAACAAGAACTCCTAAAGCTGGAAATATTATTTTAAGGAACTTCTCAATTTTGACATTCTGTGTAATGATGTACTTTCCAGATAGAGGAGGGAAACCCCCAGTAAGTTCCAACAAACAGACAGGGGCGGGGTGGGGGGGGGGGTCTGTTTTCAATTGGACAAAATCACATATTCAAAACGCTTTTATCGCAAATTCAATCTGACTGTATACTTTTTCTTTCACTCTTCTGTGTTTTGGGTGTCTAACTGTCAGAAATCCCCCATGATTAACTGAACCAGTTTTCTCTCTGCCACTTCTACCACACATCCATACGAACACACACACACGTTTTACATTTAATAGTTCAACTCAGGCCACTGAAAGCAGAATTTATGATGCCAAACACATTAACAAGTTAATATTTGTCCTGAAATACTGAAACATGATAGAGGTGGAGACGCCAGGCTGACTCGCTGATGGAGCTTTCTTTAGGTCAGAACTTTGTAAAAGTGATTGTGTTTCCCATCATACCGTCAGCGTGATGGTGACCATGTTTTCAAACTGGCTACTGATTTAAGAATTAGAGCAAGATGAGTGTAAATCTGGCACTAAAAGAGGTTTTCCACCGTGGAACTGGATGGAAGGACGAGGACAGGAAAGGAGTTTCTCTTTTCCCCTCCCATGTTTGCTTCCTTTCTTTCTGTCTCTCTCTGCAGTGACCTTTAAGCAAAGCATCCCTTATCTGAACTCTCTCCTTTCCTCGATGCGTCCCTCCCCGTCGACGAGCCATTTCAGCCTTTCTAACCGCATCTACGTCAGACACACACTTAAATCTGTTTTTTCTTCAAGTGCAGGGGGCCTCAAGCTATCAAAGTGACCGTCCTTTGTCCTTCTCTGAGCCTCGTCTCTTCTGTAGAACAGCTTTAGAACATATTCATTGTTCTCCAGTCACCTTTAATGCATGAAAACCGCTTTGATCTTGACACACTCCATCCAAAGATAAGAAATCTGTACATGTGTCATGTGGAGTGAACAGGAGAAGCTAACAGGCTAGTGCAACATGTTACACACATGAATCCTGTTACTGACCGTCTGTAAGCAGAGATCCTCTATTTCAACCCTGCTCATTGCATTCCTTGTTACCATGGTGACAGTGATGATGCTGATGCTGCTGACGGCCGGGTTCCACTTTACAACACTTTACAAAACTTTATAAAAGGATAATCAGCAGACCAAGAGGATTAAGGGATAGGAACGATGAATTATAACAGCTTTATGAGGATTTTTAAGTTGTTTGTTTGCAAACTATTGAACTATTTACAGAGTAAGAATAGATCCTTTTTAGAGACTAGTCTCATTGTAAAGTGACACTTATTTCTAAACGCTCATCTTTCTGACTTCTGTGTCCACTGACTCAGAGTTTCTCCTAAAGATATATAAATGTTTTTAAATCTCTGTCTGTGTCTCGTTGGTTTAACGTGCCACCAGCTGACGAGAAGTGAAATCTAAGGCTGCTCGTCTCAGTGTGAATGTCTGTGACCACACTAAAGTCAGAGAAACAGAGACTTGCATTTGGGGAACTAACTAGTAAAAAAAAAAAACAGAGGACTGTTTTAGGAAGTACTAAAAGAAATTTGAGTGTAGTTTTATTTTTTTTTTTTGGTCTGAAGCAGATGAGAGTTGAACATATCAGGGCAGATACTGTGTGTTCCTGCTGTTTCCAGCTGTGAGTATGTGAGTAGAGAAAGTCAGTGCATTAGTGTAATACACTCTAACTGTTTATCACCAGTCATTAGCTCCATCTTATCTGGACTGGAACAGACTTTATGGCAGATGCACTCATGAAATCAACTCTTCTAGATCTTCTACTGAAACATTAAGAAGCATTTAGCTGTGTCATCTGGATGTCTGACCTCCATTTGTAGGAATCTGGTTGGAATCAAGTCATCATGTGTGTTATGAACTTCAGCCACTAGGTGGAGCCATTCTTCTGTGTAGGAGCTCTTTTCAATGAGACTTTTTGTTTTTTTAAAGCAAACTTTATGAGGAAAAGAATAAGATCATAAAAAATATACATGAGGATCGACTTGTGTATCACATTTTCTCCAAAAGATATTTGAATACCATTTTTAACATGTTTTCTGGAAAAACAGTATTTATTTTGCCTTTTATATAAACTCTCGCATTGATTTGGAGTTTATAATCAATAATATATCACTGTATATTTCCTCCCATTTACCTGATGGTATTTCTATATCCAGCATCTTGCTGCTCTCAGTTATCAGTATGTTATAGGTGATTTGTGAGTATCTGTGCTTTTATATGGAATTTGGGTCCATAAGGTTTTCACAGATTTTTATGTTTTCTCAGGTATAAAAAGCAGAAAGAAACTGTTTAAATGATTTCTTTTTTGATTTTAAGAAAGTTGGTATAATTGAGCAAATCTTTATTTAACCTGGTTTTTAAAACCTGCATCAGGACATGATCAGTTGAAATCTGCATAAATCTAAAGGCAGGAAATAGAATGACACGACTTAAAGCTGTTTTTTCTATTTTATACTGACAGATTGTGTTTTTATTCCTAACCTGCACTTCTCTAAAAATATATTTGTCAGTGCTGCTCATTGATTGGTTGCTCCTGACCTTTGTCTGTTGTGTGTTCTGTGATGGTCAGACTGCAGCTACACCTGTCACCTGGAGTGTGAGAACCGCGTCCAGCTCGACTGCAACCAAAGGGACCGAAAGCCAGCAGAAAGCCTGCGTCCCAGAGGCCGCTCCTCCTCTGCAGCTCCTCGAAACAAGGTTGGTTCTTTAAAGGCAAAGAGCAGAGGAAGCTCTGAACTCCGCGTGTCAATGTCTTTGTTATTTCAGTCATCAAATATTCCCAAAAACAGAATCCTACGTAGGTTGAGCATCTGCTGTACATCCTCCTCCTCCTTTATTGAGGACTCTCCAACGCCTCTCATTGTGCTCACTTTCCATCATCTCACTCCCGCAGTTTGTTTTGGTTCGGTCAGCTCTGGATCATGACGCTGAGACGTCCTCATGTCTCGTCAAATGAAGAGAAACCAATTAGGTTAATCTCTGTCCTCTACGGGGACCTCAATCATGGCAAAGCTGTGTTGACTCAACAGAGTCCCGCTCTTCTTTCTCTGACGCCAGAAAAAAGAGGTTTACATCTCTTAGCAGGTTTCTGTACCGTTAAAACGTACAAGTTACTTTGTAATACACGTGTAACTGTGTGAAATACTTTAACAAACCAGAGTTCACACACAAATATCTGCATGTCATCAGGATACAGACAGAATTTTAACAGCTAATCATCAGGCTTTCACAACAATTATTATTAATTAATAAACTTCACTTGTTACTATTACAACCAGTTATGAGCCTTAGAATGTATTGACTAATAATTAAGTGTTTACTGGCATTAAATCGGAAAGGAAATGTCATTTAATTTAGCTTTTTACTGTGATGAGAGTATATTTAGATTTTCTTAACATATAATCCTAGTTTTATCATGATGGACTGTACTGACAGAGGTAAAAACACAGACCTAAAAAAAGCCTTTGAGCTTTTTGACCAAATAAGTTGTGCAGTGGAGAGAATTTGATGTGTGCGTGCTACACGTTCGAATCCTTCGTGATCTGGTATAATTTCAGCTGCTCGTTACAGGCTGGTGGTACTGGGTCTGTTTTACAGGTATCTGAACGTAGTAATTGAGGCTTGTATCTGTGCATCGTGTGGTTTGGTTCATACAGTGTACCACTGCAGCTCTGCAGACTACAAACACAAGACTTCATTTCCTGCTGTCCTTTTTTCTCCACTTCTGCTCTTGGTTTTTGTGTGTGTGTGTGTGTGTGGTTGCCCTCCCCCCTTGCTTTTTTCTTACTTATTGTGTGTCTCAGCAAAAATTGATCACCGTGCGCCCAACATGCACAGACGCTGCTGCAGTCGTGCTCACGTTCAATACGCTGAGCAGCTTTTATTGATCTGAAACCAGCAGGAATGTTTGTTCAGTGTGCACGTGTGTGTGTGTGTGTTGATTTGCAGCATACCACCCCCTTCGTTCTGAGGCTAGGAGCAGATCTGGAAGTGGTCGTCGAACCTGACAGACGTTTAATAAGAGAGTAGGACATTTTCACTGCGTGCCGTGGCTTTCATAAAATACAAGCCTTCCTGTAATTGGTCTGTGCAGCTTTAACAGTGATTTATCAGCAGCAGCGTGTGCAGGGAGATGCACACGTGTGTCGTCAGTATCACAGAAGACTGGGACGTTAGCTGGTTTTGACAAGGCAGGTCTCTGCCAGAGTCAAAGGGCAGAACGTGTGGTCGATACAAGGTTAAAGGTCACGCTAGTCTCTTTTTTTGGGATCATTCATTGTTTTAAACCGATCTAAAGCCACGTAAATCCACTTCTTCACCAGAAGAAATGGATTTATCAAGTGGTTTTATCTCTGATTTGGAAACAGATGTGTATAAAATCCTCGTTTATGATGGACGTGTTGGTTTCCAGTCAGTCATCGCACGCCGCAACAGAGCAGCCATGTTTCCCTGCCCCTTTGCCGCATCCTGCCTTCACGGTGCAGCACAAGAGTCGTGGTGCTTCATATCTCTGACTTATCAACGTTTCTCTTTCTGTTTACCCATAGCTCTCCCTCGCTTTCTCTCTTGCTTTCGTCTTCAGTGGGAGGAAGTGGCCGTGCTCTGCAGGGTGCAGTTGCCTGCAGGAAGAGAGAGAGAGAGAGAGAGAGAGAAATTGGAGGGAGAAGGGGGAGGGTACTCTCAGCCTGATAACACACTCGACCACAGATGGTTGAGAGGAGGTTGTGAGAGACTGTAGAAACGATTGCAGAGGCAGGCAGGGAGGAGAGAGGGGTGAGAGGGATAAAAGGAGGTGAGCGTCTTGTCGTTGCTGCCAAAATCTTCTCTGCTGCTGCATGTGCTTGAATTCGGGCACGGATGGATGTTTACGCAAATAAACGACAGCGTAACTAAGCTGCTTCTGCAACCAGGACTGGGACTGAGCTGTCACTTGTATGTTTGCAGAGACGGACGCACGACAGGACCGGAGAAGGATGTGGTTTTGCATGTATACCTTTATTTGTTTACGGCTCTAACAGGTGCTCTCAGGTGAGAAGGGTTAACCTAAAACCAGCCTGTAAACTGACTCCATGACGCCATCGCCAACCTTTACGTGTGAAGGAATCCTAACGTGTGTGTGGATGAGTGGATGTCAGCTGCAGACTGCCGGGGACTCCGTGGCCTGTTTCTGACACCAGCAGCAGAGTGTTTTTGAACAAACACACCCGTCAGGAGGAAGTGACACGTCTGTGCTCGCTCTCGTATTTCCTGGTCCCCTCTCCGGTGGCAATCAAAGTGCCGAATCCAAGCCGAGCTCACCTGTTTGGCCCTCGCAGGTGGGAATTGAACTCTCTGAATGGCATCGGCGGAGGTGCGCTGACTTCTTCTGACGAGCAAAGGAAAGTTTGATGTGCGAGGACGCCGACTGCGGTTTACTGTCACTTCAGTTCGAGACAAGTCCTCCTACGCTTCCTCAAGCCTGTCAACTGTCAACAAGTCCGGTTCTGCTCTGGTGTTGGAAGCTATCCTCGTGGACCTCTCCATGACTGTCAGTACAGTGCTGACCCCCTCCATGACCAGCAGTAACAGCATGAGCAGCGGGTACTGCAGCCTGGATGAGGAGAGCGAGGACTTCTCTTTCTTCACTGCTAAGACCTCGTTCTTCGGTAAACCCAAGCATGCTGCCAAGGTAAAACTCATCACCACGCTGGAGGAGGATTTTGACAGTTTTATTTGCAACCAATTGGACTGATGTATCAATGAAACTGGGAAAATATACTGTATATATACATATATATATATTTAACCCCCCTAAAAAACGGAAACATGCAGCTTGAAAGCAGAAGTCAGTAGAGGAAGTGGTGATGTTGTTTTAACAGGCCTTGTAGGTGTGTGTGTGAGATCCTGAGAGTGTAGGAGGGGGGTTACCGTCATACATCTGCGTTGTGTAACACTGATCTACCGGCTTGTTCATCAACCGTAGTGCTTCAAGCAGCTCGTCTATCAAGCTAAGCGCTGGTAGGGATTCCCAACGATCACCTCCGTGCACAGAGTGAAGACTTGCTGCCGTGCAGTTTCACCTCCAAACATGGCCTCAGAGAGAACGTGTGTGTGTTTGCAGAGATGTTAATGATCTTAAGCTGCAGACTCCATTATGGCTTCCTCTGTACAGCAAGTGGGAGAGGTTTCTGTAGAAACACAGCTCATACTTGTGCATCCAAGCATATGCATGTGTGTGTGCAAGTTGGCAACTCCTTATCAGTACTTTGTAGTCACCATAGCAACTCATGGGTTTTGTTGGCACTTTTTTTTTTTTTTGCATTTTTACTCTGATCTGCTTTCGCATGGTTGTATAACCAACCAGCAGACACGGAGCTGCTCGCCCTGTAGGGCGCTGTTTATTTTCTGGAGCACTTTGATGCTCGTGTGACTGATCGCCAGTAAAATAATGCAAACAGAAAGAAAGTAGGAGGCTGAGTAGCAACATTAATGCATGACGTCCCTCATGCTGTCCTCGTCTTGCACTCCCTTTGGTGTCTGACTCGGAGATGGTCTAACCTCTGAATAATTGACCAGCTGTGTTGTCAGCGTGCGAAGTTAAGGTTGCTGCCATGCTGAGACAAAGGGGTGCTGAGGTTAGCGTGTCTGTCCTGTCAGCGTGGAGGCTTATTACCCTGAAAACACACTGCCAGAGAGAAAAATGTGTCAGATAAATACAATGGAACTGGATTAGATGGAGAATATGAGTGGGAGTGGCTCTGCATCAGCAACAGGAAGTGAATTGTATTTTTTACAGCTAAAAGTAGCTCCGTGAGCTACACGGTTTCACCTTGTTTGAATATGGAAAGTAAATATGCAAAGATCTGCCCTGGGAATAGATGCAGTGTCACATTATTTTATCTGTAACGCACTTAATGAACGTTTCACTTCACAGTCCCATTCATCGAGACAGGGACTATTTCCAGGCCTTAGGCTCCAGATTATTCAGCGAGCGGTTCTGTACATGTGTATTTCTGCTGCACACTGACTCTGTCCATGTTTCTCAGACTGAGCTGCAACTCTGTCGATTAAAAGAACCACATCTTAGCAGGAGAACTTGGCTGTGGCCTCAGACAGCAGGCACCAGACGGGATGTAGACTGGCTCCAGTTCTTACTGTAATCTCTGAGCACCATACGGTTTAAAGTGCTGGTGCAGATTATAACCTGGATGTTTTAATGTTTTTAACATGCGTTGATTTGCTGAAAGAGTCGTGAGCATCATCACAGGTTCAAACCGGACGTGCTAAACATCAATTATTTAATATCTAGAAATATTTAACGGTATAATTAAAGGAAGAATAACAGGAAGATTAAATGGGATGTTTTATCATAACAAATATATTTATTAAGATACTGATGTGTGCGTCAATGTTGGAGAAAGATTAGGTTTAGTTTAAATGAGGTGTAAGTTAAGGTTGGAATAATCTTCTAGGGGGGTAACATGAGTCCATGCAGTGTCCTCTGAAGTCATGGAAACACACGTGTGTGTGTGTGTGTCTGATCACAGTGATCTCCTTAAGCTGTGAAACTGAATCAGCACATGAGTGATTTCGACTGAACGAGGTGTTTCGTTGGGTTTTAATTCGCGACGCGCGTCAACACAGAGGGTGTAACAGACCGGATCGAGGGTGAACAGGAAGCTGCTCAGGTTCAACAGAGACACGACTCTGGAACATTGTTCAGCATCAAGAGTTTTATCTCGACATATCGAGGGCTCATGTGACCTCTCCTGTCTGTCCTCGTTAGAATAATGAGACCAGCAGATGTTATCCTGAGGTTGTGTGCACATCTGTATGTTGGTATAAAACTGATGATCTAGATAACATGACATCTGCTCAGTCTCTGTCACCTGTAACGTTATTATGATCATCAGACAGAAACTAAACACGCTACAGCCACATGTATCATGACGCTCAAGCCTCGTGGCCTTAATCTGTGAACAGGCAGAAAGTTTTTGTTCAGTGTTACATTTCAAACGGTACAAGTTGAAACAAAGAGCAAAATTTAAAAAAAAACTCTCTTCAAAGACAAGAATAAGATCCCAGATCTGGGTTAGTAAAACTGAGTAAAAGTCTGAACCGAAAGAAAACTTGTTTTCATTTTAATCGGATGTATTTTTCATGTTTACAAGAACCGTCAAGGCGTGTCTGCACAGTGTTCATGTGATGACATCATCATGAGTTGATCCACATCCCCCTCGTGTGTGTTTTCCCAAAGTTATCATACATTTACCGCTGCATCTCTCTGATTCTGCGTCCGTTCGGTCATTAACTTCCCTCCTCAGTCGGACTTTCATTCTTTGTGACACTTGAAAACTTTCCGGTTGTCCCACTCTGTTGTCATCCGTTCACTCTCACTTGCATTCAGAACGCGAGGGCAGGGCTCTGCCTCTCATTCTGTTAGAAACTCGCACACAAACGCAGGAATTCCTGCAAGGTTCTTGTCACTTTGTTGCTTTCCACCAGTCAGGAATTTTAGAACCAAATCGACTCCTACGTGCCCCTCGGATTCTTTCCTCTAACCCTGGATCGCTCAAGACAAACGTAGCTGTCTCATTTATTTAATTTCACAGGCTTGAGTCCTAAAAGAAGTCCTTCCTGATGATCTTTTGAAGGATTTTTTCACTCATCTGTCTCATCTTATTTCTCTGCTTCCCTTCATATTATCTGCTGTTGTTTTGAGCCTGTAATTCCGTTTGTTTTCAGTGTCCATCAGAGATAAGAACAGGAACAACAAGCTCACCAGTGGCTCATGTGTAAACACGCCTATAATCTCACTCGTTTTGCAGACTCACGGACGCAGCAGTCCGCAAACACTTGTAATCGTGATCAGAGAAGACCTGTGTGTTCAGGAGTTAAACATCAATGCACTCAAAGAAAATCATGTCCTCATCACGGGAGCTGAGAGCCCCCCCCCCCTCCTCGTCCCATTTACCCTGCCTCCCACGCTCTCCCTCAGCCTCAGATAATGCAAACAAACTCTAGAAGAAGAGGGGAAACGCCATTGTGAGACAGACAGGATGGATACCGCTGTACTATAAATAACTCAGTCAAACTCTGTGTTGCTATGGCTGGCTCAGCAGCAATACTTTCATCCTTCTTCACCCTTTTACTCAGTGCCTCCCACTGTTTGACACCCTCCTCCTCCTCCTTTCTTCCCTCTCTGCCTCACTGTCATGGACATGAATAAGAGTAAGAGGGAGGAGAAGCTGTCTGTATCTCTGTGCCTTGAAACTTGTTGGCGTAAGACTGCATCTATCCTGAGGAGGAAAAGATGGAGGACAGGAAGTATGCTGTCCAAACACTTTGTCCACTTTTTCAAATGTGTATACATTATGGATGAATTTGATCTGATTTGGGTATTTCCTGATAAACTTGAGCAGAAACAAACAGATAATTTGGTTTTACTGGGTGAGTGGCACCACCTGCTGGTTCAAATAAAAGTTGTTTTCCTCCAGAAAGTTCTTCAGTACTGATGTTTTTGTTTCTTGTTTGGACTTTCAGCCAGCTGAGACCAAGGAGGAAGAGGAGGGCGGGACGAAGGACCTGTCAGTAGAGGAGACGCGGGCCTTGATAGAGGAATATAATGCTCAGGTGTCTGAAAATGGCATGAAGCTGGTGAGTTTTTACATCATCTTGTTACGGTTTACGGTAGTAAGGCCTTTCTGTTTTATTCAGTAACTCTAACAGTAAATCACATGCTGCTGTCACTGTTATGAATGATTTGATCAAATAAATGTTTTTATTATAAAAACAAAACACAAAGATCATTTGAGAGTTTTATTATAAAAGGAGAACATCAACAGTGCATTCACGCCTCATCCGGCCACGTTCACAGGTTTTCAGCTGGTTACTGAGATCATCACAACAACAGCTGAACTTTAGGACCAGATTTGTTTTTTTACTGGATAGCAATTCCCCATTTTATTCTTTTTTTTAAGTTAAAAGAGAGAAATAAAAGGTAAAAATTAGAAATGAAAATAAAGTGTGTTTGAGTAAAAACAGCAGGTGTGTGTTTAAAAGAATAAAACAGTGTTACATTCCAAATAAGTCCTTTTTATGCTATTCCAACTTTAATTATACACGCTTGTGATATTTTAGACCCCAAAAAGCTGCTAAATGTGACTCTGAGTTGTTTCTCTCTGCTGAGTTTCACGTCTTCACTCTGAACTGTTTCCATCTCCTGCTCCAGGCTGCAGATGGAGCTTATACCGGTTTCATTAAGGTCCACCTGCGGCTCAGTCGGCCAGTGACTGTTCCCTCCATAAAGGTGCCAGGCTCAGAGGACCACGAGGAAACGGACTGCGAGAACACAGACTATAGAACATCCTTCTACTTGCCGTGTGACTGTATGAAGCAGCTCCACATCAGCTCTCTGACCACCACCAGAGAAGTCATTCAGGGCCTGCTGAAGAAGTTCATGGTGCTGGACAATCCCCGCAAGTTCGCGCTGTACAGACAGACGCACCGCGACGGACAGGGTGAGGAGACTCCTCCAGTTCTACCACCCATATGGAGTGAGACACGTTTTTAATGTTCTTCTGTTCTCCTTTGCAGACTTGTTTCAGAAGCTCCCTCTGTCAGAGCGTCCTCTTCTCCTGAGGCTGATCGCTGGACCAGACGCAGAGCGGCTCACCTTCGTCCTGAAGGAAAATGAGACCGGAGAGGTGGAGGTGAGAAAGCACAGAAACCGGCATCAGCGTGCAGATACACACTCAGTCCAAGCTAACAGGAAGTCATTCAGATACACCGAGTCAAAGTCATTTCTAATCATTGATCTGTGATCCGTTCCTCTCTGTGTTCACAGTGGCACGCCTTCTCCGTCCCAGAGCTGCAGAACTTCCTGTTCATCCTAGAGAAAGAGGAAGCAGAGCGCGTCCGTGCGGTGCAGCAAAAATACGCTGTTTATCGAAAGAAACTACAGCAGGCCCTACAACAACATGACCTGTGACCTTTCTGTCTCCAACCCAGGGACAAACAAACCCTTGGAACACTCACCAACCTCTAACAGATCATGTGATCCACTCAGAGACCGGAGCTTCTTTTACACACACAAGCGCACATCCTTTCTCAGGACACACCCGAGCCCGTTCACAGTCTACATACACACACCTGCTCCCTGAGAAGAGGATCTATTGCCAAGGACACACACAAAGATCCAGCTCGAGATCTTCTTAGTGACTGAAATGAATCAGTGAGGTTTTTAAAGACCCCCTCGTCCTCTTCTGCTACTTCTGCTGCTGCTACTGCAAGTGTTACTTATGCATGAGTCTCTCAGCTCATCCGCCATGCACATAGCGTTAGGATTCAAATGGAAGGCATGGTTGCTGTTTTCTGCATCAAACTGGGATGAACGGACAATCATACTGTATGGCTTTTTTTATTTAGCTGTAGTTTTTTGGGGTGTGCACATGATGCATATCAGCTGTCAGCGTGTTTTGTTTCTTTTTTCATCTTGCTGTTTGAGAAATTTTAATGGAAGTGTTTATAGATTCAAGTGTTCTGGACTCCTTTAGCACATTTTTAATTTATTTATCTTACCTGACCTTGGAAAAGCCACGTGGAAAGACCTGAAAAGACGAGGATCCTCCCTTCCTGTTAGCATTTCCTTTTTTTGTTTGTCTCCTGTGATACAATCAATCCTGACATCTCCATGGAGGATAACTGTGACATCATTCCCTTTCTAGTTCCTGACTGTACCAACCTTGCATGACGCCTGGTGTGAGTGACGCTCGGGGATCTTTACTGATCCACATCACAAACCACTCTTACTCTGAGGCTGTGTTTGAATGTGAGAGGACTTTTACACCAAAGTTTATAGTGACAGATGTTTTAAAAGGGAATTATAGAATTTAGTTAACGTCTTTGCTAATGAAACCAGCTTCTGTTTTGCACACGAATCGGCCCCTCGGTTCAGGGGCTGAGCATGTATTTATAATCTTTTCATTCATTAATCTTCCTCACCCCCCCCAAAAAAAAAAAGAATTTCACAATAATGGTCATAATGTACCAATGATGTTTGCTGTAGACACTGGAAGGAAACAGAAAAAAAGAGTGAAAAGGTTTAACTTTGTTTTTAAGAAGAATATAAATATTTTTTGCTATCATTCCTGCAGGCTGGTGTGTGTGTGTGCGTGTGTGTGTGTGTGTGTGTGCTCATGCAGGACAGTGAGGATAACCTGAACAGTTTTTATTTTCATTTCCTCACTTGTTGAGTATTAAAACATGCATTTCTAGTTTAAGAGAATTGAAAAGAGGGCGTGCGTGTGCATCTTTAACTTAAAGGATTTATTCTAGACGTTCACATTTTTATTTTTCTCTTTTTATTTGCTTTAAAACCACCGATGAGTGAGGTTTCTCGTCCGTGAGCACATGCTTCTCTGTGAAAACCACTCGTGTGTTTTATCGCCACCAAGCTGTACCTGCTGGCAGTGCCTTGCGTTTCACATGTTCCTGTGTGGCTGCTGAACAAGTGTGTCGACACACACAGGAGCTGCACATATAGGTGCTTTTTTTTTTTTTCTTTTGCATGTGTGCAAGTGTTTGTGTGTTTCTTGGGTGGTGCTGTACTTGTTTCTTCCTTTCCAATGAATCCTGTATGGGTGTGTATATGTGTGTTTATGTGTTATTTATTTTATGGTTCACAACCATCCATGTGTAATTATATCAAGGACATTTTTTGCTTTTTTTCCCCTCAACAGTTTATTTTCTTTGTAGAAGTGTGAATAAATATGTATAAATAAATAAAAAAAGAAATTCCTATATAGAAATTATCTCATTTCTTTGTCTTTTTGAAAAGAAATTTGAGAAATAACATTGCATCGGGTGTAAAAACCAGCTGAGAATAATCTGATTTAGATTTAATCCAACTTTTTAAAAAATACAGAGTTCTTCTTTCTAACACTGTGGTCAACTTGTACTGTTCTCAAATAGCCAGCAGGTGGCGACACTTCATCTAAATCCCACCTGCCATCTGTGTGTGCTGATGTTTAGAGATTTGTCTTATTTTGGCTGTTTTACGTTGTCTCACAGACCCACTCCAGTGTTTACATGTTGCAGGAACTCGGTTTCACGACCTGAAACGGCTGTTTTACGAAGGACTCTGTGAGCAAATTGCTTTCACAATGTGGTGTTAGACCTATAAACTCACAGGTGTCAGTGCCTGTCACAGGATTTAAGACCAAATACAGCCTGACCCCCAACCCCCCCACCCCCTTCACACACACTCAGGACCCTATAGCTCTGCAGCTGGTCCCACAACTTGCTGCAGCTGCACCATCTGTGATTAAAGTTTCACACACAAACACCTTGAACTTAGAGGAAAGTTTGAGAAGCATATCAGTTTATAGGCATTATCACCCTCATCTCGCTATACACCAACTTCTAAGAATAATCAGCATGGCTAAAGTGGGTTAAAGTGCTGGCTGATGTCCAGAGGGCGACCTAAAACTGTGTCAGCATGCATATTTATGGCAGCAAATATAGACAGAACCCTCTTGTCACCTCTGAGAAAGAGCTAAGATTAGCTTTACCCTCTGCCCAGCATGTATCACCATCTGAATTTAGCCCCTCTCCCCTCGACTCCGTCTGTCCAACTATTTTCGCCCCCCCATCCGGATCTCCATGACCTCTCCAGTTTCAGTCCACACTTCTCCTCATAGGGTAAGCAGAGTCAATGACCAATGGAACTGTGCTGCCCTGAAGTAGACTGTGCCTGATTTAAGGTCCAAACATTTATCAACATGATAGCTTCGATGTTTGTTCTTCATCTACACCAAACGGTGGTTAAAAAAAAAAAATGTTCATCACAACAAGGAAAAACTTTTTTTTATGTTGCATGATTCATACAACAGTTTATTTGTCATTTATCAGAAAAACTCCATTATGTAGTTTAGTTATTTTGACAGAAAGTATGATATCTGGCTAGAAATCGACAAACTACTAAGAAGTTATCAGAGTGTTCAGTGCAGACTCATTGTTTTTATCCCAATTTTTTTTTCATTTGATTTTATATTATTTCATTATTGATGATAAAATTACAGACTGTCTCTTCCTAGGGTTTATGAACATTTAAGGATCGCATGTGCAGAATTGCACAGAACTGCACATTTGCATCCAACATAGTTCATCAGAGCAGCAATAGCTGCAGTTTAAATTCACTGCCTGTAAATTGATCTTTTATAGTCTGACAGAAAGTAAATAAAGAAAAATCGACATGGTGTTTATTTGATTGGACCAACTTTGTTAAAACAATGACCTTCAAGAATCGGTTCCCAGCCCAAATCGGTCCCCTTTATTCCATTCAGGCCATTGACGTGATACATTTGTTCTAAGTCTGATACAGATGGCTGTTATATCACAGCTCAGAAAGGTTTAATGACGGCGGTGTCTTAGCCAATAAAAGTGATCATCTACAGCACGTGACCTAGTTTGTACAATGCTGTGGGTGTTGTTAGTTTGCTCAATAGGATGCAAATAAAGTTCTTCACTGATTTTTTTTCATTTTGCAAATCTTGACTAAATACAGATGTTTCTTACCTGTATTGATGTGTTTATTTAAATCAATTTTAGCTTAGACATCTTTAGATGTCTGAAGGTCTTTTTAAGCCCAAAATCTTGTGGTTGTCTTATTTAAAACTCTGATGTCATTATTTTGTTACTTATTCCCCCTTATTTTATTTAGCATTATTCATATATTTTAAATACTTTCATATTAACTTGAGTACACGGACTCCAATTATAGTCCCAGTAATACGAATTCCTGATGAGAGGAGAAAAAGTGGAAAACATTTGGTTATAGAAAAGCCACAAGAATTTTGCATGTGGAAAAATCACCTTTTTTTCAGAAAAGCGTGTTTACAGAGAAGAAACATGTTTGGAAGATTTTCAGGTGAATTAAATGTTAGGATTGTAGAAATTCCCATGTGAAACCTATTGGATTACAATTTCACATATATTTCAACATTTTTTAACATTTTGTTATACCACATGCCTTCACACGTTTTGCATATTTGACCAAAAATAGATGCTTAAGTAGCTTTCACATTTTATCACATTAGACTGTGTGGGTTTTTTTTCTACAAACATTTTCATTTCAGGAAAGTAAAAGATCGCCAGCTATTTATGACAGCGTAAGTAGAAATAAATAAATCAGAGGAGAAACGCAGCTTTTTAAAAGTTGGCCTCTCTGAACTGTTTGGGTAGGAAAAATCTGGCGTTTCAGCAAATTCTCCATGATCCCTGTACAGAGCGCTGCATCTCCTCGGCAACTCTATGAGCGGCCGCTGGAGGGCGCCTATTCCGCACGTTTTCCGGATGCTCGCTAAGCCCCGCCCTACGCTCCTCCTCCCTCTCTCTGCTTGCTGACTCCGGACTCACTGAAGACGCCCTTAGCAACAACATGCAGCTCGATCGAATAAGATACTTTCACCACTCCGAAGAAGGATTTAGCAGCGTAGCTTTTCTGAACTGACTTCAGCTGAAGATTAATCAAAGAGGATCCTCCGCTTGTGTCTGCAGCAGACATGGTTCTTGTGTGCAGCGGGTCTGTTTTTAAAAGCTAGCGGTCTCAGAAGACGAGGGAAGCTGTCCCAAAGGAGGACACATCCTGGGGGCTCGTGACGAGTGGCAGCATCGCTGTTTGCTAACTACCGAGTCAGCAAACCGGGACGGGAATGGTGCTCTGGACCGACTTATTGTACTGTCAGAGAAAGGCGAGGGGTACGAGGGCCAGGCCAGCAAGCTTTAATATTTGGACTCAAAACTATTTACAAGCGAGGGAGCGGCTCCTGTCCGGACGGGTGTTTTTTTGTGGCTGTTCAAGCTAGCTGGCTGGCTAGCTGAGGGAAACGACCCCCACTGCCCGTTGAGGTTTTTCAGACTGCTGCCGAGGCTAAAGTGAGAGGGTCCCCTTTTTTAAACTAGTAGTATTTTTTATTAAAACGTGGATGAACCACTGTTAGATCCAAGCACAGATATATTAAACCCTGAAAACGGAAGTTGTGGGTCGTATTTAAAAGTCATCAGGGTTGGTGAACTACTTTTAAAGACTTTTAAAACAGATTTTAAATGTTAGCAGAGTTTGGTAGCTGATAAAAGGGAAAACTTTTCTTTTACCCGAGATTTTTCCAATCTTTGGATGCTGGAATCACACATTCAACTATGATGATAATTAGCAGAAAACCAGACGGTCCGATAGCAACAGGTAACCACAACAAACTCATTTTCTCACGCTGTGTTTATTTTGTTTATGTATTTTATCTTTCGTATTGATTTTAATTTGCTGTTCACGTCGAATAAAACAATTCGGCGTCCGAGCTGTAACATGGATGAGTTTGTTGGGTTTTCCACAGACACATTGTTCCCTAAAAAGGGGCTTTGATTCAGGTTAAATGTCACGTGGTCTCGTTCTGTGGAAAGAACGGACATACAGCTGGTGACATGAACTTTTCATAAGATGCGGGTTGTAAACATCGTTTCTTCTGAGACTCCTTATCAATCACGGAAACTTCTGTTTGTGTGTGAGTAAAGGTTTTGGAAGGTAGTCCAGGAAGTCCTGCACTAATTTCATCTCGTCAGAACTTTTATTATCTTGTATTTATTCGTTAATTTGGACTTTGCACCGTCGTTAATTGATTTAGTTGCACTTTTATTGTTTGTCTACCAGGAAATGTTGGCTGTAACTTCTGATTGATGCTGAGTGTAAAGAACCAGGAAGAAGTGGGGGACTGTGACTTTATCCCACTCATTTTATGACACATGATCCGTAGTGTGTCCGTATCCCAGCGCTTTGTTCTCTACCCTTTATCTGGAACTGAATACCAGCTGGACAAACAAGCTCAATTTAAAATTGATATTGGTTAATTATTATTGTTGTTATTTTTCGCTTGATTCTAAGCAGGAAGTGTTGAGGGACAAGAGTTTGCAGAGTCCTAATGGGGTCCTGTTATTACCTAATATTGTGTGTAGATCTAATGCTACTTGTTGCTGTGCTGTGCAGGTTTAATGCTTCTGTATCCAAGCAGCAAGTCTAATCTGTCCACGAGCCGGTCTGTTGATGAAGCAGCACAAGGGACACGGGCTCTGACGCACCTGCTATAACACCCTGAGGGCTCAGTCAGGTGGAACTTCAATCAGGCCGTAGCTGGAGACTTTCTTCAGAGAACTAAAACTGAAACAATAGCTTTGTAAGCAGCGAGGACTGATGGGTTTCTTAGAGATGGTGCTGAGGTTTCAGCAGCCTGGCAGGAGAGGTGGCTGTTGACTAAAACAGACAGGTGATGGGTGTTTGTCATTTTATTAACTGACTTCCACTCATCTTCCCATCCATTATCGCTCACCTGTATCATCTCACATTACTGTAACTGTCATGATGCCATCGAGGTGAGCGTTGAAACTCTGCACTTTTGAATGACAACCCCCCCCCCGTTCCTCTCTGTTGGCTCAGACTCAGAGCACACCTGGTGTGTGTGCCTGAAATGACTCGGCCCGGATGGACAGATGGGCAGATGGAAAGATGCCGTCGTCACAGAGGCATCTGTTACCCCCATTAGGCCAGTAATACTACTTGCAACGCAGCGATCTGGGACCCTAAGCCCTGTCTAAGCTGGTCGGGTCAGGGCCCTGGCTGGTTCTGGATACAATGTATTGGACACAATAGGTACAATAGTGTATTTGCTAATAATGGCCTCTTCACTGTAAACATGGGTCAGGATGTGGTTGCAGACAGCTGTTCATTCCTGGTTATGTTAGCTGGTGGTTTATCAGTCGGTCTCTGTGTGTTAAAGCAGTTCTCTGAGCCTGTAGTTTGATTGGTGAGATAATCAATGAGGTTCTGAGTGTCTAGTGAGTACTAGTGAGTTTGTGTTGAAGATTGGATTATTCATTAGTTTGTTTTATTCCCTCAGCTCGCCATGGTGATGGCCTGTACGACTCCTACATGAGGACAGACCACATCCTAAAAGACGAAGCAGATGCAAACAGTCCTTCTGGGCTACCCCCAGTGCCCAAATCCACTGTGAGTAAACACACGCACACACAGAGCCAGTAAAGTCTCGTTTCCTGTGCTGAGTCTCTGTCTGGAGACATCCTGTCCCTCTGGGAGATATCCCCAAGGTTCTACTCATCATATTCGCACACCACCTCCTCCATCTTCCCTCTGCCTTTCTGTGTTAATTAGGGAGCTTATCTTTTTGCCTTATCACCCGTCTCTAACATTGTAAACAGTGAGGATCCTGTAATCACGTGAGCGGTATCGATAGACTTCCTGAGGGTGTGTGAGAGGGATCGTTTTATCTTGCAGATCTCTGACACAGCCACGGAGATCCAACGGGAGCCTTGTCAGTTTAAATCGTTTAACATTACAGGGGATGGAAATACACAGCAGTGTACAGCAGCACATCCTGTTTGCACTCCACATAACCATCTTATCAAGTTGCAAGAAGATTCCATCTGGTTGAATCTGCAGATATAATATATGAATTTATTCATTTTATGTGCTCCTTTTTTCCCTGATCGGTGGATTCAATTCAGATAAAGATACAGAACCGATGAAGCCAAAGCACCTTGTTGTTAGATTGTCTCTCCTTTAACCACCCATTCAACACACAGAGACACACATCATGTCAGAGCCAAAAGGCTGGTCTGATACATTGTAAAGATTTATTGGGCTTGAAAATGTGACCCACAAACAAGATCACCAATTAACATCCCGTCTCTCTCTCCTCGTCTCTGTCTACCACGCTGTAATCCTCCATCACTGTGTTTCCACAGAGGGTAGGCCTAGTTTTTTTAGTCTCGTTCTCTTATGTTGTATTTTTCTGTAACGCATGCAGAGATAATGCAACGTGATGTAACAGTAACCCATCCCTGTCTGCCAAGTTTAAAACTTTCATCTCTATCAACTCTGTTAGAGTGAGGAATCAACTTTTTAAACTTATATATGGATATTTTGAAGATCAGCTTTGTTTGATAAATGTACCCGCCACACAGGTGGAGTTGTAAAACGCTGCGTGTGCTTGAGGGAAGACGGAAAGCATACGTAGGTGTCTGTGACAGCGAAGGGATTAGCTCCTCTCCATCTGTCGCAGGATTTGTACTCAGCGCTCAACAATACCTGCGTTAGAGAGAGTCTCTGCAAACGTTTCTGCATATTGACTTCAGGTCAGCATGTAACTGTGGGGGCACGTGTGCAAAGCTGTGATTTTCAGTTCGGTGGGATTCAATCGATGACATTCTGTGTCTGCTTCGGGACAACAGCTGCATGAGACTCTGGTTCAGCAGAAGTCAGAGCTCGTGATAAGTTACAACTATATAATTACTCGTATGGAAACCAATCCCATCGTCCGTCTCTATTTTAAGACTCGAACTTACAACACAAACACTTTGCCATCAGCTGATTCCTCTTTCAAGGGAACATGTCAACACCTACTTTTAAAAAACGAATCCCTCTCGTTTTCTCTTTAGACCCGCTTCTCATTTCCAGACCGCTCAGTCGCTTGTAGAAGACGTGTTCGTTTCAAAAGACACAGTGTCTCGTCAGTGTTGCTCTGTGGTGGGAGGTCGTGCTAGCTGCTTTACGTCTCACTGCTCCTATAGTCTCGCAGTATAATCTAACTTTAATGACTATTTTTTCTTCCGTGCTCCATAATCTTGTGGAGGGTTTTTCCGCTGGTAAGAAAGAAAAGAGGACAGACGGTGAGGAAAAACAAATTCCTTGGTTTTGCCGTTTACTGGAAAGACTCTCTTTTTAACATTGATGCATGTTTTATTTATTTATTTTTCTTTCTGAACAGTTTTTAAAGGTTAAATGTAGCAGTTGACAGTCTGCAGTTATAGAATTGTTCATCTTGACGTTGCTTTTACAGTTCTCCACATTGCAGGCAGCTGTTACACAAACAGGTGGGCGGACCCTCTGGTTTTGCATGTGTTTTAGGTGGGTGTGGGTTTTAGGCATTTACAGTCAGACTGGATCTGGATCCAGTTGTGCCAGTTCACCAGCCTCTTTCTGTTTGTTTCTTTCTGGCATCAAATAAAACCCGGACTGGACCTGCAGCTTTCCTTTATGGATCCGCATCTCTCTTTCCCTCGTGTATTATAGTTAAATAAAGGAATCCGTGGATCAGATTTGATATTTTAGCTTCACATTATAAGAGAAACTTCAGGCTGCGTAAAATCTTCCGTAACATTATTTTGTGTCTTTCTTTTCAGTTTGTCAGCAACAAGGCTGTGATGAGGGATCAGGTGGCAGTACGAGGTGGCCAGCTGAAAGTCAAGTACCCTTATGAAGACACACACAACAACCGAAAAGCCAACACCATTACCACATCCCTCATTCAGAACAGTGGGAATGCTGGCCAGACGCCCACCAAGTCCTCCACAGGCTCCGGTCTGTCCAAGGAGCACAGCGTGGACAGGTGAGCACGATGCACGTCAGGTGCTCAAAAAATAGTTGACAAAAGCTAAAACTGTTGAACATAAGAGTGATTGGTGTTTTGTTTGTTCTCCGCAGCTCTGAATCCAGTAAGAGCTCCAGTGATTCTTCCGGCTCAAGCGGAGGAAGCGGTGTAAAAATGTGCAGCCCGTTGACACCTGACCAGGCTCTGAGACTCTACCGATCTCAGCTCACCGCCATGGAGCACACGGAGATCCAATCCTTCCCAGACGTTTACTTTGTAGGACCCAACGCCAAGAAAAGACAGGCTGTTGCTGGGGGCAACAACAACTGTGGATACGATGACGATCAGGGCGGCTACATTCATGTTCCCCATGACCACCTGGCCTACCGATACGAGTTCCTGAAAGTGAGACGCAATTCTTTTCTTATTGTTCAGGTCCCGTGTTTGATTTTTTGCTTACTCAACGTGTTTTGTTCTCCTCGTCAGATCATTGGGAAGGGCAGTTTTGGGCAGGTTGCTAAAGTGTATGACCACAAACTGCAGCAACACCTGGCTCTGAAAATGGTGCGCAATGAGAAGCGCTTCCATCGTCAGGCGCAGGAGGAAATCCGTATCCTGGAGCACCTGCGCAAGCATGATCGCAACGGCGCCATGAACGTCGTGCACATGCTCGAAAACTTCACCTTCCGCAATCACATCTGCATGACCTTTGAGCTGCTGAGCATGAACCTGTATGAGCTCATCAAGCGGAACAAGTTCCAGGGCTTTAGTCTGCCGCTGGTCAGGAAGTTTGCTCACTCCATCCTGCAGTGCCTGGAGGCGCTGTACAGGCACAGGATCATCCACTGTGACCTCAAGCCCGAGAACATCCTGCTCAAACAGCAGGGTCGCAGCGGCATTAAGGTGACGCACCTTCACATTCCTCACACATTGTTTTCATGCTTTGCCTGAACGTGATGCTCATTCCTGCTGTGTTCTTACAGGTGATAGACTTTGGATCCAGCTGCTTCGAACACCAGCGAGTCTACACCTACATTCAGTCTCGGTTCTACCGAGCGCCAGAGGTGATTCTCGGCTCTCGGTACGGCCTTGCCATCGACATGTGGAGCTTCGGCTGCATCCTGGCTGAGCTGCTGACCGGTTACCCCTTGTTCCCCGGCGAGGACGAGGGCGACCAGCTGGCTTGCGTCATGGAGCTACAGGGCATGCCTCCGCAGAAGGTCCTGGAACAGGCCAAACGAGCAAAGAACTTCATCAATTCCAAGGGCCACCCTCGCTACTGCGGAGTTAACACCTTACCGACTGGAGCCACCGTGCTGACAGGCTGCCGTTCACGCCGCGGCAAGATGAGGGGCCCTCCTGGTAGCAAAGAGTGGAGTGTTGCACTCAAAGGCTGCGAGGACCCCACCTTTACTGACTTCATAAAGAAGTGTTTGGACTGGGACCCATCGTGCCGCCTCACACCCAGCCAGGCCCTCAGGCACCCCTGGCTATACCGCCGGCTTCCCAAACCCCTACCTGGGACTGAGAAGAGCCAGGGGGCCATTGTGAAACGGCTCCCCGAGCACCACAGCACCTCGTTCCCCTCCATCCTGGCCAAGGGGGGTTCAGGCACCACGGCTGCCAGCAACAAACTGAAGAGCAACATGCTGGGAGACTCGGGGGCTCCCATACCGCTTCGCACAGTCCTCCCCAAACTGGTCTCATAATAAAGTCCTTGAATGTCGTCTCTGTTCTCGTGGACTCCTCAGGAGGAGTCCCGGAGAAAGTGGTTTTAAAACTCGTTTATTTGTTTTCTACTGAGAGGTGTCGACACCCCAGTTCCCGGTTTTAATAACAAAACAAAGTCAAAGATTATGAAACAAGCGCCTCTGTTTTTATACCGTGGCTGTAAAGTTTCCAGTTTCCAGCCTGTTGATAAGATTTGATCTAGATGCTTTTCTAAACCAACTTTTCCTGGTTTGAGTGAACGGCTTTGTTGAACCATTTTGAAACCCGTGCTTGTTTTAGCTGGAACACTCGAGCACGCCTGCACTGTCACTTGTCTCACTTCACGCTGGACGCCGCCATTTTCATTCATGTGAAACTTGAAAAGGGCTACAGAGATTATTCAGGTCAGAAGCATGAACGTACGTCTTCAGCTGACTTAAGTTATTCATTTCACTTTACGCGCACGACATGAACGTCTACAAACAGGTCGGACGGGATGGGGTTTACGGTAGCGATTAATGACAGACTCGTTCATTTCGATCATATTTTGATGCTTGTGTATCAGTGTGTTTCAGCTCAGTGCTGCTGCTGCTGGGGGAGGTTTCGAGGGAAAGACCTGGTTTCACCACATGCCTGAAAAAAGGGGGAGGACCGCAGCAGCACTCAGTCACACTCGGTATGTCACCGCTGGTTTACAGGAGATTTCTTCATTAAATACAGGGCGAGTGTCGGGGGGGATTCCAGGTGGGAAATTAATGTGTATGAGAATTAATCTGAAGGAATAAAAGGAACAAGCACGTTTTAATTTGAGCCAGAATCCCTTGTTTTTCCTTGGAGGTGTAAGACGACAGGCCAGTGATGGAGGAGGTTCTAACGGTACTGAAGAAAGAAAAGTGTTTCTCAGGGAAACATCCTTTTAAATGACTGTGTTCCACATCCACTCGATATGTGGATAAACGTGCATGCTGTCCACACAGAGCGAGAGACTGCGCCACAATCTGACCCAGATTCACTGACACACACACACTCTTCCCCATGTAGCGCAGGGAACCTCTTTAACACATTAATAGTGAATTATGGTGCTGTCCAAACTCAGAAACACACACCAGGTGCACATGTTGACATGGACCACACCATTTTTTCGTAAAAGAGCGCTTTCTCTCATCCCCTGTTGTTTTTAAAGCGACAGCGTCAGGGATTTCTA
Organism: Pachypanchax playfairii; assembly: GCA_006937955.1. Classification (NCBI taxonomy): domain Eukaryota; kingdom Metazoa; phylum Chordata; class Actinopteri; order Cyprinodontiformes; family Aplocheilidae; genus Pachypanchax; species Pachypanchax playfairii. The sequence continues at coordinate 204,254 of SSNP01000278.1, forward strand.
CTTCACCTCCGATGTTTATTTTTGATAGAAGTGGTTTCTATTTCTTTTCACTCCAGATGATCACAAGGACGTAAAACATGGAAGGAGAAGAAGAGAAAGGGTTTTATGATCATGTTAATGATGTGAGTCGTTCTGCGGGTGTTCTGTGTTCAGCATGTGATCACAACCTGGTATCAGACTGAGTGACAAATATAAGATGGAAAAAAGAAGATGTACAGTAACCAAATGAAATTGTGATAGTTTCTTTTTCTACAAAAAAAAATAAAACTTGCTGTTAAGTGAAACGTGTTGCTTTGGAGTGATTTTTGTTTTGAAATGTGGACAACGATGGTTGGATAATCGCACCTCCTTGTGTTTTTGACATCTGACACCTGCGTTCTGCGTTACAAAACAAAATGACGTCAGGTGTAGTTGGTATATCCAGTTCTCAACAGGTGAACTGGATTTCAGACAGTAGTAGTGTTACCGACTGAACTCCAGGAAACTGATGAGTCAGTAATAATGACGCTTCTCTGTTACTGAACTCTTGCATGAAAATCCTACCTGGTGGTGGTTTTATTCATCCAAACGCCACATCAGACAGAACACTGGGTTCGTCTGTGAATCTGGTTGTTCAGACAGTAAGTTAACTTGGTGATATTAACTATTAACCAGATTTGGGTCATAGTGGTCTTCAGACAATCATTCTGGATCTCTTTAAAGATTTTTTTTAAAGAGATTTTAAGTCGTGTACTTGGACAGTTTTTAGAGAAATGTGTTTGATGCCTTCTGAGCAAATCAGATTTGTAGCTTCTTACTAGTTAAAATAAAGCTAGAAAATCTCTTAGTTTAACGTATATGTATAAAATAAAAAAATTATATTATAAAAATATAACATTTCTAGATAAAAAACTAGCAGCAGAGAGCTGATTGTCATATACCAGGTGATCAGCTGATGGATGATTCAGGTCCAGTTTCAAGTCCCTGCAGGATTTCCCTCCTGAGTTCTATAGACTGGTTATCTGTAGGTTTTGGGCCTGATCCATCTTCTTTTGTTCTTTCGTCCTTGTGAAACATCCACCACACAAAGCATTCTGTTCACATACAAGAACTGGGTGGAAAAGAAGTAAAAAAGCTGCAAAAGTAAAAAAAAAAAAAAAACTCTGAAAGCCCTAATAAATTGCTCTTTAGAATAAAACAAAACAAAAAATGCTTTTTTTTCTTTTGTAAATCAACCGATAATCACCTCTTATTTCTAGTCCCCATATCTGTAACACAATAAAGAAGAAAACTCTAATTTTGGAGAAATCGAATAACAAATAATCTGATAAAACCAGAAGCTGATACTCCATTTAGTTTTTTGGATGAGATAAATAAAAAGCTGCCGGATCGCTCAGTTAACAGATGATGTAATGTTTACCGTTAATCTGAAGCGACATCTGACCTGAAGTGACACTTGAAATGGATCTAACATGTCTGTAGTTGGAGGGAATAAGAACATATAGAAGAAATAGTCACTTCCAGATGTCCTCTGTGCCAGGTTTGTGTCTCAGTCAGCGCCGGATCAGTTTCTTTTCCCGGAACGTGGAAGTAAACGTGTCTAGGAAATTGATTTGGATTGTTTACTGACAGAGAAGTCACGTAATATCCTTTCAACAGGACAGACCCTCTTTTATTTGTCCTGATGAAAGAAAAAAGTGGGAAATCTTGCCAGTAATAATGATAATCAGAGTGATCATCCACACTATCTGATTCAGAGGTGTCTGGGATAAAGAAAAAAAGAAATAACGAAGGGGAACCGGTTGAACAACATGACATCACTCAATACAAAGGAAACAGTGTGTTTACGTGTGAGTGTATGAAGGTGTGAATAGACCTGTTTCTTTTTCTGCCATGATCTTAAAAATAAATCTGTTTTATAATTTATTCTGTTGTTGAATTCAGCTGGAAGGCGTGAACTCACTGACATCTTTACTCAAATAACAGGCAGGGCTGAACAAACAGGCAGCAGAAAGATGGCTCTGTCCATCCTAATGGGATTAAAATCCTAAAGAAGGCGTGTATTTACACTGATCTAATAATCTGTAAATAAAAGGGATTAAACCACATAATTACAGATTCATCTTGTTTTGTTTTTTTATTTTAACTCAGTGTTTTCTTGCATCTATTTGCTGCCGATCTGTTACAATTTAACCTGAGTGATGTTTTTTTTTTTGTTTTTATTCAAGCAGATTAGGTCGATCCCATTAGACAGTCACCTTCTGAGCATATGGTTCGAAACGCCTCTGTCTCTACGTCCATGTTGATGCACATATTTTTAGAAGTTGATCTCCTCTTTCCTCTCATCTTCTGGGTGAGTACTTCCCAACCAATCCAACTCTGTAGACCTTATGGAGCCTCAGCAGCGTTTCTGATCCAGACTGTGGACCAGGAGGAGCAGAGTGATGACAGGTTTCTGATTACCACCAAGGGTTAGGAAATCTTGACCTGCCTGCTGCTCTGCGTTTGGCTTGCTGAGTAAACATGTGTCTTGTTAGATCTTGTTAGTGATAATATAAAGTTGATGTGCAACCCCAATTCCAAAACAAAAAAAAAAAGTTGGGATGCTGTGTAAAATGTATGAAAAACCAGAATACAAGGATTTATAATTCTTATAAACCTGTATTTTGTTTATAATAGAACATAAACAATAACATCATGTTGAAATTGAGTTTTGACAGTTTCATTTTGATTTTGATGGCAGCAACACGTCTCAAAAAAGGCTCAAGGCACAGTTCAAAAAGACTGGAAGAATATCTGACTAAATTATTAGGTTAGTTGTCAACAGCTCAGTAGCATGACGAGGTAGAGTCTCTCAGGCGTAAAGACGGGCAGAAGTTCTCCAATCTGAGACAAACTGCATCTAAAAAAAAGTGGAACAGTTTGAGAAAAATGTGAAATTGTGAAAACTTTGAATAACTGTGAATAATATCATCAAAAGATTCACACTATCAAAGGAAATCTGTGCACAAGGTCAAACTGGATGCTCATGTTTTGCAGCCTTGAGGCAGCACAGTATTAAAAACTGTCCTGATTCGTCACTGTATGGACTTAAGAACACATCCAGATTTCACTGTCTGATGACACAGTTCACCATGTGATCCATAAACACCATCTAAACATGGATCATGTAAAGAAGAAGAAGACAGATGTAAACAGGATCCAGAAACACACGAGTCTTTTCTGGACCTGAGATCATTAAAATGGTCTGAGGGGAAATGGAAAACTGTTCTAGGGTCAGATTAGAAGTTATTAGAAGTTCTTCTTTGGACAGCATGGACGTTGTGTCCTGCAGACTAAATATGGATCATTCAGCTTGTTATCAGCAGACAGTTTAAAAACCTCTCTGATGTTATGGAATAACATTAGTGTTTATAGTATGAACAGCCTACACATCTGGAAAAGAGCAACATCTGCTCTTATCTAGTCAACATCTCTTTCAGGGAAGGTCTTTATATTTCAGCAAGACATGCTGGATCTGTCACAACCACATGACACATGTTTGTCACTCTTTAATGTCAAATGCTACCTATCCTATTTCTTAGTTTCGAAATGATCTTCCTATTTAACAGAATCAGTATTTTCCTCAAAAATCTGCTGTCTTAAACCATTTCATGTCTTTTACCCTCTTAAAAAAAACAAAATTTCATATCTATAATTTAATTGATCAGGTTTTAAAGGGTTAAGGGTGCAATAAAAAGGTCTGACCTACATTTAAGCTTTACCCTGACTGTTCAATCACATATTTGTGTGTATGTGTTCACACACACCAATAACATATTGTTTGGGGTATTTTTTGATGTGGCTATTGTGATCCAGCAGAGAAACTTGTGTTGTTTGGATTTCGGCTAGCGGGAACACCATCCCGTCTCTCTGCAGCGGTAAGAACACAAGATCATCTGCTCTCCATCTCTCCAGTTACACAGACCTTTTGTTTGCTTGATGTCGGGATGGACAACCCAGTGAAACACACAGTCGCAGGTCACAGAGTGCAGACACACACCAGAGCTATGACTGTCGTCTGGCCTCGCTCCACTGGGACAGCTGAGGTTGGAGGCAGGAGGAGAATGCCACATTAACACACACACACACACACACACACAAATGCAACTCATGTCCCTACATGCACAGAAACAGACTGCAACCTACTGTTTCCTAGTCATACGCACACAGTGACACACTCACAGCTGAGCTCACACCAGTCACACACACTTCTGCACAGCGAAGCACATGTCTTCACAGGCTGAACAGATGCAGATCGCTGGGAGAGGTGGGGTAGATGTCTGAGAACACCAGCCCACCAAAAACACACATCTACATTCCAGTAAGGGCAGAGGAACCATCGATACGTGCCTTTGACTCGTTACTGGTTCTGAAACTCGGCCTTTATCTGTTGCAACAGATAATATATTAGATATCTATAAGTGTGGCCCCCAGATTTAGGTTTTCGGTTCCCGTGTCTTGTTTACATGACATGTCCAGGTCACAGCTGGGACAGGAATAGAGGATGACTCGGTTGAATCCAACTGTGTGTGTGTGTCTGTATCTAAGAGTCTGTAAGTTCACGTGTTTTTAACACTGTTCTCTTATAGCCTTTAGGTAGCAGGTCTGCATAGCAACATGCTGGGAAGAAGTTCCACAGGCACATTGATGCTATCGTCTCACACTATCTGTAAACCCACCTACTCAGAGCTCAGCAGAAGATATTTTTCACAGTCTCCAAGTGTCGAGTTGTATGAACCAAAAAGAAAATTGATTTGAGTCACAGATGATGAAACCAGCAGCTCCTGTGAAGATTTTAATTTTTCTTTTAAAACAAAGTGAGTTAGTCAACAAATCTTCCACCTGAGCAAAAGAAAATACTATGACGTGCAGAAGTTTTGGTGCAATATTAGCTTTTATTTGGGTACTCAGATGTTTTGATCACCCTTGTTCGGGTGTTGGTTGTAAGAGACAGGCTTCTTTTTTGGGTTAGAAAGAATAACACAACTGCTAAACCTTAAGTATTTCAAACTGGTGTTACTTTGTAAATCCAGAACATGGTCTGATGGTTTAACACCATGTAAGGGCTTTTAAAGGAACGAGTAAAAACATAAAGAATATGGAGGAACTGAAAGATGGAAGACTGCAAAGACTAAAAGTGGAGACTTTGGTCTCAGACGTCATCATACCAAGAACCGTCACCAACTGATGACGTGATGTGAACAGGATTATACACAGTTACTAAAACCTTAATGTCCCATCACTGATCCACACACTTTATAACATGTTTCATGCTTCACTACCTGGTGGGGACTTTGTACGTGTGATTTGGTTTCCAGCTTTTCTGATTTCTCTTCATAGTTCTCTGACATTCATAGCTACGATGCAGTGCTATGTCATTTTTAATTTGTTTTCCAAATGTTTAATCTCATTAGATTACGTGAAACTTGACTTTTGTTCCTCTTCTTCTCTTAACATCTCATTTTCTTGTTCTTTTCATTACATACTTCGAAAGATGGCCACCGGAGATGATCTCCTTTACTTTTCTCATTGTGAACGTCACATGTTGTTGTGAATATTTAGCTAAAGCTGCAGACTCCCGTGTCCCGGTGAAGCACCTACAGTGACATCCTTTCTGTTGCTGGGTAAAATCAGATATTTATGGTTGGTTTCAGGTTTCCTGCGGACGACACGACTACCTTCAGCAGGGAAAATTTGGAGTTTAGGAGTCAGTGATCTGTTAGTTTGAACCCCCATTAAACACGCAGATTAATTGACCTTAAATGACCTTTACAGGTATTGTTAAATCAGAGATGTGTTGAAATATCAGGAAAGAAAAAAAAGAGAACTCTGCCTTGATGTTTCCACTTCCATGTGTACGTTTGTGACACGGGCTCACATGTTCCTGAACAGAGTAAACAATGACTTATCAGTTTCTGTCACGTCTTATCTTGTTTGTCTTTAAAAATAAGTAAAAGGGGATTTCTTCGAAATGTCAATTTTGTGTTCCTGCTTGTCACAAAGTCCTAAGACTTGGTGAATATTAGTCAAGCAGACTGTCCTTAAAGGTCTCTCATGTCAGATAATAAATCTGGATAAACAGAGAATCATTTCAGAACATATTAAGGTCAATTACTTAAAGAAGGACATACTGCATTACTTTGTTATAGGGAACAAAAGTTCTACTGATATGTTCCCTGAGGGTAATAAATCCTGCGTTATGAGACCATGTTTCCAAGACGCGGTGGCACCAGCAGCTCACGTCTATGAATTTGTTGACATATTTGTGTTTGTCCTCGTCTGCTCCGTTCTGTCCTCTTGCTTAGATTCATCTTTGTCTGTTCTGTGCAGGCTGTTCGGAGAATTGTTTTCCCGGGAAGTTTTTTCCATGGAGGAGCGTGAGGAGCTATAGTGTCCGTTCGCTGCTGACATGAAAAACACTGACCTACTGAAGAAGGAGTCAAAATGATAGCCTCGCTTGTAGTAACATCTTAGTATTTGTTTGACTCTATAAAGTTTTTCACGTGTTCTCTGAGAGAGAGCCTAAAAGAAAAACCCTGCATCAGCTGGGCATCAATAATTCAAATACGACACGGCGATAGTGTGTGTTTCCCTTGGGGCTTGAACACACACAAACACACCAGTGATATATTTAGACAGGGTGTTTAGAGGCAAACCAACAACATCGTAAAATATCAGAAAACTGACAAGATCCTTAGTGGGTAAACTTTTACTCATATTTGCAGCAAACATGGATTTATGTGTTTATATTTACTATTTTTTACATTTGAACCCTCAAAGTCAAAGAACTAGTTTGACATTTTATATGCGAATCGATGTCATATTCATCAGTAACTGGGTCACTCAACAAGAGATCAAATATCAGACAGCAGTCGGGTTCAATCCAGCTGCATCAAATCGGCCTCTATAGCTCAATATTTAACACTCTATTTAGTGAGTTTGTTAATTAATCTGTAAAAAATGTAAGTTTGAGTGATCACCAGGTCTCATCATGTTCATATAGGATTATTTCTGTATAGAGAGCTTTCTGTCTATAAAGTTATTTAATGTAAAAAGTCAAAATAAGTGAAAGTCTAAAGCCTGTACAGTGATCCTTCACTACTTCACGGTTTGACTTTAGCAGATTTACCACTTTGCGTATTTTTCAAAAATCTTTATCCAAAATTAAAAAATCTAAAATACTGTTCTTTTGGCTGTTCATTTACCTCCCCACACTTCCTCTGCGGTCATTTAATGACCCAGCGCCTCTATCTGAAGACGAAGCGCCTCCCGAAGAGCTGTGTGTGTTGTGTTTATTTTATTAGAATCGCTTTTATTTTCAAAATTGACCGTATTGTCTTGTGTGTCTTGGTGTATCGCGGATTCTCACCTATCGTGGGGGATTTGGAACCAATTAACCACGATAAGTGAAGGATCACTGTAGATCGTCAGGCTGCGACTGAAGGTTGGAAACACAAAGTAACAAAGTTTCAATTGAAATAACCTTGTTTCAGTTTTTACAAAAGTTTTGTGACCATTTTTTTACATTTTAACGTCACTTGTGGCATATGGCATAGTTGTCTTTTTGTCCCAGTGGAAGGGCTGTTCTTGTGAAAATTTAGTCGCTAAGAGTTTTCATTTTGTCTCAATTCATCTGGAATTCATCCACACGCACTCCCTCTAACCGTAACCACACCCACTCCCTCTAACCGTAACCACACCCACTCCCTCTAACACTAACCACACCCACTCCCTCTAACCGTAACCACACCCACTCCCTCTAACACTAACCACACCCACTCCCTCTAACCCTAACCACACCCACTCCCTCTAACCGTAATCACACCCACTCCCTCTAACCATAACCACACCCACTCCCTCTAACCCTGACCACACCCACTCCCTCTAACCCTGACCACACCCACGCCCTCTAACCCTAACCACACCCACTCCCTCTAACCTTGACCACACCCACTCCCTCTAACACTAACCACACCCACTCCCTCTAACCCTGACCACACCCATGCCCTCTAACCCTAACCAAACCCACTCCCTCTAACACTAACACTAACCACACCCACTCCCCCTAACCCTAACCACACCCATGCCCTCTAACCCTAACCAAACCCACTCCCTCTAACCTTAACCACACCCACTCCCTCTAACACTAACACTAACCACACCCACTCCCTCTAACCGTAATCACACCCACTCCCTCTAACCGTAACCACACCCACTCCCTCTAACCCTGACCACACCCACTCCCTCTAACCCTAACCACACCCACTCCCTCTAACCCTGACCACACCCATGCCCTCTAACCCTAACCAAACCCACTCCCTCTAACCTTAACCACACCCACTCCCTCTAACACTAACCACACCCACTCCCTCTAACACTAACCACACCCACTCCCTCTAACACTAACCACACCCACTCCCTCTAACCCTGACCACACCCATGCCCTCTAACCCTAACCAAACCCACTCCCTCTAACCTTGACCACACCCACTCCCTCTAACACTAACCACACCCACTCCCTCTAACCCTAACCACACCCACTCCCTCTAACACTAACCACACCCACTCCCTCTAACCATAACCACACCCACTCCCTCTAACCCTAACCACACCCACTCCCTCTAACCCTAACCACACCCACTCCCTCTAACCATAACCACACCCACTCCCTTTAACCGTAACCACACCCACTCCCTCTAACACTAACACTAACCACACCCACTCCCTCTAACCGTAATCACACCCACTCCCTCTAACCGTAACCACACCCACTCCCTCTAACCCTAACCACACCCACTCCCTCTAACACTAACCACACCCACTCCCTCTAACCGTAATCACACCCACTCCCTCTAACCGTAACCACACCCACTCCCTCTAACCATAACCACACCCACTCCCTTTAACCGTAACCACACCCACTCCCTCTAACACTAACACTAACCACACCCACTCCCTCTAACCCTAACCACACCCACTCCCTCTAACCCTAACCACACCCACTCCCTCTAACACTAACCACACCCACTCCCTCTAACCCTGACCACACCCATGCCCTCTAACCCTAACCAAACCCACTCCCTCTAACCGTAACCACACCCACTCCCTCTAACACTAACCACACCCACTCCCTCTAACCCTAACCACACCCACTCCCTCTAACACTAACCACACCCACTCCCTCTAACCATAACCACACCCACTCCCTTTAACCGTAACCACACCCACTCCCTCTAACACTAACACTAACCACACCCACTCCCTCTAACCTTGACCACACCCACTCCCTCTAACACTAACCACACCCACTCCCTCTAACCCTGACCACACCCATGCCCTCTAACCCTAACCAAACCCACTCCCTCTAACCTTGACCACACCCACTCCCTCTAACACTAACCACACCCACTCCCTCTAACCGTAATCACACCCACTCCCTCTAACCGTAACCACACCCACTCCCTCTAACCATAACCACACCCACTCCCTCTAACCCTGACCACACCCATGCCCTCTAACCCTAACCAAACCCACTCCCTCTAACCTTGACCACACCCACTCCCTCTAACACTAACCACACCCACTCCCTCTAACACTGACCACACCCACTACCTCTAACCCTGACCACACCCATGCCCTCTAACCTTAACCACACCCACTCCCTCTAACACTAACATAACACTAGTTATCAAGCTCAGTGAGACACAGGCTTAAACACCTTTTCATGTATTTAGAGCCGGCACTGGCACACTTTGGGCTCTTGGCAAGATCATGTTTTTGCCACACCAACCTCCCAGAAAATTCTTAAAAATGTAAAAATCAAACTTGAGCTTGTTTGTTTCAGATATTAGAATTAAAATGATCATAGATTCCCTCCAGATTTTGCCAACGTTTCTAAGTGTTAGGCTAATAAACTGTAGTTTCATATTTAAAAGCAGCATTATTAAAAAAAACAAATAAACAAACAAACAAAACAGTCTGAGGCCTGCTGGACTCCACAGCAGTTCATCAGCTGTCTGAGGGCATTAAGTTCTGAGTTCAACAGTTCAGAGCTTAATGCCACTGATCCTGTCAGTTGGTGAAATTCACCCTGGAAACACGAAGCTGGCAGTGAAGCATGACGTATACACAGCTAGAAGAACCAAAGGTCCAGAATCCTCTTTTTATGTAGTGTCTATGAAAACCGCCCGGGACATGTTTTACATAGGCCGGTATGTGCATGTGGTATGTGAACATATTGTACATGTGTAATGAGAACAGAGCAGATACAGGTCATGAGTTGTGACATGACGGGATTTTAGCTACTAGGAATATCAGAGCAGGCACTTGGAATGGAAATGCACATTAGTGGAGCACGCTGGTCTGTGGGTCACATGACCATACAAGGACATCAGAGAGGCGAAGGACCATCATAGTAGCCCTGCACATGCACTTACACATACTACTGTATGTGGGTGTGTGTGTGTGCGTCTGTGGTGTTAGTGGGGAGGGGCGGGGATTGAAGTACCAGCTGGGCAGCATAAAAATAGTGCAATGTGGAGGATTGACTGCACGGGACTCTAGGAACACATGTAGTAATTCACAGCAGATTCTCAGTCTTTGCAATGACTGATGAGAAAAAAAGAGTATGTTGATTAAACTGAGTTGTCTCTTAGGGATGTAGCTAAGCTGCCTTCTCCATAATGAGACTCCAGAAGAGAAGGAGTGCACGCTGTTTGTAGGTCAAGGTGGATGTCAGACCGTCAGGGTTACAGAGCCAATAAACCGAAGAGTATGGAGTGTTCCTTGGTAAAGCTAGCAGATCTGCAGGGGGCAGTGGGGCAGTAGGCTACGGTAAAACGTGATGGGGATCAGACTGCCAGGATTTAAAGAGCACTGATGTGACCCCAGCTAATTCAACAAGCACAGCGACAGGATGAAGAACCCCCACCACCCACATCACATCCAACATCCACAAAGCTTGATCAAGATCTGTCCGTGATGTGCCCAAATACACCACATCATAAAACTATACATGACTGATTTAAATCTCATGCACAAAGTGGCTCTTTCAACTCATGTAATCTCACTTTGGATTAAGATGGATTACTGGATTACAAGGGCCTCCTGTGAGGGAGAGAGACTGACAGACAGAGACAAAAGATGGATAACTGAAGAAAAAAACCCCATTGAAATCATGAAATTTATTGTTGATTTCTCCCAATAACAGTACAGTTCTAGTCACATGTCTGAGTGTGATATATTGTTATTGTGTGATCTGAATTCATTTCTCACATCTCCACATTTGTTTTATTTCATTGGTTCTCTGGGTTTACACTGAGTTTATAGAACTAAACATCTCAAACTCCCAGATTCAGCAGCAGAACATTATATCCTTATTTTTATGGCCTCTGGGAAATGTTTCTCATTGTTTCTCACAGATTTCCCGTCTCATTTTTTCCCTCATTTTAGCCTGTTCACTTACATTCCTCAGCGTCTGTGCCACAGCTTCCTGTCCTGATTTTTCTTTTCAGTCCTACAAAAGATTTAAGTGGGTATAAAATCCAGAAATTGCGAGTGTCACTTTAATATTCTTTACAAGCTGTTCCTGGTAGTTTGATTAACATGAGCATGAGATTCACTGAGATGTTTTAAATGACATGTTGTTTCAAAGATTCCAAGATTCCCAGGGTCACATTTTTTCCCAGTTTTTTCAGCACCGACTCACTCCCATCACAAGACAGACCTGTCTTTGTTAGTGGAGGTGGCAGGATGGAACTCCTACTGACCTGCAGATCTTTTTTTAAGGCAGAGGAAGTGCTTATTCGAACGTACAGTTCCAGCTCTGGTATCACTCTCAAACTCTAAAATCCTATTCACACCTGATCAGGTGTGTTCAAGTCTGTGTTTTTATGAGATCAGTAACATTTCTAGGCATGTTTTATTTGCTTCTCAAAAGATTTAGCTTGTTATTTTGTTTTAACCTCCATCCATTCCTCCTTTTTTTAGGAATCAATCAAAACTTGTTTGCTACCGTATGATATTATTGATGATGTACTGATTTGGTTTTTTGCTCCATTTTTGGAACATCATTTTTTTACCTCCTATTTCCTCTTTCTGAGATTCACACAACAAAGAGAACTAATGATGGGATGTCAAAAAAAATACTAAAAATGTTCCTTATGGAATCTGGTTGGTCTGTTGAAAGGCTCTGATATTTTGTATTCTGAACCACAATAAAATATGTAAGAGATAATAAATTAGAGTTTTCCTGGCACTCCTGCTGTCTTCTCGTGTAGACAGCGATGCAGCTGATTGCTCCTCTTCTTCTGTTTCATTTCCCGAGACCCAAATGTCACCAGATCTCAGTTGATGGTAAACATGTTACGCTAAATATGTGTTACAAACAGCAAATATCCTTGGAATTCAAACACTTTCTGCAATAGTAATAATTAACAAAAACATGGGTGTGATTTTCTTTATATTCAGTGCCCAGTTTAAATCAGCTCACTTTGTGTGCGATAAGATGAAGATGCACTTTTTGCCAGGAGTTTGAGAATTAGAGAAACAAAAGCTTAATTTTGATGTTGTATCTCAAAATACTCAAACTTCCTTTGTGAGTATAGCGCAAAGTACATTTTTTTAATAAATATTTACATAATTTACATAATACATTACTGAATTTTCATTCCAAAGTCATGGAAACACGATGAATATTATCCATCTGAAAGTCACATAAGGCTCCAGTGACCTTTCTGGGCCACCATAGCTACACTGGATTATGTGACCCTCTTCGTCCACCTGCACCCAAAAGCACATTCAGCAGTCTGTACAAACCGGTGTTGGTGAGTCTCTTCAACTCAAGCTCAGTGGCCTGGAGTGAATCATGGGGAGAAAAAGCAGCCTGACATTGTTGTGTCTGTTTGGAAAGAGAGAGACTCTCTCTGTGCAGGTTAACTGGAGCATCCTGCAGCCACGTGTTACTGGGTCAGCAGAATCCGACCTGTAGACCTGCACAAAAAGTTGCACAGGAACTAGAGGTATAGCTGCAAGTGTGTGAGTGACAAGGCAAAACTGGTGTCAGCATGTTGTTTGTTAGTAGACAAAAAAAAAGAAACTAGGGCATGCATCTCAGCTGAGAGTGGAGCTGGCAGAGAAAGTAGGCTAAATAATCGTCTCCAATCATCAAACAGTCTCTTGTTTATTAGAGGGATGAGAAAGGAAGGGGGGAGTGTTCATGTGACTAAAACGTGAGAGCAAGTGATCACGTCACAGCAGACAAGTTGTTGTCCCACTAACCTCAAAAGAATAAAAGAAAGACAGAAAGCTTTGTGCATTTGATCTATTTATTCAATTTACAATGAGAACATCTAAAGTTGTCTCTGTTTTCATCATCATGTCGTCTTCTCCATCCAGACTCTTTGTTTCTTCTGTCCTCTCCACAGTAAGCGTCCATCCTTCTCTTACCACCGATGTGATTTAGTCTCTGTGGAGATGAAAGCGGGCGGGTTGGGGTCGGGGGGGATTCCAGCAGCGGTCACATGCATCCTGCAGAGCTGCAGTAGAGGACAGCCTTTTCACCGATAACAAGCCTGCACGGTTGTGTTTTGTGTGTCTGCATGTGCATTGCATTGTCTGTAAAAACATGGAAGAGGCCTTTTCATGTTGAGTGTGTGGACGGGTGTCAGAGTACGCGAGCGGGAGGGCGAGACAGAAACTCTCTGATCTTCTTCTTCATGACTTCTAAAGGAAGAACATCAGCGGATAAATGTACTCCATCAGGATAATGTGAACGAACTGCTACTGCTTTTAAATAATAATGAGCTGCATTAATAAATGATTAGCCCTTTCTGCAGCACACTCACAGTTAACTTCATCATCTCTTAGAGGTCTTTGCAGACTTCCACGTTCATAATCCTCTCACGAAGACCTCAGTGTGGCAGTAAATTTGTCCCTTTTCCCTTCAACATTAAACTGATCATCAGCAGGAAACCCTTAGAATTAAAACTTTATGTTATGAACTTGTGTATTTCTGTCAAAAATGGCGAGACAAAGAACAACGAGGGAGAAGAATAATCATCATCTCTCTTTCCAAAATATACTGACAGTAAATAAATGGATTGGTCCGTAACTTCTAGAGATTTAATAAAGACAGTTTGATGATTAAGAATCAAGTGTGGGGATTAGGGGGTGCAGAGGAAGTAGGATACACGATGCATAATATAATAAGATAATAAAAGATGAAACAATCAGATTTTGGGCCCTTTTTGATGCCTTTATAAAAAATACTCACGTCCCCATGTCAAAAAATAAACACAAACTGTACACGTAAAGACAAAAAAAGACTTTCTACAGAACCAACAGATAAATTGCACAACTTATTTCAGATCGATCAGTTGACAGTGATGTTAGTTCTTTATGTCGATTTTACAAGGAGACAAAGAGAAAACAGCCATCAGAGGACTATAGAGGACATTGTGCGTGTGACTTGTTTGCAGCAGAGGGGTGAGTCGGTTCAACAGGTCCCATGTTGGGCAGGAGGCTTGCGAGTATTCAGGTGCTAGAATCCTATATCAGAGCCAGTGCTGACCATGGGTCTATATCAAGAGTCGTCTAGGGTTTCAGCTCAGGGCAGAGGATTATTCTGAGAAAGAACGGTTCTGTCCCGCCTGAAATAACTGCTCCAAACTTATGCACGCTAATGAAGAACAGGGGGAGGAGAAGAATGCGACAGTGAGATGTACCTCATGCACCCGAAATTTTCTCCCAGTAAAGAAGTTTAAAAGAAGTGGCGTAAAGCGGGACAGAGCGTCAGAGGGGAGAGAGTTCTGGGAAGAAGAGGAGAAAAGGGAAATGTCAACGAGCCAAACTGTGCTGCTCTGCGCGCGGGCCGAGCATTCCTGATCCTTGTAGAACAACACAAACCTGAGGTCATGGGCACATAACTCAGACTCAGGGCCAGAAATCCTCTTTATATACAGCCTTGTTTCAAAGAAAAATTGTAAGTGCAAATAAAATATAAGTCAGACGGGATTCAATTTGTATAGCACATAAACTTAAAAGCTGATGAAACAGAAAGAACAAACAACAACATATTTCAACAAAAGATAAAATGAAGTGATGGATTTTTTTAAATCTTTTTACAACTTTTGCTCATTCAGAAAAGTTTGTGTCCAGATGAACGGACGTGTTTAAAATTGTTTTGCATCCTTTATTTTCCTTTTAAGCTGTAGTTATTCTCACTTTTTTACTCCAACTGGAGCTGCGTTTAACATCATCTCATACAACTTCAGATGTTTTCCTCAGGTTTGGACTTTAAGCAGGCCACTAAGGTCTTCTCCTGAAGAAAAGCATCACCTTCACGTTCCCAGTTCAGCTGTAATAATTTAAAAAGTGTTATGTTCTGTTTTTTTCCCAGTCTATTTTAGATGATAAAATCTATTTGTTGATAGTTTTATATGACCATATTAGTCAGCCTGTGTGGGTCGTTCTCTGAGAAGCTGTTAAAAAGGCCATTTCTCATATTCTATGTGCTCATCTATGTATAAGCTACATATGTGCAGATGTATTTAAAGCATCTATAAGTGTGCTCCGTGTGGCGTTCTTGAGGACATGTGGTATGATTCTCTTGCATAACTGTGGGTGATTGGAGTGAAATGCATCCTTTACAGAAGAACAGGGTTCTCTCTGTTCCTGTCATGTATTCTACAGTTTGGAGACACTTTAAAAATGTAAATGGAGTGAACAGTGTAAAACTGCTTGGTGAGATTTTAAACAGTCTTTTCTTTAATCTTAATCCTTCAAATGAATTTTTTACTTAAATAAACTTAAAAAAAAAAAGTTAGATCACGTTTTGAAAAAATATTAGTGACAATTCTTAAAATCCTGTAAATACCGAAGTCGGGAAGAGAAGACTGGGAGGCGGGTCTTGGCTCTTACACCCTGTCCTTATACAATAATACAAAGGAAAGTGCACCAGTGAACACTCCATGCACTTTCCCAGCACTTATAAGCTTAAATATCATTTTGGGCACTTTTTGTTTCCTGAAGCCATCTGGGAAATTCACAGCGAAGAGGAACTTTTCAGGTATAGAGATAAAGAAGCCTGAGCTGGGAAAGCTGCTGATCAGAGCCAACAATAAATTAAAACATTGAGAGATAAAAGTTCTGATATTTTTTTACACGGGTGCAGTTTGACCTACTGAAGTACTTTTATTGCCCTACACAGTAAAACGTTTCAATTATGACCATAATGTTCCATTACAGCTGTAAAGTTTTATCAGCTTAATACATGATTGTGTTGAAACACAATATTTATGTTTCAAAATGGTCTTGTAGACTAAAAAAAAACTCTTTACGTCACTGTCAGTGTGTTTATTGTCTTAATAAATTGGAAGCAAATTCCAGAAGGGCTAAACAAATCTATAATCATAATTCAGGTTATTTTTTTCCGTCTTTATAGACCATATTGTGTTTAAAAGAGTTTGTTTTATTCCAACAAACACTTTTCACACTTGAGCGATTCTGTTGCAGAGATGAGACTGTCCTGGGATGCGGCTGCTGTCTGAGAAGTGAGGCTGCTCTGTCATCTGGTGGTAAATAAAAGTACTGCGTTTAAATTCCAGATCCTCTTCAATCGCTCAGTCCAAGCAATGTCAAACGTTTAAAGAGGACGGAAAGAAACTGCAGAGCAGATTTCTCCGAGTGACCTGTGCTGAATTATTTGCTAACAGTCCTTCATGAATCTATTATATTTTCTTGCTCCTTTAATATCTAACATGTCGGAGCTCTGGAGGATAATCGCTGAATAATTCAAGCCCATTTGGATGTTTTTGTGTGTATTCTATTAAGTATTTTCAATTAGGTCACAATTGTATAAATAATAAAACAATGCAGCATACATTTAAGCTCAGTACGTGAGATTATTGTTGCAAATGTGCTAGTAATTAATTAAAATATACTGAACAAAAATCTATCTATCTATCTATCTATCTATCTATCTATCTATCTATCTATCTATCTATCTATCTATCTATCTATCTATCTATCTATCTATCTATCTATCTATCTATCTATCTATCTATCTATCTATCTATCTATCTATCTATCCTTTTTAAAACATTTTTCTAATACTAGATGAAATTTCAGTGGGGGACTTCGGCTGCTCGGTAAAAGGAATTCCATATACTGATCAAACATTAATCACTGTGATTACAGAGCAGGATCATCCCATTAGTTTAAATGAGAGGGGGTGGGGGTGGGGGGGTGTGCTGTAGAGCACTTTGCATATTACAGTAACAGTGTTTGATGCTGAACTTGTTCCTGTTCAAGGTGGCATATAGCTGGTGTCTATCTTGATGAGTCATTGGGTGAGAGGCGGGGTTAAACCTGGACAGGTCACCAGTCCGTCACAGGATCAAATATAGTTACAGTTTTTCTCAGTTGCTTTGGTGCGTTTCTCGCCACAGAATTGAACTTTTCACAACAGTTAGTGCAACCTCCACCACATGTAGTCGTTTGGGCACAACCTAGTAGCAGTTTCATGTTATTTCATCCAATTGTTGATGCTTTTGGACATGAAGCAATTGAGTAAGTACAAAAATCTGCAAAATGATCACTTTTGACCTGCTTTTCATTATGTCTATCAAAATTAACTATACTTGTACAGGCTAAATAGTAATTGTTCATACAACTAATAATCTTCATTTCATTGACTGTGTCATTGCTCACAAAATTGTTGAACAAGTTCTCAAACATTTTGTACATTCGTTTTAAAAATATTTTAATTGTGTTTCCATGAAAATGTCCATAAATAACTTTTCTCAGGTAAACCTTATCTTACACTAATGAAAAGGGGTGTGTGAATCATTGGTTGAAAACAATAATAAGCCTCTTCTTTACGGTTGAATCACATGAACCCCAAGTCTACAAATATATAAACCAGGAGATAGGATTGACGTGAGGAGCACACTGTATCTACAGAACTGCAAAACATGGAAGGTCAGTCTCATAGAAGAGGGGTGAGGATGGGAGAGGAAGGGGACCAAGCTGGGGAAGAAGAGGAAGAACAGGCCAACCACATAGACAGATTCCTGATGAAATCAGGGAAACTCTTGTGGATCATGTGGTAAATCATGGCCTCACGGTGGCTGAGGCTGGTCGAAGGGTGCAGCCAAATGTTGGGAGAACTACTGTCAGTTCGATCATTCAGACATTTTGTCAGGAGAATTGGTGAACATACTGTAATTGAAGGTTATTCAGCAGAAACTAATTTGCTCTGCAACCTCAGAGTCCTGCAGACGATGGATCCGAGACTCAAGAAGATACTTTCCTTGGTGCATTTAAAGAGTTGATATTTACGGTGATGTAGATGTAAATATGTGGCCAGACAGACGGGAGAATTTAGTTGTCCATGATTGATTTGCAGCTTGGTCAGTTTCATAGTATTTTCTAGCCATTTTGAGAAAGTGACTCGCTTTTGCAGGTTATCCACTATGTTTTGCAGTTTGCACTAATTGTTCTGAGAAATGCCTTAGCAGTGGTGCAAAGTTTAATTCTGTTGTGAGAAATGCACCAAAGCCACTCAAAAAAACTGTAACCAACCACTCACACCTAGGGACCAGATAACCTATCATGCATATTTTCTGTGGGAAGAAGCCGGAGTCCCGGAAGAAAAGCCACACATGTACAGAGAGAACATGCAAACTTCATGCAGAAATGTTGGTTTTGAACCCAGAAGTTTTTTGCTGCAGGGCACCAACTGCTCCATCGTGCAGTATTCTGTACAAAAACCTAATGTCAAATAAAAATATTCTAAAACAATCTACACTTAATAACAATTATCATTAGAACTGGATGATTATCAGCAGCTCAGGTTTGTTCTGGGTGCAGATTGTATAGTATTCTGACAACATTTATTACCTTACAGCTTATAATTAATGTTTAAGAACGATATTTGCATTCCACATGGCTAATATGAGCGCTCTGGGTAAATGTATTTTCTCTTATTGGGAGAGCTAAAGTATTAAAAACATTTTTTTCGATAAAAAAGGAATAATTTGAATGAGATTCCAGAGAATGGCCAAACCATTAGAATCAAAGATGTTTGGATAGACAGGATTTTTGTAGTTTGACTGACTATGATTTTGATAAAAAAAAAATGTATTTAGTAGTAGTAGCATTTTAATGTGACGAAAAAATAACTCAACTGTGTTGAAAACAACTGTGTTGTGTGTGCTACGGGTGTTGAAAATTCTGCCTAAGAATGATTAAAAAAATTACAAAAATAATTATTATTTGATTGGATAAAGATCTTTACGGTAAAACACGTTTAATTTGCCTAAAAGTTTATGTTCTTTCCTTTCAAGTGCTGATGATTAAATGTTATGCACATTACAGAAACAATCTGTCCTTAGATCAATAAATCAGACTGAAAATAAACGAACTGAATGTATTTTAATCTGAAACAGCAGTTGAAAAAGAGAGAATCCATAACCTTGAGCTAACCTGAAGGCCTCTGCTCTGAGATTACTGTGTCTCTATTTTCGTCCTCCTCTCAGGCACTTTCAAATAAATCGTGGGTGTTTTTTTAACATATGCATCACTAGAAAAAAGCCGAGTTGCAGGTCAGAAAAACTCCCTTCACGTTACATCAAAAAGATACGATATGATTTAGTATTTAATGTTGTTGCTATGTTAGACGCTTGCGAGTAAGTTATTTCCCCAGTCGTACTTCTCCTTTAAGCCCTGAACGCACCAGCCGTGACGTCAGGAGTAAAACCTGTCCACCGAAAAGTGAAGTGTGTTTAGCGATGACGGACTTTTCCTATCTGGTATCGGGCTGTTGTTAGATGTTTTTCACATTTCCCAAGAGGATTCGCGAGGTTTCACGTTTCCAGTTGTGAATCCCGACATTGTTGTCGACTTATGATGTTTTAGAAAAGTTCCTGAAAGTTTTTTTTTATTTTTGTTGAGGAACCGGTGGAAGGCGGACACCACCGGAGATGGATAAGCTAACCGATAGCTCAGTTGTTAGCCGAGAGTCGAGCTAACATGCTAACAACTAGCTATTCGGGCATTTTTTGGCTAAGAAAGTGACTTTATTTATCTGTAATACCAATCTTTTAACCTTCTACTCCCAGGCTGGGCCTTCGTTTCTCATAGTGTTAAGTTTGTACAAAGCTAGGTAGGTCGGACGACTTGATTTCTGTTCAAAGGGAAACGACAGTGCGGTGTTTGTTGAGAGGTAGCGGCTAGTTATCTTTCAGCGTAGACGACGAGTATGCTATCTCAAAACCAACCCCGGTTCCCAAACCCGCCGGGCCAGCAGAACCCGGGCGGGCCCTTTCACCCGAGACCGAACCTGCAGATCAAGAAGAACGCCGTAACAGATGACTACAAGATAACCACCCAGGTGTTGGGGCTTGGCATCAATGGCAAGGTGCTCGAAATCTTCCAGAAGAAGACCGGAGACAAATATGCACTAAAGGTAGGTTTCATCTGAAAACTGAACGTCAGTTTGAAGTGGCAGAGCAAATCCTCACAAACTACAAGCTCAGAAACTCTCACAAATATCCACAAAATAAACAAACCCTATACAAGAAGGCCAGTAATTGGTACGTCTGCGCATCCTGCAACTGATTTTTTAAAGAAAACAAACTGTAAATCCACTAAAAATTATGTTTATGAATGGAAAACTTAATAATTTCAACTTTTTGATTAATTATCCAACCGTGGAGGGTCTCCAAATATTTTCCTAGGTTATAGCACGTAAAGTTTATTACTTTAGTCCATAAAGTTTGGACAGACGTACTTTAATGTGACCACACTTTTGGCTGCAGTTTGACATAGTTTTGTACTTTGAATGTTGTAACATCTGGTTCGCTGCACTGTAAACATCACCTCTAAAGCTCGGGGAGTCTTGTGTTTGGATACAAATATCAAGACGTCTCCTCAGTGCTGTCGAGGTTTTGAACAGGTATTACTCGAGCTCACCTGCGAGTTACTGCTTTCTGTGTCTCGAGCTGCACATTCCTATGAAAAAAGCTAATCAGATTTTAAGATTTTCATGTTCTTCTTTTGATGAAGCTCATAAATTAAAGGTTGGCTGTAATATGCCACTATCAGGAGTCACACCTGGAGATCACTTTCTGTACTGGTTAATGATTAATTGAGGACAAATGTCTAGACAGATATACACACATGGATGACGCATACACATCAGTTTAAAACAGATTTCTGCTAATTTGTTTTTTCTTGTGTAAACAAGGAAGTGTGGCGTAAAGACTGGCAGCTGTGCTGTGGGAAAATCCACTGTCCAGGGTGAAACCCCACCCCATCGTGTTGAATCATATGAATATTCATTTCCAACTTCCTGTGTGTGCTTAAAAAATGATCTAAATTCAGATTAACTTAACCCAGTTGTTGTTGTGATTCAGTGAAATATAGTGTTGATGAAACACAAATAATTAGTTTGAACATGGAACGTAATCTTACCTTCTTGTACCAGCAACATTGTGTCAGAACTGTGTACACTTTGGTAAATAGCTGCGTTGTGTTTAGCATTCTGCTAGCGTTAGATTAAAACACATCTTTTTTGTTAAGAAACATTTTCCTGACAGTCAGGTGTGAAAAACTGTGTTCCCAGCAGAAAAACTCCAGCTGGCGTCCAGGTGCATCAAGCTGAAGGTTCAGTAGAGGTGTGTGACGTTCATCCGACGTGTTTGGTCCATTCTGTTAATATGAGAGTCGGAAGGATCATCATCCTAAAATGACCCGTATCTCCTGTTATTTTTTCATGAAAGTCAGTCTATAGAAAGTTATACGTTTCTCTCATTTTTTTTGTAGGTGTTGACCTAAGATAGGTTTAGCATATGCTACCAAGATGTGCTACCATGGCACTTCAGATGCAGGTGATGATCCTGTCCAGATCTGTGTCATGTTATAATACAGTATGTAAGCATTTTATAGTTCATCTCAGTGTGGACACTTGGCACTCTTAACACAGTGCTTCTGTGGATGACGACTGATTAAAGACAGTTGTTCAAGGTATAAATGGGTTTCTGTGGTGTAATTGTGTTAAGAATGACGTAAACCTGGCCTGGTGGTTTGTACTGTATTCTAAATGCACATCTGTCATGGAAATGTGAAAACACCTGATGATCACCAGCTGACAGAAATGATGAAAATGCAGGTTACTAACTTTACAAGTTAATCAGCCTTTCAGCCATTGTCAGAGAATTCTTTCAGACTAGTACATAACCTATATTACACACACACTAAGTGTTTGATTCTCTAGGCATTGTTTATTTGTTGTCATTTCAGATGTAGTTTGAGGATTCAGATTGATTTGAGTTTTATTAAGTATCAAATTCAGACTCTGTATTTGTTAAATTTAAAACTGCTCAGTACAGAGATCAACACTTATTGATGGGACTTTATTGAGTTAGAAATATTCTTCAAACATCATGTGATTACACTCATTTCAGTCATACAAACTATTCATGGTTGTTTTGGGAACAGTTTAAAGTTCAACAACTACCACATGTCAGGAATATCCAAAATCTGATCTGTTCTAGTTAGTGTTTATTTTAAATCTCATTCCCTGTGAATGTGACAATGACATTGATGTTTAAAATGTTGCTTTCAGTGTTTCTACAGCTACTGCAAAGACAGTGACAGAGAACTGATATACTCTTCTCTTCATTTCTTATTGTTAGAGGAAAATCATTTTTTTTCTAAATGAAAAATACATTTGCCAACTTTTGAAAATATTCTTATACAACTGAGCATTCCATGTAGATATATTTATTTTAGTATTTATAATTTTTCATGAACAATAAATTAAAAAAGAGAGATTCTTGCACACATCTGTTGCAGTCTGAAAGAATTTCTTCTCTAATCTTCTAAATATTTCAGATGATTCCCTGTGACCTGCCAGTTTTGTGCTATTTCTTATCATTTAACTTCAAAGTTACAAGCTGTAGTTCTCAAATAGCAATTTTAGAGTGCAGCAGCTTCTGACTGGCCCAGCTGGCTGTTTTAATTACTCAGTGTTTACGTGTGTGACGCAGTGCAACCTGGACCAGGTCACCACATGACTTGTGATGAGATTATGCTTTAATCACGGGTGATCATGACTGAGCTGCAGATGGAGGATGTGTGCTGGTCTCAACTTGGCTTGCTGTCTGTGCTGTTTTTGAACTACCAGGGTGTGGGCTCCTTCAAAGGGCTTCTGGAAGTCTAATATAAAGACTCATTACTCACAGAGGATATAAAGTCAGGTGTCTCTCTCTGCTCCCACCTAAAATTATCTAAAAAAGAAAGTATCTCTTAGGACAAAAGTGAGAAACAGCTTTTGTAGTCTAATCCTGCTGGATTTACCCAACGTTTATCAGCAGAATTTTATTAAAATATCAAAAATATGTCTCTCTTTGTGCAGTGGCTGTACCGGTGGTTACTATGAAAGCTGACAGTTTGCTTTACTGGTACTGGTCATAACTGGTCATTCCTAAAATCAAAATAACTAGTGAACTTTAAAAAAGCTTTACCATAAAGTGTTTGTATTTTGGTTTGGCTTTAGAGGTATCCAATAAGTTGGGACTTTGAAAACAAAATTAAGCATGTTAATTCCTTCTGAATGTAAAGGTAAATCTGCCAGATTAAATATAAACAGGAATAGAGGAAGAGCTCTGCCTTTGCTTCAGTCATGATAAAGGGAAGGAAGTAGAAAAGAGGAAGGAAGAAGTACAGATGTGTACAAATTTGTTGGAACCCTTCTGTTTAAGAAAGAAAATCCCACAATGCTCCACGAAATGATTTGAAAGTTACAATAATAATAATAATAATAATAATAATTAAAAAATCAAATAAAGATCAGACATTGCTTTTATATTTTAGTTTAGAAAATAATAGTTAAAAAACAGATTAAATGATGAAAAAAAATGATAGTAGACCTGGAAGAGATTGAAAAGAATCTGATCAGAGAGACATGTTAAACTATGGTGTGTCATGTAATTATCATCACAGGTGTCAACTTTGAGCAGTCAGTCTGCCTGTTTAAAGGGTGAGTGTTCATCACTGTGCTGTTTTCTATCATTAGCTACGTTTACATGCGCCAAATTTCCCCGATCTGATTAAAATCTTGGTCGATCTGAATTCCCAAATCCCTGTTTACATGGACACTAACTGAAATGATCTGATCATGCCATGAGTACACATGCACCAAGCACTCAATCAGGTTAAATGAGTTGAGCATGCGCACAGCGAGTTGTCTTTCCGGGGGAAGAAAAAAAAGTAAACAAACTCCGTCCTTTCCCGCCCCATCATGTGCTCGAGCTGACTCACGTTATCCCCAATATGGACCTTCTGCGGGTGATTACCTTTATGTTTGGGTTTTTACTGGTCGCATTAACCAAGCTAGAGGCTGAATACATATTGCTACTGCTCCTCCACCACAGGAGAGGAGAGCAGGATGACAGGATGACTGCACCAGCAGACCACTTCTGTTTACTTCCCGCTATGTTTTCTACTTGAGTCTGCGAAAGTGGAAAGACGTCACGCTGAAGTTGTACGCATGCGCAAAGGGCTCTTTTCACCCTTTCTTTCCGAATGGGTGTATACATGCACGTCTATCCGAATGAAGATCGGACAAAACCACCCCTCTCGATCGGAAGTAAATTTCTTTCGGATCAGGCTGCATCGGATCAAAACATTCGGGTTGACATGTTTACAAGACGTCTTTTTTATCTGATTGGGCGTTTATTCCGATTAAATGTGCCCATGTAAACGTAGCTACTGTAACACACTGAACATGGACCACAGAAAGTTCAGGAAACAGCTGTCTCAGTGACAACAGCTGCACACATTATTCAACATTTTAAGTTTCTCAGGAATGAAGCCAACCTTCCTGAACGAGGCTGCAAGAGCTAAATGTATGGCAAATTTAGGAAACGATCTGGATCCCCCCCAAAACCTACTCCTTTCTTCTACCATTTCTATCTTACTTTTTGATTTATCTTGCTAACAGACAGACAAACCTGGTGAAAACATGATGTCCTGATGGAGGTAAAAACAAAGTAAGCTTATAAGGTTGTGCAAGTGCAAAGAGAAGCCGCTCCAGAAGTTATATCACATCCAGGGAGATCCAAATATGTAGCTGTGTTTTAAATGGGAAGAGTTAAGGAAAAGCTTAAGATCACCATAGATCTCCAAAACAAACGTGCTGCAAGAAAGTTGACAGGATGGGGGAGGGGAATAAAGTCATCCGCTTGATACATTACAGGTAACGTGGCGTTGTCTAACTTTTTAGTCTATGTGCTCCTAAAAGATGTTTTTTTTAACACACCATAGCCCAGGGGTTATGACTGTGTATGAACTTGGTAAAACAATAAAAATCCTTCACAATAAGAGCCCCAGTCAAATGCCATGTGCACTAAAATTAAATTACTGTCATAAATGTGAAGGACATTATAATAACATACGAGCTCCTCCTAAAACAAGTTCTCATGAAGACACAATAGTCTTAATGCTGGGCGTCATGTTTTTATGCTACAAACCCTAATTAGCCTGCTGCAAATTGTTTATACACAGCAGGATATAAATTACTTGTTAAAGCTTTAAAGTATTAAATATGTGACGTGCAGAATGATGATTTAAATAGTTCTGTTAGATTTTTAAGGAATCGTACTGTAGTCATCTTCTGTTTGAGATGAGGAACCTGGTCTTTCTCGTTCTCTAGAAGGAAATGTGTTTGAAAGGATGTGGTTCTGTGGTTTTGATAGTTGGACTAAGTATCCAGTTCCCCGTGAATTTGATAGTGAATTGTTTAAAATCTTTGTTTTGACAACTCTATTGACTCCATGGTAAAACAGTACTGTGCATGAATTCTCCCACTGTTCTTTGTGATTTGTTTTCAGCTTGGTTCTTGTGATGTACTTCCTGATCGGGACTTACTGTGGTTAAATAGTGCTGAATGGCATTCATTGTGACAGGACGAGATAAGGGGTTTCTCTCTCACCTACCTGCCTCAGTCATTATATGGCATGTCTTGTTGCTTTCATATGAATTGAGGCAAATATTATTAATAATTACATTGAAGCCTAGTTTAGTTGTTTTTTTGTTTTTTTTTTTGCAGGGTGAGTTTCTTCCAATTTGAGTGCTATGACTCTGCTTTGAAAGGTTGCAAAAGTAAGCAATGTTGCTGTTGTTTTGATAGATTTGGCTTACACTTAGCAGCGTTTTTTGTAGAGGCATTTAAAACAATACTGTTACTATTTTTAGCTACAACTGGATACTGTATTACTGTATTAGCACCCAAGCTTCACCCCAAATCTCACAAACTACAACCCTATACTTGGGATTTTGGAGTCTACTGTAAGAAATATCTTAGAAAAATTGTTTTTTGGAGTATTTGTTAACATTTTTGGTGATTATACTTTCAAAGTTGTGTGAACTTAT
The DNA here is from genome assembly GCA_006937955.1 of Pachypanchax playfairii. Classification (NCBI taxonomy): domain Eukaryota; kingdom Metazoa; phylum Chordata; class Actinopteri; order Cyprinodontiformes; family Aplocheilidae; genus Pachypanchax; species Pachypanchax playfairii. The sequence continues at coordinate 230,711 of SSNP01000278.1, forward strand.
GTATGTATAAATAAACATAGTCTGGAGAAGAGGTCACCAACGTGGTGCCCACAAGGACCACATTAGGAGCTCTTGGACCTGTTCTAAAAATATAAAAACTCACCAGTGGTGCAGCTTCTAAAATCTAATTTTATCCTGTAGCTTTTCCTCTTTAATCACATTTAGATTTATATAGCGTTTAAATAGAGAATATCTGGTAAAAAAATAATTGAAAACATGTTTATTTATAGAAGGTTTAGATAACCCTAAGTATCAACCTGGTAGCCCTTCATCAGGCTCAGTACCATGAAGTAGCTCTCAGTTTCAAAACATTTGGTGGACCCCGGTCTAGATCATGTATTTCAGACCATAAGTGCCAAATATGTGTATACATCAGAGCCTTTTAGGAATTTTAACCTAACACCTTAACACCAAGTTTGGCTCAAATTTAGTCATTTCCTGCTGCAGCATTTACATACACAAAAAAATCAACCAAATCTTGAAGGGGCTGAAAATTGAGTATGTGCAAAAATTCCACAACAGAACAAAAATGACTTGTGCAGTTTCTTTCTGCTGTTCCGCATTTGTCAGATGCCTGAGATAACTACTGCATGGTTCAAAAGCTGGTAAAACAAAGTGGGAATTATAAAAGTGCATTTTATTACCTGTTGTTATGTAATAGTATAATTGTATTGTGTTATTGTTATCACCTTGCATTTTGGGAAGAAAACCCCCGGAATGATGCATGAAATGATGTCAAGGAAGCAGGAACCGCCTTTGTTTCAACCTCAGACACAGACAACACGGTTTTATCACTAACAGTTTAAGATTTATCATGTATTTAACTTAATCTTCATTGAATTAGAAATAGTGACTGTGTGTGGTTGCAAGAGATAGAGGAGAACATTTCATTCCAAAGTCAAAATGTTCAACACACACATACATTGTTAAGAGAGTAGTTAAGTTAATGGCTCAAAGTGTTTTGTGGAAACCTTCAATAACATATTGGTTGGTTATCTGTATTGGAACCGAATGTGCCAGTTTTCTTGAGAATAGAAGACAATTCACACAATGAATCATAAGGTTCATGAAGGGAGGAGTTAAATAAATCAGCAGATATAAAGTCATTTATATTAACGCCATTGATCCCTGTAGAATGTCTGAAATAACCTGGCTGTTCCACATCTGTTAAATGGCTGTGTTTCATCTCTAATGTTTCTATTAATCCCTCCATGTTTTCATTTCAAGTTGCTGTCTGTATCGGGAAGTAACATGGCTGAACACAAGCCAGTCGCTTATCTGCAACACAGGCCACATCTGCATCTTTACACAACATTTTTAAAAAGGGCGTCGGTGTTGTGTGAAATGGCAAAGATGGAATTAAAGATTGAAGTTGGTTCACCTGATAACTGTCAGAGTATGTAGTCACAGCTGATTTGGTAAGTATGCATGAAGTGAGGTGTGGCTCTCATGACCAACTGCTCTGTGTCACTTTAATGCTTTTGTAATACCAGTTTTATGTGTATGAGCACCTTTTGTTGCAGAAATTGTCAGGCATGATTGCTTCAGGTGTGGATGAACAAATTACATGAAGGCCTTGTTATCACAGCCATAGTGTGGAACCAAAGGGACTGTTGTGAGGATGCGCAACATACCCCAAATTCATCACCACTGCAGTATCAAGATGGCAAAGCATTGCAAGCTGACAAGAAGTAGAGGGAGGAAAATGTGGATTCAACTGATATAATCGTCAAAATACTCGGCAATAAGACCGCATCACAGTTTATAATGTTGTGCAATCTAGACTGTTGTCATCTGACCATCCAGCTTATGTGAGAGAATAGTGTGTAGTTTTAGTCAGTGAGCCTAGTGGCCATTTAAAACTTTTCCAGTCATGTGTACTTAAACTATGGAGATGTTTAACCATGCAGTGATGTCATCATCAGATGGGGTTGATGGAGTTATGTATTGTATGTCACTGCAGACATCTCGCTCTGGCATGATGCAGCTAAAAGACCCCAACAATGTTTGCAGATTTTGAGTGGCTTAAAATTGACAAAAACTAGCAACTAGTTAACTTAAATACAGAAGAGTTGTTCAATCAACTATATAAACAGATTTTGCTATAAAATTGGAGACATCTTTTTTCAGACTTTAAAAACATGAAAAAATGAATATAACTTCAGCTGATAACGACAACCGATTTGAATGTCGGTAGTTTGGTTATTAGGTTGGCAAACAAACCCATTTTACTGCTTTACCAAGTGATTATTGATCCCCTTTCATATGGCTTGTAGTTTAACTCTTTTTTTTTGTCCCGTTAAGAAGCTTTTCAGTGTTGGCTGAGCTTTCACTGTGCTGTCACCCACAACATGACATTTGTAAACACTAGACTTCTGCTGTGCTCAAAGCAGCTAGTGGAGGATGGGTTCTTCTTCAGTGGAACCCCCTCCCACCTCCTACTGTTCTACCCCATGCTTTGGAACTTTTGTGCGGCCTAGTGGAAATTTATTGTTTGCCCATCTGCCTCCCTCTTATCCCTCCTTCTCCACAAGCTTCAGTGTTTGGCTTAAAAGGGCAAACAACAGATGGGGGTAACGCAGCGGCACAAACACCAGCAGAGAAGTGACAGGAGAGTGTTCTCTTGTGCGTAAATACATACCATAAGAACCGTGTGAACACTTTGAAATGGGATTTTGATGATTGGCAATTTTGTTCTTTGTCACACGTGCACACTTCATCATTTAAATCATCGTTGACATTTAGAAAAGATTTTCATAACCTGGAATCTTTAACAATTCTGTTGCTCCTCATTCTACTTTTTTTGTCAGGGTGACATTGAACACAAATAAGTTTTACATCAACAGTTACTGTTACGGCCCTGCCTTTTGTGTGTTTTTTCTTTTGCTCTTTCTTTTCTTTTACAGAGTGGGAAAAAAACTTTCAATAACAGAGTAATAATTAGTTTTAAGTTTTTATTTTCGCTCTGGATTCAGTTATGATAAAGAAAACATACTGAAGAGACGGAAGCAGTTCTGTGTCACCTACTGCCACTTTGTGCCAACATGATCTCTTATAGTCCTCCTGTTACACTCTGATACCATTTTCAGTCAGATTTTGGCTGGGTTTAGTCTTTCTAACCAACATCAACACGAGTTTTTCATTTTGAGTTAATGGTGGCACGTTCTCATGCAAGACCGGAATCTTAATGCAACAAAATAGTAAATTTATTAAAGCCGTATGTTCTCATTTCTAAGTGAGAAAGTTTAAGATACATTTTAAAATTCCAGATTTGTGATTCAATTAAGTTGTTTCAGACTAAGTGCATGTAGAGAAAAGATCCTAAACGCATGCTATTATGAAATAATGAGGTGAGTTGTTTTCAAAGGAATTCTAACAGTTTGCTGGATTGCAGAACAAAACAAATTTGTCCAAGTGACTTAAATTAGATTTAGTCTTGGTTTAAGATTTGGCTGAGGGGGGGGTGTTATAGAAAAAGCACTTTGGCTGTGAAAGTACCTGCCACCTGTCTCTATCCTTGATTTTTATCAGTCCGCACAAAGAATCGCTTGGAATGCAACAAATCAATGGCCGTTATATTCCAAATGCTATTCATTCAAACTCTACATCCCAATTATACATTTGGACAGTATGATGATTCTTGTTGCAGCATGTCCTGCATCTCTTTTGTACAGAGCCCTTTAGGGGACATGGCTGGAGGAAAAAAAGAAAGTTGTTTTCTCGTGCGAACCAGTTAGTTTCTCATCCGCACCACTTAGTATCTCGTCCGCACAAGATACTTTCTCTTGCTCACCAAATACTTTACTAACTGGTGCGCATGAGAAAAAAAACACCCGCCTTTTACCCACGAAGTAGCTTTTTGCAATTGCGAAAATTCTCGTGACAATTTAATCTTGCGGGATCTTGTGCTACAAGATCCTGTCACACCCCCACCCCCAATATATATTGAGCGTATTTCTTTAAAAATGAACACTAGTTGTTAAAAATGAGAAGGCAAATAGTTTCCTAATCCGATCATAGTTTTAATTTCAGTAGATTAGAAAGTAGATTAGAAACTTTGGGTAACCGGTAAGTGAAAATTCACTGAGTCTTCATCCCAACTTTCCTACCAACCTGCCACATCTGTGTCTTTCATTAACTCTCCAATTTATGTCGCTAGAGAAGCCAAATTACAGTAAACTGACTTTCACATAAATGTTGAAATAACAAAAGTGAAAACGTACATTTTTTACATGTACATATTTTTGCCAAACTTTTTATGATTGTATATCTATTTAATATCTTCAGGTATTTGTTACCACATTTATTTGGACCTTGGGATGATCTATCATGCTGGAAGTAAGAACCACCCATGTTGGTTCTGTTTAGTGACAAAACACTTGGACATAAATATCTAAATATAAACAGAACACTTCACATAGTAAAGAAAAAACTCAGCGTCTGCTGTGTAAAACAAGAGGATTTCAAATGTCCCAAAAGCTGGAAAAGTATTCTGTAGAAAATAATCTCAAAACATGCTTCAAACCAAAAAATGTTAAAAGAAGTAGTTTTTTTTTTCTTCCTCATGTCGTGGTCTCTGAAAAAGAGATTAGACACGTTAACCCAGTCAATCAACATAAGACAACAATCACCAGTAACCATCTTACATCCTGGAAAAAAGAATCATTCATGAAAAAAATAGAACAAACATTGATCATGTAACAAATGAAACTCCTTTAAGGCCTCAGGAGAGTCTGACTCACGAGTTTGCTCTCCAGGGGGAGAGTGTCTCAGGAAGTTTATTTTGATTACAAGGAACAAAACAACTCGAGGTCAGAAGGGAGCAACATCCTGTCGTCACAGAACTGCTTGTCGAGATGTTTACACATGCAGGATCTTGATTTAAGATGACAGGATCTCTGTTGGTGCTACTCGTCTATCTGAACTGTAACTTTGTTTCACTGGTCAACCCATCCAACAGATATTCCCCCTGTTTTATGAATTGTCTTGAAAGATAAGCTCAGCAGCTTTGCTTTCACTGGGGGAACCAGCTCCACCAGTTCAACTGAACTCAACCTAATACTTCCTGTTCTCAAAAGGAAATTATTGCAGGAAATTGCAGGATAAATGTTGAATAAAAAATATTCTTTAAAGAGGCCATTCCATTAAAAACATTTTTTCTGAGGTTTCTGTTGAATATTTTAGCTCCACAGGTGTTCTTACCTTCATAGTGGGTGTGAAAACAGGTCAACAACTTCTCTTTCAGTTTTAATCTCTCAAACTACGCAGGTGGCGATAATACCCGAGTTCTCCCAAGTTTGAATGACCTGTATTTGTTTCATCACAACTCCTTTACTCATTACTGTTCATCAGCTCCTGCAGTTGAAACCACACCTAGCATGCTGCTTGCTAAAAAGCTGTAGCATAACGTAGCAAACAGAAAGACACGACATCTGATGTTGCCATGTGCAGCGGGGCAGGAAACGGGAAGCCCTGCTCTCATAGGCTAGTTTGTTAGCCAGTCTGAGTCCAGCAAATTTAAATAATGAATATTAATGAGTTACAGCCCGAAGCCGGATGAAGCCAGCCAAATCTTAACAAAGAGAGATTCGAAGGTCTGTTAATCAGTGTTTCCTGATGTTTTTTAGATATATAATGTTTCATATTACAGGTTAATACTTCAGAAATAACCACAAAGTTGTGGAATTTGTGTGAAATTGTCTCTTTAAACAAAATACTAAACAAGCAGTCTTGTTAGGACTGACTCAGTGAACAGTATGTTATGGGTTGTATGGCTGGATTAATAAAGTAAACAGATACAGCTAATGTTATTTGAGTGAAAGTGAATAATATACTGAAGTACAATTTAAAGTGTCTCTGACACATGATTTTTTTTTATTTCTTTATTACTTCATATCAATAAGTATTACATTTGTGTCCTGTAGACACTTTTCCACATAAACCAGGGTGCTCAGATTTACAGTAATAAAGTCTCAAATTTGCAAATTTATGGATTATCACTGAATAATTTTGAGGAAGATACATTTACTGGAAGTGTCAAAACACAGGAACAGGAGATGTAAATAAAGTGATTTCCTGTGACAGAAAATGAAGAAACCTGATCAAGAATCTGTCGTTTCTGAGTGTTTGTCTATTTCTGAACGAGGAGTCATTAAATCAGGAGAAAAGTCAATGTGAAGAGAGTCAGTTTTTATGTGCACAGCTTTATATGTTTTAGTCAAAATTGGTTCCACATGCTTCAAGTTCTGCTGATCAAACAGAGTCAGTCTCAGTGTCATTGTGGATGGAAACAAACATTATGGATGAACAACCAGATCAGAGCAAAAGGAGAGTGTTACTAATGTGAGATCCTGACATGACAGTGCGAGTCTGGTGAAATGGTGAGTAAGTTTAATGAATTGTAGGCAAGCATGCGTGCAAGTGTGTGTAGGGACATTTGTGAAAAAGGTAACATTTATGGGGTGTTCTCATGACAGCAGCTCACGTCAGAGTGCACAAAAAAATCCTGTTGATCTGGTTGTTTTTTTTCTTTCAAACTCCAGTCCTTTTTTATTTATAACATTCACATACTCAGAACTCCACGTGTTGAGAGTGACATTCAGAACAGAGGATTTCTGCACTAGTATTTGTGCATATCGTTGCTCTTTTTTCCATGCAGTATTTGATTACAGGTCGTGTTTATAGAAATTATATCTGATGTTTAGCTTTTGTCTGCTGCATGAAAATGGGTTTGACCTTGAGTGTGGCTGCACAGATGAATTCTGCTGAAGAGACCATCATGTTTGACGTATCTCTAATCCACTTGATGTTTGACATGTTTACCTGTTTAATCAACATGTAAAGTGTTTTGTTCTGCTGTTTCTCTGTGAGAATGTTTGTGAAATGACCTGCTCATGTCTGTATTGTTGGTTTTTAGATGGATAGCGAGTTATATTTTCATTTACCATACAATGTGTCACACAGACTTGCTACATTTAGTTTCTGCACAGGCATTACTGATGCTGGTGTGTTGTCATAGTACATCTAACTGCTAATGCTATGTGGAGTTTACATTATGAAATCTCTGTGATCTGTGGCTACAGAAAAAAACCCAAATCATCAGTCCTCCAGCAGTGTGCCAGGCAGCTTGTATAAGGTATTTGTGCTGATAGTTTGGTTTTCTTCAATCTGGTGCTGTGTGTTAGGGCCACATGTGATGTTTCCACTCTGGTCGCCTCTCATGTTATTTCAGAGTTGTTGTTACTTTGCTGGTTACTCTTTTAAACTATCCAAACTAGTTAAATGTTTTCTAAATAAACATCCATGAACTTTAACAATTAATATACAAACGTTTCCTCCATCTGACTGAACACATGAACATATTTTGTGTAATGTTAAGAGCCTCAGTTTAGATGTTCATCCATATAAAGTTTGAGTTTTTGTTATCCAAACTAGCATGGCCATAAGTGTAAATAAAATCATTTTGTATTCCTCAAAATTTGATTTGTTTTAAGGACGTGTGGTAGTGTCTCTGCAACAAAACAATTTGCTCCTGTGGTTGTTAAATTGTGTAATGACCCAGTGTTACAAACAGAGGGCGCTACAGTCACACAGGTGAATAAAGAATGACCTAATGCCTTTTCAGTATTCTACCATGTGATGGCAGCACTTCACTTCTGTGTTAAATCTTTGACTTGGTGCTATCCTTCAGCTGGCCAGTATTTTTTTGTCAGGTAAAAAACACTGATTTAGGACTTACAATAATTCCATCAGTGTTTTAAATCTTTTGGTTGTTTATAAACTGTTCAGGTTTGTAAATAAGATGGCATTTTATCTCATTTTTTTCTGTCTTTGTTGTTCTGGCCAGATGTTGCAGGACTGTCCCAAAGCCCGCAGGGAGGTGGAGCTTCATTGGAGGGCATCGCCTTGTCCCAACATTGTGCGCATCAATGATGTTTATGAAAACCTTTATCAGGGCAGGAAGTGTCTGCTTATTGTCATGGAGTGGTGAGTGTACAGTTCTACACAAACCAACATTTAATAAAACACCTGTTTATGTGGTTATGTGTAAATTTGGTTGATAATGTGGGAAATTAAACTTAATAACTTACACTTTCTCTAAATCAAGTTAAAGGTGTTTTCTCCTTCTCTTAAAACTTATAAAATACTCAGTTGCTGCACTGAGCTGTTTATACAGAAACAAAAAAATATTGTAAATTATCCCCTGTGATAAACTTTTATTTCGGTTTTTCATGCTTGATGGATGGATGGATGGATGGATGGACGGACACTATTAATTCATTCATCAATCAGTCACGACACCAGTCAAATCAAAATAAAAGCTAAGGCAACAATAATGCAGGAAGCTACAAGCAAAACAATATATAAATATAATATAAATAAATATAAAATCAGAATAATGAAGCAGAAACATGCACAAACAGTTTCACTGGAAAACTTACTGAAAATAGCTGCCCAGCTTCTACATGGAGAACTTTCAGAGGTGGACCTGTTTGTCATTAACCCTCTGGGGACCAAGGGTTTTTTGGAGAAATAAACCTCGCCTGACTTTTTTTGTTTAAATGCTACTAAAACACCACCTTTCAATGCCCCATAATGTCCTATACCTTGTTATTTTTATTTTGAATTGAAATATCATAAACTGCTGTGTAAATGAGGCTCCTTTGCTTGAAATAAAGAGTATTAGAATAAAAAATACAAAAAAAATTAGGCGAAAATTAGAATATCACACTTTATTCAAGAAAAACCCACACTAAATATCAATGAATAAGAAAAAAAAAAAAATTGACAACTGTGCGTCATGCGCAAAAGACAAAGGCTCTGATTGGAACACCGACTTTGACACGACACTGTATCCCTTGTGAATTGGCTAGAGCGATGCCGGAACTACCGTCTGAAAGCTTGGATTCTCCCAATTTAGAGAGAACAAAAAGTACGTTTCTATCTTTTATGGTTCGGAAGCTATGTTCGATTAAACACAACAAGGTCCCTGGCATCGTCGACGGCGTCCCCGTAGGGTTAATTTGTATTTCCTCTTCTTTATTTTATATCCTTAAATTTGTATGATATAAACTATGTAGCCATGTAATTGTTTTCTTTTCATTTATTTACATAACAGTGGTTTGATGGGCTGGAGAATAAAACCCAGAAGTCTTTACAGAAACATCTTATGTTAGGCATTCATTTCAAACTGAACAGTTCATCATATTTGTAATAAATAATAGAATACATCATTTTTTATTCGGCTTTAAGCAACTGGATCATGATTTTTTTTTGGTCTGTAACACTGAGCCCTGATCTAAAAATACAGAAACTCCTGGAACCATTTGAGTTTAGAAGTATTTCATTCAAAAGGAGGCCTAGATGTGCAACCAGCACGTTAAATTCCAAGTTTTCTAGAATTACCCAGCTTTCCCATCTGTATTCTTAGCTCAGCTTCAACTTCCAGTCATGCTGCATTTCTTGCAGAAGTTGCTCTGAAGACAAAATTCAAACTTTTGCTCTTAGAGAATTCTAGACTGTTTGCTCTGACTGTACTGATGTAGCTAACGTTTTTCAGTTGGGTGCATCACCACAAAATGTAGGTGTACCCACAGTTTTTACTGCTCCTTTACCACAAGTTTACCATGTACAATATGTCTTCTTTTAGTTCAGTCAACATGTTTACGATGTAAAACCATTCATTCATGGAAATTCTCATCGTTTAAACAACTTTACTCACTCAGAAGGGGAACGTTTTTATGTGTTAATGTGATCCGATGAGGCATATTTGATCCATTTAATGATTGTAAAGTTGCTCTGCACAATCCTAGTAGATTGTGTGCCCCATTTCTTTTAAATGAGCTTGGTGTTGTTTTCTTGCCTTTCTATTTCCGTCTTGTTGCGTGTTATAACCACCAACCTCCCATTCACTTGTCACACGTGCATTCATTAGGTCTGTGGTTGTCATTGCACTGTGGAGGAAGATGATGTGTGTGCTGACAATGCTCACATGTTGAGTTGATGACTAATTTCCTTGACAAAATAAGAGCAGAGTAAAATGCCATTTTCAAAAAAAGAAATCTTCTTATGAAATCAAAACATTTCCTAGAATATCACTCAGGCAGAATTAGCAATACATCCAGTTTGTTCTTCTACCTGCACTGAGTCATCAACTGTGTCTGACCTACATTCTGATGGTTCAAGTGTCCCATGTTGTGCAAAGGGTCACAAAGTCAGTTCCACACCATCATTTAGGAAATTCAGCACTGAGTTGTCTGTCTTATACTAAAATGCACCTTGGGGGAAGTTTTTTGATGCTCTGTTCTGGATTGTGTAGTCTTATTGAACCCAGGAAAGCAAAGAGCTTTCCTTCAAGTAATAAAATATTCAAACTCAGTTATAACCTTTCTGCTGGCAAGACATCTTCACACCAGATCATATGTGAGAGAACGTGGGCAGATGTTTGTAAAGGCGTTTCATTTTTTCTGCTGTTGTTGTGTAAAATGTGTCCGTACTTGACTTTGATCAAATCAGCATCTTTTCTTAAAGAGAACTCACGTGTGTGTTAACATTTTTCAGAAGCTAAAAGGAAGAGGGTTGGGGTGGGAGATCACATCAAGAAAAAAAATCTGTTAGCTGTGCATCAAAATCCTTCAGGTATCCATTTCTGAGTAAGCGCAGTGTTGAGAAGTTAGATGTGCTTGCTGTGGTTTGTTTTGGGGTTCTGAGTTCTGGTCTCCCGTAAGCAGCTGTACGCCTGAAGAATTGCTCTCATGAGACATTCAGCTCACAGATTACAAATTGGTGCTGATGATTTGACTTGAAACTTTCACAGTCATTGTGAGCAAAAACGACTAAATGAAACTTTAAAAGTAAGCAAGTATGACAAACTCATACTCAATTGAAGCGAAGTATTCGTTTCATTAACTGTACGCTTGTCTTCATTTACTGAGACCTGTTTGTTTCTGTAAATCCTAATATAGAGAACACTTTACTTCTGTGAACTCCTGCATGTGGCGTACCTGAGTTTTGTGGTTATTATAGTGGTGAACTCTGCAGGTGTCAGTGGTGACTTACTGGAAACATGTAACGCTGGTGCTTTAAACTCTTTTATAAAGTTGAATATCTTAACAAAATAAAACAAAATATTTTCCTAAGGAGGTCAAGCATTGCTTCTTTGTTTTTTCTTTTTCTGCATTTGTCAATCTCAGTGAAGATTAATTTGTTTTAGCTGTAAAATCTTCTTCCAAACATGCCATTAATTTCATGCTTTTTACGAAAAAAATATTTTTTTCCCCCCAAACAATATTTTCTATATTCAGATGGTGCCATTCACTTGTATTTTGTTTAAAGAAATGCTGTTCCAACACTTTAAAACTGATGCTCATATCATTTTGGAAATGTGTGAATTAAAAATCTGTGTTGACCAAGTAACAAACCACAGACCGCCTCATACAGGCGGTGGGAAACAAAATGAAACAACTAAAGGGTTTTAATGAATCTGCTGCATGGGGGGATTAGTTCCAAAAATAAGTTGTTTGAGGTCGATCAGGCGCCATTCTGTGACATCACTTCACATGCACACCACCAGGCCAATCAGTGGCTACCACTTCGTAGGAAGGCATGTGACTGACATCCCTTTACTGGACCAATCAGTCTATAGGTGGGTGTGTTGGGTCACTTCGGTACGCTTCAAACCGAGGCAGAGGTGATCTCAATGAAGGGTCTGACCGGCTCAGACACTGGTAATGGAAACATGCCAAAACTGATCTGACTCTACCCGTTCCAGACCGTACCTAAGTGGAAAAGGAGAATTAGTTTGGAGACAAGCAGCTTGTAGCTTCTCAAAACAAACAGTAGAATAAGACAGGTGGTTGTTTTCAACTCAACATTCTCTCAGATTACCAGTCCACTCTTCTTATCAGTGCGAGAACCTCTTCTGAACATATAAATTCCAAATCAGCAGTCTGAAACTGAGGTCTGTTATTTTAATGGATCGTTGCTTGTTTGTTTGACAGGATTGCCCATCAAATGACACATTTCTGTTTCTTTTCTTCCAGTATGGATGGCGGTGAGCTTTTCAGTCGGATCCAGGACAGAGGAGACCAGGCCTTCACAGAGAAAGGTAACAAGCTAAAGCAGACCTCAGTCTACCTTCACATGAGGAGCTTCCACACCATGTGATCTGTGTAATATTCACATCTGTTGCTACAGACACTGACTTGAAGTGCATGCTCAGTATTCTGCCTCACACTTTTAATAATATCTTATCAAATGGTTGTGTTTCTCTTCATTGCAGAGGCATCTGATATTATGAAGAGCATAGGCGAGGCCATCCAATTCCTACACGCAATCAACATTGCACACAGAGATGTGAAGGTTAGTAGAGAGACATCTAAAAAGTTTCATTCAGAATACATCATATCTACAGTTACTGATGTTTGAATGTTTCCTTGCTGGGTTTCTGGACACTTGCAGCCAGAGAATTTACTGTATTCCTCTAAGAGGTCCAGCGCTCTTCTCAAACTCACAGACTTCGGCTTTGCCAAAGAAACCACCTCACACAACTCTTTAAATACTCCCTGCTACACACCCTACTATGTTGGTAAGGATCTGATTTATTCCCTTGTTTTCTGTCCTTTTTTTTTCTCGATCAGATATTGTTAAAACTGTTTTCACAATTTGTTTTATCTTTTCTTCTTCAGCTCCGGAAGTTCTTGGCCCAGAGAAATATGACAAGTCTTGTGATATGTGGTCACTGGGTGTCATCATGTATATCCTGTGAGTTGTTTGTTTTGGAATTTTTAACCTTTTTAATTCTGTGTATTTTTTGTTGTATTCTTATTCAGTTGAACATCTAATGTAACTGTGAATTGCCTCTGGGTGTGAGTGGTTGTTTGTCTCTGTGTCCCTGTGATAAACTGGCAGCCTGTCCAGGTGTGACCTTACCTCTCACCCTGTGACTCACCTGCTCCTCCCGACCCTGAGCAGGAACTAGCAGGTATAGAAAACAGATGGGTTTCTAATGTTCCTGTTACACATATCCAACAGGTTGTGTGGTTACCCTCCGTTTTATTCGAACCACGGGCTGGCCATCTCTCCTGGGATGAAGAAGAGGATCAGGATGGGCCAGTATGAATTCCCCAACCCTGAATGGTCCGATGTATCAGAAGAAGGTGAGACTCTAAACACAGTGTCATACATTTTTGCATGATAAAAGTAATAAAAGTTTAATTTGGGGATTTAAATGATATAAATGATTTAATAACACATTTAAGCACATTGATTTCAAAGCAGCGTTTACACATAATTAGGCGGGTGGCGTAGTCTAGCGGAAGGGCATTTGCCCTTCATTCGAAAGATGTCGGGTTTGATCCCTGGTGCTGGCAAGCTACGTCGAAGTAAGATACTGAACCCACCGCTGCCGCGGGGCGGCCGTAGTCTCTCGTAGTCTGCCCTCTGCTCTTCACCTTACGGTGAGGATGGGTTAAATGCAGAGACAAATTTCCCCACGAGGGATTAATATAGGAAATTTAAAATAAAAAATTACAGTAATTAATCAACCACAGCTGGTGACGAATCTTTTCTCAGCGGCACCTCGAGCACGTGGCTGATACAAACATAATAAGGTTGGTTTAGGGTCAAACTGAAAAGGTGTCTGTTTTTCAACAAGACAGTGCTTCAAGAGAGCAAAACATCTTATATAATCAAGAAACTGTTTTAGAAAAGTATAAAAAAAAAGCCAACTTGAATATTTAAAAAAAAGATTAGTGCAATGGTGCAATGAGGGCATCCGAGGAGACGCAAGCAGCTCTGTGTGGTCTGAGGGTAAATAAATGACTCAACAGATCTTCCCTGCGTTTATCCCTAAATGCACTTTCAGTCAACAGAAGATCGAGCAGTTTATGAAAATTCTCTGTGATTACAAGCAGTACGACTGTTTTAAACTCTGTACAGATTGAGTTTAAATTGTGATAAATTTTGTCTGTGTATTGTTGCTTTGTGTTTTATTTGTGTTTAATATTTGTGGTTAGTTTTATTACATGAAAGTGTTTTGTGGAAACGCCCAGAAAAACATTTAAATAATGAGTAATTATTCAATCATTAATGTTAAAGAGTTATGTTGTACTTCACTCAAAGATTTCTATAGAAAACACAATGTCTCTGCTGCTGCAGGTTCAAGATTTCATCACAAGGATCCTCTAGCTATCAACTCACACTGTCATCATACACAGTAACACACACAAAATAAAAGTTTCTTCTGTTTGCTGCTAAATACTGCTATCTGCAAGCAAACGCTAAGATTTTTTTATATTGTGACATGTATTGTAAGCAAAAAGTGTTCAGGCGCTCAAAAAACATTTGACTTGCTACCCCAGAAACAATCAGTCTTTACAACAAAACCAGTCCAGAGTCCAGTCTTTTGTCTTCATGTGTTCTCATTCAGCTCCTCTCACCTGTTGGGACTTCATCACATGATAAAACTAATTTAAAATCATAATGTTGTTAGTAAAGGATTTATGAGAGAAAATATAAGTGTTTACTTTGAGCAGACTGCTAGTTCTGGTTTAGCTCAACACACCTGTCAGTAAAACCTGGAACGGTCTGTCCCAAACATCTGGACTTCTCTCCCCTGGTATGCAAAATCCAGCTGTTAGTCTACAAATATGTCACTTTTATAAACTACATCACAAGTTCTTTGTTTTATCCTGCCGGTGCTTTTTATGAAACATCTCACCCTCAACAACATCCAGACTGATCTGAGGTCTGATCTAGGAATTGAAACTGATTTCAGATTTTTCAGCTTGTTCATTTACTACAGTTGAAAGTCAAGTTCTGTTTTCTGACTAATTCAGTCGTTTTTAAGATAAAAAAGAAGCTACGTGACAATGGTCTGTATGGGATTTAAACATCTGAATGATATATGTGGTTATTGAGACTTTAAGCCACGGCTCAAAAATCAGTTCAGTCATAACAGTTCTGACAGTAACCCTCCTCAGGGTTTCATTTCACAACAGAAAGTTGCCAAAAAAACACATGAAAGCAGAATTTCTTGGCTTGCTTCCTCCACAGTTCTGCACCTGCAGCCTCAAACATCACACACTCAGCTTTGAACTTTTGTAACATAATTAAGAAAATCATGTTCATCAATCCCAACAACATAATAAATAAAGTTCTGTACATTATTCTGGAGTTTTGAACTGGAAACTGGTTTTAAAGTGGAAATAAAATCTTGTTTTTCAGCTAAACAGCTGATCAGGACCCTCCTGAAGACTGAACCGACCCAACGGATGACCATCACAGAGTTTATGAATCATCCATGGATCAATGTAAGTGTATGAACCTGCCAGCGTCGCCTCACTGTTGTTATGTTTACTTCTACTGGTCAGTGGGAGTTTGTAACATGCTGCTTTGTTTCCCATTAAAGCAATCGATGGAGGTTCCTCAGACTCCACTTCACACCAGTCGGGTTTTAAAGGAGGAGAAGGACGCGTGGGAAGAAGTCAAGGTGAGACTTACAGCTCTCGATACTTTCTTTATGCAACTTGCACACAGATGAACAAAGACTCTTCTTGTGTAATTTAGGGATGTTATTATCCAGACATGAAACGAGAATATTAGATCCTGGGATCATCTGAAAGAGACGTTCTTCCAGTGCTTCACTGCAAAATAGCACAAACTGAAAAAACTCAATTCTAAAAGGGATTAAAATCAGGATTTGAGTGTCTTAAAGAAGTCACACCTGCACTAGAGCTGTAGTCAAACAAAGAAATGCTTAGTTGACCAAAGTCCTGTCCCGCGCAACGATTAATTGACAAAAAACGCGAGGTTTAGCATTTTGATTGAACATTTATTAAACAGTTGTCACAGAGTATTTATAAAACAACAATGAAAAACATCAATAATACATAAAACTATAATAATACAATTCTTTGAAAATTAAGTGTTTTTCTTCTTTTTTTTTCTTTGTCCGCAAAGTCACAGTCACGCACCTGATCACACCACATGCTACAAAAAATAAAACTGCTGGACATTTTGTCGATTACAATCAAAACAAGTGGTGTTTTAACTGAATACAGCAAAACTACCTATATTCCTTAGTGAGGGCGAGCAGCATCCATGCCACAGGTGTGGTTCCCGTGTGTTCTACTGTGCTCTAAACTGTAGAGCTGTTACATAATAGCCTAAATTAAAGCATTTATAGTTGGGGATAAAACATAGGCTAATTATATTTAGAATACAGTAATATATAACTGTTTAAAGGAATAGATATCAAGGAAATCAATGAAAATTTCTTTATTGGTGGAAAAAAAAATATGAAACTGGTTGACCAATGAGAATGTCAGTCGACCAAGACGACATTGACCGATTAGTCGACTAAACGACTAAAGTTGACAGTCCTAGTCTGCACATCTCTGGACATATGGGAGGTTACGATGGAGGATCACAGGTGGAAACAGGAGAGACTATATAGAGGCAGATTACCTGGGATATAACAGTAATAGGAGTCATGTCAAAACGTTCAACAGTGTTTTGGGTTTATTTTTCTATTTTTAATTTTAGTTCTGTTTAAATATATATAAACTTGAATCAGCTGCTTTTTACCCTCGAGTTCTGAGGAAATGGAAAAAATAACTAATTTGATTCACTGATGAGGATGTAGTGTGTGTATGTTTCATTTAGATTTTCACAGAAAAGGCTGATGTTTCATGTTTTGTTGCATTTACAGTCAATACTCTTAAAAATATTATAAAATGATGAGTCTGAAAACCCCTTTCTTGTGACTGTAGGAGGAAATGACCAGTGCCTTGGCAACAATGAGAGTCGACTATGAGCAAATCAAAATCAAGACCATTGAAGACTCGACTAATCCACTTTTAATTAAGAGGAGGAAGAGAGCCAATAACACCAAGGAGCCAAACTCTGCTGCCCACTGAAAGATGCACGCTTGCATGCACATACATACAACACAAGTTGTGATAAAGGAAGCAATAATTTGTCCACAGAGTCATATTGCATGGATTTTCTCAGTGTTTTCTCCCCCCCCCCCCTTTTTGCAAATCCTGTTTTGTATTAGTGTTTGTTTTTGTTAACATTTTAACAAGTCGGTCATTCTGCTCTGACAGGGTGATGAGTTGGAGAAGAGATTATGAAATCCAGAAGAAAAGAGAGGAGCAGGAATATAAAACTCTCTCCTTTTTTCTCTTCATATCAGGTTGTATTCAAAGAGGCTTGAATGTTGGAATAAAACATCAAGCCTTAGTATTAGCATTAGTTATGGTCTAGCCCACAGTCCTCCACCCCCAACCCCCCCAACCTGTGAATGTTTTATCTTATGGCTAGATCCCAAAAATAAGACATGAAGGTTTCTCTTCTTGTACATGCAAAGCGAGCAGATGTTTGTTGAACTGACATGAGGAATGTAAAGACTCTGTCGCTGATGCTGATTTCTGGGATTTGGACTGGGAGAGAGTTTCTGAATGTTGATCTGAGGCCTATGCACTCACACAAGGACCGCGTGCCACTCAGAGCACCTCACCTGTCGCTCCTCTCTCCTCTGTAAACCCACTCGTTTCTTCTGGTAGTTTTGGAGCAGAGGAAGAAACGGTTTTCCTCCTGCATGTAGCTCAAAGGGAAGCAGGAGGCAGATTATACTGTATTACTCATGGATTTTAGCAATGTTTTGGCCTTACTGATTTTTGCTTATCAGCAAACAGCTTTTAACCTCTTTCCTCTGTTTGGTAGAAGCTTTTACCGATGTTACCCTTCAGAATTGATTGATGTTATATTTCAGGTTAATGCTATGCAGGTGTGTTTGACAGCTCAAAACACTGTTGAACCACTTTCTTCTTATTTCTTCTGATTGTAACTGTGTTGGGGAGATGTTGAGCGACAATAGCAGGTGTGTGTGTGTTTATGTAAGCAGTAGCATCCTGTACAGAGCAGACCTGCCATTTAGATGTATTGTAGGTTGCACCAGCAGAACTCTAGACTCCAGAGGCTCTTTTAAAATATTTTAGCCTGATCTGCCCTTTTATGTAACTGAAAGGAAGTAAAAGAGACTTTGCTGTCCTTTGTAATGGTGCAGACTCTGACGTACCACCAGCAAGCCGTCGTCCCACTCATGCTCTTTTATTTGGAACGTATTCCATCACATTCAGTGTTTTGTTAACGGGTCGGCACATCCCAGCTCGTTTGGGATTATTGACAGTCATTTAGTCAGTTTGACCCACGTCACTTTGTAAAATCACATCCACACCATCCACTCAGCGATCCACCATCCTGCCGGGAAAATGTTTGATGAATGTTTGTGACTTTTTTTGGCCCTCGTCACATTTTTGTAGTAGAAGCACAGTACTGTACTCGTCTTTGAATCTGTTCAGCTCCACCTGCTGTACTTTTTGTCTGCTTCAGCTTTGGAATAAAAAATATGTAAAGCAAATATGTTCTTTTATCTTTTTTTTAATGATGAACTTATCTGTTTGAAGTCCACATATGTTTTTCTTTACATATAAATGTTTTATTCTCAGGCGTGTACAAGTTAAATGTTTGTTTGAAGGATGTATCGTAGAAAAGTTTGAGAATCTAAAGAATCTAAATGTTTTCTTGTAAAACATTCGATGGGGTTCTCTCCTTTGATTTAATGATACAGTCAAGTGGCTTTTAGGTTGCAAGAAATATTTAATACAATCTGTAAATCTTAAGAAAAATTGAATAATTTAAAATAATGTTTGTCATTTTGACCTCTGCTTCTATATTCCGATAAATCTTGAAGTTAGTCACATTTTTATTTCTGACTCAGGTTGATGTGTCGGTTTGGGATTTATCTTTGACACGGTTGTACAGACTCAACCTGTGATAGACATGTATCATGCCTGCTAGCATGACTGACTGGAATAAACGCATTTGCGTAGCAAAACTGCACTGGGGCATTGAGTCAACACACATTTGCCAATACTGGGGTGTTGAGAGCAGGTTTCCCGCCAGGGCCCTGGACTGTTTCTCTTCAGGTAAGGGGCCACTGAGAATTCTGAGCCTCCAGCTCTGAGTGTGACGAAACCCACAGTCATTTCTGTCAGATAGTCTTTCGACGTTTGAACGAGGAGGGGTAAAAGGGGGCTGCAGGGGAGTCCCTGAGGCAACCCTGCTGAAGTTCTACCCCCAAGTTATGTAAATCACAAAACACCCACCCAATCTGATGCAGAAACCCTGCACAGATGGAGCTGATGGGGCGGAGACGGATGGGGGTGGGTATTAAACTCAAAGGAAATGTTAGAGGAAGAAGAGCACGTTGTTTTTCTTGAAACCTGACATTCATTTATTTTCACCACAGAAGAAAACATCAAATTCCCTCAGAAATGGCAAAAAAATTCAAAAATATTTTTTTCCCCCCAAGTTTATTGTTGAATTTTGGTGCAGAATTTAAGACTGGTCTGTGTGCGTGGGTGTTTGTGTGTGTGTGTGGGGGTGAGAAGGAAATGATGGAGCTTCCTCAGCTGAGCTGGTGACACACAATTCATAATTTCTTTGAAGTGGCATGTTGACCTGCCTCTCATTCACACATATACATCCTCTTACACAACGAGACATGCTGACCGCCTCCAGACCAACCTGTTACAGAAACACAACTTGAAAAAGAAACACTCAACAAAGTTGCTCAAATAGAAAGTGTCTTCACCAATAAAAAGTTCATCTTTCACTTGTTCTGGAAATGTAATTGTGCTTACTGTTAGGTAAACCTTCACCTACCTGTCGTGGTTTGTGAGGTTGCTTTGATTTTTTCTTTTTTTTCTTTTTGGGGGTGTAGGGGTGGTTTACAACGTGGTCTGATTATTTTAAAAGCATGTCACTTTGATCGGAACTCCTTCTTCCTTTCTTCCAAGAACAGCTGTTAAGATTTCTCTTCCAAAACTACAAATTTGAAGATGCAAAAATAAAATAACACTAAACTATCTCTGAAAGGACTTTAAGCTCAGTTTAATAGCATCCCTTACTGTTTATGTGTGTTTTTCTGGTAACAGTGGAGCCTCCTGCAGGTCTCCTTCCATGGAGTCCATTATGATTCTAAATGAAAAGCAGATCAGAACGTGATGTACTTTAGCTTTTGCTTTCTCTGGTTCATATTCAATGTGGTGCACACAATAATATTAAAGTACCCAAGAATCTGTTTGTTCCATTGAAAAAGGCTGATGAAAAATTCTAATTTGTTTTGCTTTTAATCATATCTGAATGTAAATGTTATAATTGTATCTGTTACTGACTTGTAAAACACTTTGGATCACCTGTAAATTACCACTAACACTAACAGCGATGCTCCCGTGTTTTGGTTGGATGTTTAAAATAATTGCACACAAGATAATTTGATGAACACTGTAAATACACATATTATGTAAAAAGAGGGTCATGAACATAGATTGTCTGTGTTCAGGAAGTACCCAGAGTTCCAGTTGTTGCTCAACGCTCAGTGTTGTGAAATAAGTTTAGTCACTTGTTAATAGAAGATCCTCTTTTCCATTGAAAGATACAGGAAAGACGTCAGGAAGAAATTCTTAACATGTTAATGGACATTTTCCTTGTTTTTTTTTAGTATCTACTCAAATGGGTTTCTTACTCGGCATTAAATTAATAAATTGAGCTGAGCTGATGAAACACTCCTGTTAATTTTCTGTTGATCTGACATTCTAATCTGAAAATGTTCCATAAAACAACTGTGTTAGCTTGCACAATGAGAGACAACAGATACTGTAATAGTATCTTCATCATTTGATATCGTGATCGAGAGAAACGTTTTGTCCCTGACTCATCAGATGAAAGAAAGATACTTACAAAGCTTTATTTCACTGCAATGATTCATAAGGGATGTGACTAACATCTTTTTAAAAGATCGATATCATTTTCTACTCGCTGGTTTTTAGCGCCCCATGTGCAAGTCAAAATTCAAAACAATAAGACAACAAAAAAAAAAAAACAACATTTAATTTAATGTCAGGTCACCACATCTGAAACACAAACAACAGACAGGAACATGGGCTGCAGTCTGTTTTCTGACTTAGCTCAGGCCTCTTTAACTTCAGTCTATTTGAAATTCAGAAGAAGAGTTTGAATCATAGCTGCCGGTAAAATTAGTTTTCACAACGAGAACAATTTCTGCCTTTCATTCAGAGAAAAAAAACATCTCAGTTTTGGTAACTTCTAATTTTCTTTTTGAGTTTTGCGGTGAACTGCTCTCCATAAATGCATCTGCACGACATTCAAAGATGTTAATCACACTTTTCTTGGTATTATTGAATGATATGTATCACTATTGTTCTGCACAAGGACTGACGACCTGTCCTGGATGTAACTCCGCCTCCTGCTCAATGACAGCTGGACACAGACACCAGCTCCCTGAATGGGAACAAGCGGGTTCAGTGAATGACTGACTGTTCTGCACTCGCACTAGATAGTCTTTTCTGGGGCTGGAGGAACTTTAAGGAGACACTGGTGTCTTATGCAGGTGACATTTTTGTAGCATGCATGCTAATAAAATGCTAACCACAATGAAAAACAGCAATAAGACTGAGATGAAGGCTGTGCATAGAAATCCTGCAGATGAAACTGGTTTCAGTCTCTCACATTACTGTGGAGGAATTTTAGGTCTCTCTTTTTCATACTGTTTAAGGTTTAGGGTTTGAAACATGAGGATTATTGTCTTTCTGCACAGAGACGGTCTCACATTTAACTGAAATATCAGAGAAGTTCCTGGTTTCCTGTGTAGGGTGACCTCAGCCTTAGAGATAAGTGGAGGCGCTCCGTCATCCAGGGAGGTTCAAAGTAGAACTGCTGCTCCTCCGCATTGAAATAACTCAGCTGAGGTGGTTCAGGCATGGAGTTAGGATACCTGAGTGACTCGTTTCTGAGCACGTTCCAAAGGGAGGAGACCTCCAGGCAGAATTCACTAGAGGGATTAGATACCCCCTCTGATCTGGGAACATCCTCCACCAAGAAGAGCTGGAGGGTGATGCTGGGGTTAGGGAGGTCTGGGTTTCCCTCTAGAACCAGTTACTCCCAACTAGAATAAATGGAAGAAGATGGATGGATGAATCCTCCTCCTCAAACAAGTTCATATGTATATTCAGACATGATAGTAAACACATCCAGGAGAGATGTTTAGGTCATACCAAATTAGTTTTTATACAGGTTTTTCTTCTTGTACTTACATTTTATGTAATTTTTTCCTTGTTTATTTGTCTATTGTGATGGACATTAAAAAACATAACATGAGTCATCAAAAATCCTTTCTATGCAGAGCTATAGTAAAAATCAGCTGAATATTGTTTTTTATGTGTTCTGATGTGTAAAATCCTGCACATGAACGGGTAGATTTTCTTTTTAACCATGACCGTATTTGCACATTGACATATTTCTATAGGCTTGACATAATCGTTCGTTAAACATCAGAAGTAAAGGAACGCCATGTAAAAATATTAGAGCAGTTCCTCTAAGTCGAACAGACTCATCGGATCTCAGTGCACCAGATACGTGCAGGGTTCAACGCTTCTGTTGGTGAGAACTTTGCTTGAAAAAGGGAATGCTGCACTACAGGAGGTAAAACAATTATCTGCACACTCATTACACAATTATATCAGATTTGATTGTCTCTCGTTTTTCCCACCCTAACCTACACTCATCCCACGACAACCAGACGTGACTTTACTCTGTTCCCAATCAGAACCGTCAACACACTCTTGAAAAAGACTGAAGCTTTAACACAGTTGTAATGTTCTTTAAAAAGTGCAACAACAAAAAAAAAAAAAACACAGATTATGAAGGTCTGAATCTAATGAGTTCTACTCTGCAGGAGTGTTGTCAAAGTTGTGAACGATATCTTCTGCTGAAGTACCGTCATTGCTGGAGTGATACTATTCAAATCATCTCACGTTGACTAAGTGTGTGACTGACAAAAAGTCTTAGAGTAGTTTCAGTGTTGAACCTTGAGTCAAGTCAGGAATGAGCCGCGTCAGAGCCTTCTGTCAGAGCGATACCGCTGTAGGTATTAAAAAAAAAGGCTTCTACTGGATCCAAAGCACATTTATGTACCATTTTACACAAAGTGCATGTTTCATTGTGCAGGCTGATGATTTAAGACCTCGCTGAGTCACCCCCTCTTATCTCTGTACATGGAGATGTTACTTCATATTCTTAAATTCTTTCATCCCATGTGATAGTTGTGTTCTACGTGTGTGACTAAGAGGGATGTTTTTTGCATGCATATGTATTTTCTGTCTTCTTTGTGCAAGCATGCATATGCCATGAGGGTGAGGCTGGTTAGTTACGGTAAGTTAACGCACACTGCAGGTCTGCTGCTGGTAAATGATGTATATGGGTCACGTTTGAGGTTAGAACATGAGCCTTGTTGAGTTTTCTGTGGGATATGATACAGTTTTGTACTCTGTACTTTACTCATTCCAACATACCATCACCTCGTTCAATAAAACCAACAGAACATGTTCTTTTTAACATTTTTTATTTTCATCTTACAGTATAAAACACATGTAATAAATATTAAAATGCATTCAAGGTCACGTCATAAACAAAATAAATATGATACATGAGTATGTGTATGACACAATAGGATTTTTAAGGAAAAACTTGTCCACAGGACAAAAACTATTTACTTAACTCAAGACTTTACACAACAAAGACTTTAGTTACCAGGCTCGTGATGGCAGTTTACTCTTTGAGCATTTTGGATTCAGTTAAAGCGCCAGAAACAGTCTGTTTTTGGGTTTGTTCTGTTCCTAAAAGGAACACAATGATTTCTTGGTTGAGTCTTTAAGTGGAGTTCACATGTATCAGAGCTTTTTAGATGCCAGGTATGACTCAATGTAGTTAAACAGCAAGTCCAGCTCCCCCATGGCCTTAAACAGACCTTTACTCTCCATCTGCAAAGCAAACATGATATTTTAGACAATATGTCGCAATACATACCAGTTACACATCTCAAAATGTCACAATCCAAAGAAATTTCCAAAATTTTATGGTTTTCGTTTCATACTGACGCTCACCTGAGTGTAAGTTTTATTAAGGTTGTGGATGTCGAACCGTTTCTTGCAGGAGAAGTAGTGTCTCTGAAAAAAAATTAGAAATAAGAAAGTCAAGTTAGCACCAGGGTCTCTGAATTCATTCATGCATGGCTTAATGCTCAGTTATTAATAAAGAAATGCACTGATCATTCATCTAAACATCTCCTCTCCTTTCAAAGGAAGTGCATGAGGCAGTTTTGCACCCAGCTGCAGGAATCCCTGACAAATACATCAAGAGCCTCCTGCGTGCAGCTCAGAGTAAAACAGACATCTGCAAAAATGTTCCTGCATGTCCTACAGAAAACAAGACGTTGTTTTTGTTTGACCTGACTTTAAAAGATGCGTCAACAAACTGACACTAGTGTTTAATGACCCTAATGTAAGTGCACGTGACTGCAACAACCTCTCCAAAATTAGTCTGCAACCATGAAACGCGATTTTTAATTAATCCGAAACTGGAACGCATCATTTTAATTCGAATGAGTTTTCGTGTTTAATTTGTTTGCAATAAGGTCAATAAGATATTTGTGCTACTTACACATTTAATGACGTCAATCTTGAGCTGGTCGAAAATCTGCTGTATGGACTCCACGTGAGGTTTTAAGGTCATGGTCTCGTCAGTGACACCGGCCACGGCTGTGGGCAGAACCGTTGTCAGGTAAAACTCCAGTATATTGTCCATTGCCTGGCAGGCGAACGGACCCTGAAAGGAGAAGAGGAACCGCACACTGGTCAGAGAATTTATTTCACAACTTTTTCGTTGAATTGAGCTCCGTGAGCTTCCTTATTAAGAAAAGGCAAATGTTTTCATTTTCTTTTATAAAGAACATGTACCTGAAATGAGTCCTCAACGCTCTGGTCTAGCAGCGCGATGTCTAAGTCATCATTTGCTTCCTGGAGAGAGAGAAAAGAAACCCAGAAGAGTGAGGTGTTTGGTGAGAGAGCGCTTTGCAGCTGCAGAGTGATGAAGCGCAGCATCACGTCTGGATGATGCTGCACCAACACAGTGAACGTTTCTACTCACATAGAAACCGCGGATCTGTGAGTAGTCCTTTCTCAGCTGCCTCAGTCTGTTGGGGAAGCTGTTCACGAATGTACAGCACTGGTTGTTACACACATGACGGCACAAAGACGTGATGAAGGAAGAGACGAGAACCAGGAGGAACAGGAGAAGACAGCGAGGAGTCATGCTGCAGGGCAGGCTGGCAGAGTCTTCTGGAGACAAACGAAGAGGAAGGTCCTCAGGAGTGAAGATACAGCAGGTCTGGTGGATAAATCCTCCTTGTTGGAGACCTCAGAGGTGCATATTTTGGGGCTCATGTCCTCCCTTAATATATAGGCCAAACTGTGACAGGGAGGAGACTTTACTGGAAGGGAAATGGTTAAAAATGCTTTATACATATTGGGGAATTTTTTCTAGAATCATGTGTTACATATGAGGTGCTCCTCCCATCATGATGACTGACCCCAAAGATGTCAAAGGAATATATTAAAAAAGGTGTAGGAAACACTTGGGAATTTAATAAGATGTAATTTTGTACCATCAGATAGTGACTGAACATGTTAGTATTTATTTATAATAATTCATCTTATTAACATATTTAACCCAATCTTAACCACTTACCATTTTTTTCTTATTCTTTAATATTGATTTCATCCTCATCTTTCTGTATTATTTTTATAACAATTTTAGACATTTTATTATTATTATTATAAACATTAATTTATTTGTACCATGATGTTTTTTTTTTTATCATCACTATCATGATTGATGTTTACATGTGCACATTGTTTTCAAACAGCTGACAGATACTTAAACTTTTTAATGTGTTTCATGACCCTTAAACCCAGTAAATTTGTGTCATTTATTCTTCTGAATGAAGAATGAAAACAAAGCAAAATGTCTCATCGACATGGAAACAGTTTGAAGTTTTGGGTTGAATTTGATGACGCTGTGGATTCTCTCTGTATGTCAGACGTACGTAACAAAGCTGTGAATGTAAGCGAAGCCGGCGGGGCTCACCGAGTCATTCACCCTGGCACGTGATTCCACTCGTCTGCTGCATCAGTGAATGCACACGTCCAGGTATTAGAAGAATGAAAAGAAAAAAATTAAACCACATGCAGAAGTGGCGTGGTACTTTTCGATGAGGCGGTGTAAGGGGGTGTTTTCCCCTCTGTCAGTTTGTTTCTCTTATGTGGAATGTCCACTTGTCTTCCAGCTTTCACAGTTCTGTCCATCCAGCAAATGATTGGCCTCAGTTCATCAGTATTAAGCAACTCTGGTAATTTGAGATTATGTTTTCTTCATCTGTGATCTCCAGAAAAAGACTCCAACTACTTCAATTGAGCTTTAAAAAGAAGCTTGTCTGTTTTGGAACAAGTATTTGTAATTACGATAAATGGTGTTTTTTTTTTTTTATTAAGAACCAAAATGCTTAATAAAACACAACCAAGCATCAGGCAAGTGTGGGAAGAAATTACATCACAACCAGAATTTTGCATTAATTATCAGGAAGTTAGCTGCGAACTCAGAGATGCACATCCACACAGTATTACAATGTTTTTTTAAATGTTTGAGAGCAGGAAGACCTCCAGAACTGTCTGAGAAATTTCTGTTGTACTGATGGTGCCTTTGTTGTTTCTTTCAGCAACAACCGCTCTGAGGGGCTCAGGCATAGTTTCCCAGTTCCAGACAGAGAATGCAGACAAGTCCAACGACAGGTCAAAGGTCACTTGCAGGTAAGCAGACAGGCTTACCTGCATGACAGGGGTTGAGGCAGAGCCAGGGTCAAACAGGCGGTCCAGAATCAGGTTTCCAGGTGATCAGAAGCAGAGTGGTTCGCAGGAAGGAGCAGGTTAGAGAAGGAGTCAGGATCGGTCCAAGTCTGAGACTTGTAGTGAGGCAAACAGACTGGTAACAGGTTTTCAGAGGCTGCTTGGTAAGTGCAACACGAAGGCATCCAACAAATTAGCACTAAACAACAGGAACCACTCCCCTTATAAAAGGGGCGTGGACAGGTGCAGACAAGACCAAACTACTCACAGGTGAGAGGAATCAGAGAGCAGCAGAGCAGAAACATGACTCTAATAAAAAGTTTTTAAGTTTGTTCCTAGTGAAAATGAACTTTTAAAGTACCGCATTAAGAAAACAAAATAAACAAATAAATACAAATTCAAAATGAAACACTTTCCTTCACTGACATGAAATCCCAAGATTTAAAATAGATCAGGTGCTAAAACCAGTTCTCAACTTTAACTTGCAAACGAGCTGCAGTGATCGCCAGTTACTGCAAATGCAACGTGAAATAGGCTCAATTTTTAGAAAATGCTATTAAATTTAAAACAAAACAAAACAAAAAACCCACACGATACATCCTTTTGATTTGAATCTCAAAATGCAAGATATTGTTTTTTTTCTTTTTTTTTTCGGGGAACTTTTATCTTTATTAGCCTAAATAATTTGAAAGTTCATTCTGCTCAAGCAGTGAGTCAGCAGTATAAATGCTTTACGGGAATCTCCCCCCTCTCAGATTGACTCTGACTGGTCACTTCAGTTCCGCGATACTAAGGTGGCATTTTATTTGTGACACTTGAAGAATGTCAGTAAGTCGTTTAACTTACTGTATGATACACCCTGTTTTAGACTTGAGTTCTTTATGCATGCAAACATCCTACAACACGAGATTATTTTATCCAAAACAGATGAATCTGCTCTTCACATGGTGAAGTCGTCAGAGACTGTGTGTTGATCACATAATGTGTGTACTAATACTAACTAAATAGATGCTTCTGTGGTGAGACATCTTGCTTTCTAGTTTCAAAGTGATCACTTGACAGCTGAACACAGTTGTATCGATTCACTGATAAGGAGACACGAAATAAAGACACGTAACGCTCTCTTCTGCTAGATAAACAACAGGGAGACGAGTCAAAGCTGTATGCAGTCAGATGTCCGTCATTGTTCTCTGTGTAATACTTCTCATCAGGTGTTAACAAAGAGAGAGTGTCTCTTGGTTGTCTCTTAACTCCTCACCTCCTAAAAAGTTTCACTGTGTCACAGCAGTGCTGAGAAGCTGCCGTCAGCAGTTTTCTACCACATTACTTGAAACCAGACTGCTGATCATCCAGGACGATTCATCGCCTCCAGCTGAAACCTGATTCTCAATGTAGCAACAGATAAAAGGAAAAAAATGTGTGAAGACTTTCAAACAAACAGCTGGCAGCTCCTCTGCTTTTACGTCCTCCCTTTCGAGTTCTTGCAGAATCGATGCATTGCACGGTGTGCATATGTTTCCTCAGCCATGTGCGTCACTTTAAAAAAAAAAAAAAAATGTTTGTGCATATTTTGCTTTTGCATCAAGTGCTTGCAAAAGTCAGATTTAGAGGAAGTGGATGTGTTTTTACATACAAAGTCACCACATTTCACACCTCTGGCCATTTATCTGCAGATAAGTGCGCTTCTGTCCAGGAGTAACATGGTATCCCACACAGATCTGTTTCGGTTATTGTTTTTGTTGATTATCTTTTGCTACAGCGTGCAAGAACAGAGCGTGGAAGCAAAACTTCATGCAAGTGCCATTACTTCTCTCTGACTAGGGCTTCAAAGAAAAAAGGAAACTGCATGGACTAAAATGTTCTCAGGGTCAATCCAGTGGGTGACACCCATCACCAAAGATTCATGGGTGTGATGACGCTGTGTGTGACAGATGATTTGATTGCTCAGTATCTGTGTAGGTGTTTGTACAATTACAAGACTTTCTTAGATTGTAGAAAACATTATTTTTAGTGTTTCATATGTGAGCAAACCCTCTGCACTTCCAACTAATCCTTTAGTCATGTCGACTTCCTACTCTTTCTGTCATCATGGATTTTGTGACCTGTTCTCTTATCAGTAATTAAATACATATTGTGATGCAGTTTGATGGTTATCTAAGTGAAAAAAACTAATTTTTATGCAAATCTAACCTCTAATACCTACTCTAACTTCCCCCAAAACCTAATCTTTTTGCAGATCTGAGCAATCAGACAAAGAAAACTTTCTGCTGTAAAACCAAAATAATCCAGTTTGTTGAGCAAGCGTTTATTGAGTGGAGATGAAACTTTGAAATTTCCTATATTTATAACCTTCACTTGACCTGGGCGTTATCAGTAACAACGTTAAATGTAACTTCTCAAAAGCAACTGGTTATTCATAAATTCCTATTTGATGATTTAGTGCCTTCTTAACTCTGTTTTTAGATTTTTCTGTTATTAAAAACCAGCACGTAAGCACATTCACGCACACGGCCATCTGCTCAACTACCTACGGTGGTGTTAACCGCATTTAAGTAAGTACCGCTCATGACAGCTCATATTTTTCCAAGGTTTATAAACATACAAACGCTGAATCAGTGAAAGTAAATTAAGAACATCTGCACAAACTGAAAAGTGTGTCATAGATTTTGTTGATAAGTACTTCGTTCGCACCTAAATCTGTTTGATTTTTTCACTGGTAATAATTTTGTGTTTCTCCTAACAATACGTTAGGAAACAAAAAGTGACGGAAAAAATCTGACTTGGGTAAAACTTGTTTTTTTTTTTTTGGAAATCCATTTAACAGGAACATAGTAAGTGGAAAAGATGTTTATCATTTTATTACTGAGATGGCAGGTAATACAACACGAAGGTGTTAGAAGAAGTGGATGTCTTTAATCAAACAGAAGGCTGGTTAGGGAACAAAACAGTTTGTTTACAAGGAGTCTGAGATTTGAACATTATACAGACACAAAAAAGGTTTTTTCTCTCAATCAAACAAAATAAAAATAAAAGAAAATTGTAAAAATGGGAAAAGCTTAAGCTCATTATTTTCTTTGAATTATACTGATCAGTGGAAGTGTGTGATCAGAATGTGATGGATCGACGGTGTGTTCAGGTGAACGTTAGATAAAGGTGTCATCCTAATGAAAAAAACTCAGAAAACCATCAGGATGCAAAGAACCAGTGAACATCTGGATGTGTTTGTACTGCGAGAGGGGACAACTGAAGGACAACAGGTGTGCTGATTAACACTGAGATGCAGGTGATGTGAGAGAAACCAAAGCAGTACTTCATCGAATTTAAGAATTCAGTTCAGATTTTTTATGGATTGTTTTTAGATGTTGACTTGGAGCTTCTGTTCAGTCTGATCCCCTTCAGTCTTACAGCCCTACCAGAACACTGAGTCCAGTTGTTCCCGGTTGTCCCTAGAGCTCGTCTTCAGTCTCTGTGTTGGACTTTCTCTGTGGACCAGTCTGCTTTACCAGGTTCAAGCTGCAGAGTCTTTAAACAAGATAGAAAACTTATCTTTCTTACTTTGAGATTCTAACTGCAGCTTGGCAAATTATCTTGGCTCATGTTTTTAGTTTAGTCTTAGTGTAATATTGAATTTCCTTAAAAGTTTTTTTATTTAAGTTTTTTTTTTTTAATTTAAACTGCTTTGGTCTTACTTTATGTTGATTTGTTATCATTCTTATTTTTAATACCTGTTAAGCACTTTGTTTCAACTGAGGTTATTTAAAATGTCTTTTTGTTACTTTTTATTTAGAATTTTCTACTAGTAAGTGCTGCAGTTTATTTACAGGAACATATATATAAATAAAACCAAAACAGAGAATCAGAAAATGTACAAAAATATAGTTTGATCATAAGGTTTGATGCATTTTTCTACCTTGATTAGCATTTAAATATAATAAACTTTTACCTGTTCCCAGTTTTTTTATACATCTGCTTATTTTTACTGATATTTTTACACTGTACAGAAACAATCTCTTCTTTTTATTTAAATAAATGTCTTAGTTTGTTGTAAACTTATTCTGCTTGCAGGAAATTGACATTTTTGAGGTTGAACATTTTTAACAAGATATTGTGTTTTTTTCTGATTTCAGAGTTTATTTGAAATTAAAGTTGATTATTTTGATGTATTATCACTGGAATTACAGTTACGGTTGTATTCATTAGATTGGGAATTCTTAAGAAAGGTGCATTAAAATGTTTTTTAATATTTTTGCAGAGTTCGTGTCTTCTGATCAGTTTAAAATACCACAAAAACCAAAAGTGAGAAATTTCGTTATGAGTGAGAATAATTGCAAGTTTGGTACTGATATTAGAACACATGCACTTCTCTGTAAATGGAAACAAGATGGTGCCAGTAATTACCATCATCCTTGACTTTTTGTTTGACTATTTCTCTCATCGTGACGCAGCCATCACTGTGCTGTGCAGGAACGGTGCTCTCTGAGTGAGGGGTTATTTTATTTTGAAGGTGCATGCAGAGTTTTACTTTATGTCCAGTTCACAGAACATTCTGCATCTTAGTAAGTTCAAAGAAAGGCAGTTGGATGTGAAACATCTGCTGAGTAAAAGAAGCTCATTTACCTTCATTTGAACCAGACTGTGTATAACTGGACACATAACTCTGAAGCAAAATCTCCCCCAGTGCTGATACCAGTATAGGTAACACCCCATGTGACAACAACTGCGAACATTTTCCTGAAAAAACAAAATTTTATTTACATCTCAGTAATTTTTTTTTTAGATGCTGACATCTGTTGATTAATATAATTCTTCTTTTATGGTTAAGTTTATTTGTAATTAGCTTTTTATTTAAAAGAAAAATCCCATGAGTGTGTGCATGAAAGTGGGCGGGACTTTTAGCTGCATGCCTCTAGCCTGCAGATGGAATATCAGAGTTCCACTTCAGTAGACGAAGACAGAGACATGTCATCCAGTTTTGGTTTGAACATACTGGGATTACCATAAACTGGATGACTGAGGTGCTTCACCAGGACATCATCCGTATGTTTGGACAATCTGAAGACTATTGACGAAATTTAACTCTGCGTACTGTTTATTTTCATGTTTTTTTCTTTTGCAGGTCAGAATTTTAGATTGTGTAACTTGAAGTGTTCCCTTTGGACAGATTCTCCATTTTTTCTGTTGTTGTTATTTTGTAATTTTATTACTTCACTGAGTTTTTCCAGTGTTTGCCCAGAGATCCTGCCTGCATGTTTTAGTTCTCTGAATTCAAACCAGATTGTGATGGACTGGCAGAGGACAGACTCGATAATGGCGTACCAGAAACCCGAATATGCCCACGATAGTCACTGTACTTTTGTGTAAGTTAATAGGGGGTGGGATGGTTGAAAGTCCACTTTTATCTCCACAGGTTTTACAATGTTGAGCTCTAGATAGTTCCGATTGCACCAGAGGACCAGCAGTTCCACTTCCTGTCTGTTAGCAGACCCATCTCCATCTCTGATGAGGCTGATGACCATCGTGTCATCTGCAAACTTCAGCAGTTTAAAAGATGTATCAACGTTTGGAGGAGCAGTCATTGGTGTAGAGAGAGAATAGCGGGGGTGGGGGACGGGTTGGGGTGTGTGTGTGTGTGTGGGGGGGGGGATGCTCTTGATTCTTGCTGCCTGTTGCTCTGCAGTATTTCAGAGTCCAGGTTTTTTTTACATCTGTGTTTAGATACTGTGATCGTGTGAAACTTAGATTCTTGATACACAGACATAATATGACTTCTTGAGGCATTGGACAGCACCAGATAATATGTCAAAGCTTCAAAATAAAAATCTATAAGGCTTCACTAGATTTAAAAATATATTTAAAAATCATTTAATTTTTCTCTCCTTTGATAATACAAGAATGTGCAGAAGTGTTGCAGCTCAAGTGAGATTTATTAATACAAAAAAGAGTTGATGCTCCTAATAAGAATATTACAGCCAACTTTTGGCTTTTCACAAATACCACAAAACTTAGAAAGTGATGAATTAGTTTTGTTAAGTCTGTGGCTCTCCAAAGTAACAAGTAACAACATAAACATGAAAAGCAGTAGAACAGAAAGAGAATAAAGAGAAGTTTCATTAGAACTCACAGCCTCCTGCGGTCTGTTAGAAACTAACCCAGAACCAGTTTCTAGTAGGTTTCAACCTAATGGGATTTCTCTCCACTTCTGCATGTACTTATTCACTGAGCTAATTTTCCCTCCGACAGACAATGTTACAATCATTTTATCCAAACATATCAGAATCAGAATTTTATTCACCAAGTATGAGGACATACAAGGATTTTACTTCCAGCAGATTGTGTCTCTCTAGTGCAAACAAAGAATAAATATAAGAACATAAGACTGAAGAAATGACTTATTAACTCATAATGAGCATAAAACAAATGCTGCTGGTTTAACTGTTCATTAAAGTCACCGCAGTGGGAAAGAAACTGTTCTGGTGCCTGTTAGTCCTGGTGTGCAGGGTATTGAGATGCCTGCCAGGGGAAGCAGTTCAAAGAGATTGTGTGCTGGGTAGGAGGGGTCCTTTACTATGTTCACTGCCCTCCACTGAGTTTCTGCATGGTACAGGTCCTGAACAGAGGAGCACAGACTCAGTAACAACTGTGTAGAACTGCAGCAGTTGGGGGGGGGCAGACCATGTTTCCTCAAGAGCCGCAGGACTCTGAAGTTCTGTTCAACAGACATGGTGCTACTGAGGACTATGGGGGGGGGGGGGTAGGGCTGGAAGGAGTCTCCTGAATTCTACAATCATCTCCACAGTCTTAAGAGTGTTCAGCTCCAGCACCAGAACACCAACCGATCCACTTGCTGTCGATATGCTGACTTGTTCGGTATGAGGCCAATAAATGAGGCGTCTTCAGCAAACTTTAGCAGCTTCACAGAGGGGTCTGCAGTCATGGAGAGAGAGAAGTCACGCAGATCACACAGATTAAAGTGTGTTTTGTTTTCAATTAAGTCCTTTTCCTCATTCATTATTAAATTTAGATATTCTGTCATTTGAGAGTACCAGTTTTCTTTTAAGGTGATCATGTCCAACGTTCTGTTGACCCTCCCATCTGTGCTTTTTTTCTTGCAAGTCAAAATGTCTTGACTAAAAATTGTCTGCTGATTAATGTTAATTTCTACTCAGTATTCTCAGTTGAAAATCCCGGATGAGAGGGAAGAAACTCGAACCGCAGCTCTGGATCATGGGATGTGCAGTCACGCACGTCCCTGCAGGTCGGGGCTCTTTTATTAATGCAACATAATGTGTGACGAGGTGTCATCAGATACTTTTCTTCACAGTCATAGTCTTTTGGTATTGAGTCAAAACAAATATTTTGACAGGTTTGGACATAAAGGGTG
Source organism: Pachypanchax playfairii (assembly GCA_006937955.1). NCBI lineage: Eukaryota > Metazoa > Chordata > Actinopteri > Cyprinodontiformes > Aplocheilidae > Pachypanchax > Pachypanchax playfairii. Next base: position 264,917 of record SSNP01000278.1, read on the forward strand.
ATTTTTAAAATGACTCGGCTGCCGTCAGTCACCAGATCAGATTTACTGAAGTAGTTACACGTGATGACAGAAAGAGTCTGTTTTTATGTGTTAAAAAACAGAAACTAACCAAGTTTCTGAACAACATTTAATCATGTGGCACTGGTCGCTCACTGTCCCATGTACCCTTTTATATAAGTGACAAAACGTCAGCGTCATTAGTAATTTGGAAAATGATATGAACAGTGAATATCATGGGTACTGTCTCATTTTAATGTCTGTATGGTAAGGTTGGGAATCCAAATTGTAAATTTAAAATGACTTTTTTTTCTAGGTACATTTGATTTAGATGTATTTTTTTATTCTATAATCAGACAGACAGAAGTAAAGACTTGTAAGCAGACTGCTGGTGAATTCTGTTTGGAGGAAATAGAAGATTGAAGCCTCATGAGTAAAATGGATGTTTTTTTAATTAAATTTACACTTAAACATTCAGTCACTGCTGCAGACATGAAAGCAAAATATCAGCAATTAAATTCAATTTCAAATCACTACAATTCTCCAGTAAGTTTGTGAACCCCATTCTCTCAAATCAACTGTAAACTATTTCACTCTAATAATTACTTATGTTTATATATCTCTATGACACAAATACTCTTTTGCCTGTTTTAAAAGCATTTGTTTCCTCCAAATGACATAATTTAACCTTTTAGGATGTCATATAATTTCTTTTTACAAACTAATTATTATTATTTTTTTTTTTATTCAGCAGTGCACTCAGCTTTAACCTGTGCTGTTTTCTCATGAACGTTTTTATCATTAGAAAAAAAATGAGCATGTCATAATAAAGAAATTGTTGAAAAGAAGGATATTTGGAGGGATTTTAAGGATTTAATGATTAAAAAAACCAAAGAACTAAAGTGGATTGTTCTGATTAGTTGACCAATAATTAAATAGTAATATTACAACAGTAAACGTTCATTAATTTGACAGTATATCTGTCAAATAAGAACTTTTAAAACATCTTTGAATGTCCAATTTTGTGTTTTAAATTCCTACAATCTTTTTTTGCACCTCTGTATTACTGTTACTTCATTTTGCACATTCAGTGCAACAGCTAGTTCCAGTTTTCTGCAGACTGTCACACATATTTTCAAAGAAAGAAAGTAGAACAGATTGAGTAGATCTCCCTCAAAAGAGAGTTTCATTTCTGTCTCATCTCAAAAGGTTTGACTTTTGTTAAATCAAAAGCAGCTGAACTCACAATTTGTGAATTCAGTTGGTTTTTGCACTGTTTCCTGCATGTTTGCTTCAGTGTAAAGTTAACGTGTCACTGAGCTGTGGTTTAGCGAACGCCACATTCCTGCGAAAGCCTCAGATACGCATCTTAACATTTACACTCAGAGTTACACTCAGTTATTGTAATTATGTACCATTTTTAAGTGTTTCAAAGTCATAATTAAAAGGTCATAACTGTGAGTTTTAAAAGAATGTCCTAAATATAAGATTCAGAGTTATCGTCTTAACAATTTCTCTAATTATTATGACTTTGAAATTTGTACATACTGGATATCATGTGACAGTTTTTTCTTTAAAAAATCTAGACTCAAAACAGAACCCAAAAATTGAAACCCCCACGGGCGGCTCCAATATAAATCTTAAGGCCCACCTGCTCCACAGAAATACACAAAATATTACCCTGAATTAATAATGAAAATACATGTTTCCCAGTTGCTGACTGGAATCTTACCACCACATGTTCAAACATTTCTTTATCTTAAACACCAGGGAGAAGGTGGGACTTTCTGCCCCTGACTTTAAAAACACCATGGCAGCGTTTGTAATAGGGAACTTCTCTTTCCAACAATAGGAAAATGTGGAGAGGCCCTCACTAGAATGTCTTCATGTCTGTGTTGCTTCCACAGTAGTGGCCAGAGGCTCTACTGCCACCTGGTGGATTCAAATATCATGAAGAACTGCAGCAGGTCTCTTCCTCACAGTTTACAGTAAAGTGCATAAATATGGAAACGTATTATTACTGAAGAAAAATATGTCTGAATGTTCTTACAGATGAAATTGAAAATGTTCAAATGTACCCATTTGATGAGTCTGCAGAGACAGGAATGTGGAAGGACACGTAAATGCTGTGAAATGTATTTCTAACAAACATTAATGCTTTTTTTAGTTAATTGTAAATAATAAAAAGTTAAAATAATGTGCAACAACTGACCAAACTGATTACGAGTGTTGTTGCATGAGATGAAGGCCAGATGCGGAACACATTTTAAATTTGAGTGATGAAAAGAAAAAAAAAAGTTACAAGGAAATTTATAAGTTATTCATCCTTTTTTATCTGTATAAACAATATAGTTAAAAAAGATTCAATTCACACAGTTTCTTTTAATTAAACCTCCTTTGAGGGAGGCTCCAATGTTCTGGTCCAGCTGTGCTACATTCATGTTTGCTATGAGTTTACTGTTGTTCACTGTCTGAAAGAGGAACAACACACTGGTGACAGTCTGCAGAGAAGTTGAACTTATAGCGCAGAATAAAATATAAGTAACACAAAGGTGCAAAATATATTCTAGGAATCTAGGAAAATTGGAAATTCAAAGATGTTTTAAAGATTCTTATACTGAGCAGTTATTGAACGCTAACACAGTGAATGTTTCTACTCACATAGAAATTTCTGATCTTTGAGTTGTCCAAGCTGTCTCAGTCTGTCAGGGAAGCCAACCATGAGTCTACAGCACTGGTTGTTCCACACCGGACCGCAAACAGAAGTGATGAAGGAGGAGATGAGAACCAAGAAGAGACAGCGAGGAGTCATGCTGCAGGGCAGGCTGGCAGAGTCTTCTGGAGACAAACGAAGAGGAGGGTCCTCAGGAGTGAAGATACAGCAGGTCTGGTGGATAAATCCTCCTTGTTGGAGACCTCAGAGGTGCATATTTTGGGGCTCATGTCCTCCCTTAATATATAGGCCAAACTGTGACAGGGAGGAGACTTTACTGTAAGGGAAATTGTTAAACATGCTTCATACATATTGGGGAATTTTTTCTAGAATCATGTGTTACATATGAGGTGCTCCTCCCATCATGATGACTGACCCCAAAGATGTCAAAGGAATATATTAAAAAAGGTGTAGGAAACACTTGGGAATTTAATAAGATGTAATTTTGTACCATCAGATAGTGACTGAACATGTTAGTATTTATTTATAATAATTCATCTTATTAACATATTTAACCCAATCTTAACCACTTACCAATTTTTTTCTTATTCTTTAATATTGATTTCATCCTCATCTTTCTGTATTATTTTTATAACAATTTTAGACATTTTTTTATTATTATTATAATAAACATTAATTTATTTGTACCAGGAAGTTTTTTTTATCATCACTATCATGATTGATGTTTACATGTGCACATTGTTTTCAATATATAGTATAATATATAGGCCAAACTGTAACTGGGAGGAGACTTTACTGGAAGGGAAATGGTTAAACATGCTTCATATTGGGGAATTTTTTTCTAGAATCACGTGTTATGAGGTGCTCCTCCCATTAGGGTTGAACAAGTGACTGACCCCAAAGATGTCAAGGGAATGAAAAAAAAGGTGACTTGGAAATTTAATATGATGTAATTTCCTACCATCAGATAGTGACTAAACACGTTAGTATTTATTTAAGATAAAGTTTATTTAACAGGGACCATGTATAACAAGACTAATCACAGAGGAAAATCTGCTTTGTACCAGACTGCAGCTCTCAGATATATCTTTAATATATAAATTAAAATAAAAACTAAACACAAGTTGACCTTATTTAACGTCCCCTATTCCATTCACATTTAATAGATAGACACATCACAGAATAAAATCTGTGCTGACAAACCTGATCATTTAACACATTTTTTTTTATTTCTATGCAGAATATTTCATAGTTTTTACACATTTTATTTCTTTTGGAAGTTTGTTTCTTTGTTTAAGGGAGAATGCTGATTGTCCAGACGTGGTTTTTCTTCTCGCTGAGGCCCTATGCTGTTGACACATTGAGTGCTGATCTTGTTATTCTGATCAGCTGTTCAGATATTAATTTTACACATTTTCTAAGTGGTGAAGGAGCCATATTATTGATTATCCAGAAAAGTAAATGTAAATTTGCATAATCAGTGTAACTTTGAAAATTTAGCATATTGTGTTTGGAGAAAATTCAACAATGATGATGTTGTCTGAGTTTCCTGTCCAGGATCTGCAGAGCTTTACAGAGTGACTCCAGTTTGTCTTGTTTACTTGTGACCAACATCAGGTACCAAATGATAAATAAATGACACAGAATTGTTGCATTCATGTAGATTTTGGCTCCCTCTGTAGTCAGTGAGTTTCTAATACATCTAAAATGGGACAAATTGTATTTCAGAGTAAGACAAACTTTTTAAATATGTTTTGTAGTCCATTTATCATTTACCAACCCTGAACAGGGACTTAAAAAACCTAAAAAATCTATTTATCACACCAACAACTCTTTCTTATTTTCTATGACTGTTGTTGTTTGAATTGAAGTCGTCTCATTGCAGTTATTACTAAACATCCACTTATTGTCTTACAACATATCTCAGGTTTTTCATCATTTTGTAAGATCAGTTAGAAAAATATGAAAACATGATAAGCTGAGTACTACATTAAAGTACACTGCTTAAAAAAACAAAAAACAAAGGAAGACTTTTAAATCAGATTGTCGTGCTCGTCGCATTTCTGGGACACTGATCTGGTCAGTTCAGAAGCAGAAGAGGTGATTCCTGGACTCACTGCTGGTACAGTGGAGCTCAACCGCTATTTGTCAGACAACACCAGAATTATCAGGTCAGACACAGATGAGAGATTCACTCTGAGCTGATGTGACAGATGTGAAGCTGCCGTGAACATCATGCTACCTGCAACATCTGTCAGCTTGATGTGTTTGGTGGTGAGTCAGTGTTGTTCTGGAGAAGCATTTCCATGGAAGGACACACAGACCTGATGACACTCTGACAGCCATCGGGTATCAGGATGATACAGGGTCCTGGGTTTGTCCTGGTGCAGGATGATGCCCAGCCTCATGTAGCAGGAATGTGCAGGCCGTTCCTGGAGGATTAAAGAACTGATACCAACACTCACCTAACTTAAATCCAATAGATTATCTTTGGTACATCATGTTAAGGTCAATCCAACATCATTAGATTACACCTCAGACCGTATAGGAGCTCAGCGATGTCCGGGTCCGGATCTAGGAGCAGATACTTCAAGACACCAGCTGTCATCTCATGAGGAGCCCTAACGTGCTAATGGGGCCCATACAAACTACATTCTGAGCTGCTGCAAGGACTTTTCAGTAAATTGGACCATTGGATCAGATTAATCATTCCATAGAAGCGTGGGTTTTTCTTCCAACTGAATCTGATTTGTTTTCCTCAACATGAAACAGCATTTTAACATTTCACCACTAGATGGAAATCTATCCCACAAATCTTCATGAAGAAAAGTCAACAAAATCATCTCTTTTCTCATGTTTATTTTATTAAAACTAACATTTTCTTAAATTTTGCAAAAAAAAAAATATTTTTAACAGTCTTATAAAAACAAAATCCACAGCCACTTGTGATTTCTGCACAAACATTTAAAAATAGTGTTGATTTATAAATACATCAATCTAGAAAACAAGCCGCGTGGTAGCGGTTCAAACATCTACAGTTTTAAGTTAATTCAAGCACCATCAGGGAAATGCAACATAGTACAAAATAGAAATGAACATATTGGTGTTCTCCATGTTCTCATGCTTTTTGTCCCAGTTCCTCCAGCCATCCCAGAACCGTGTTGAGTTCTCCTACTGCTTTATGGGCTGCTGGCTGAATCTGAAGCTGCTCAGGCAGAAAAAAAAACAAAAAGAACCAACAGGTTTATTGGTGAATGTCTTGTTTCCAACTAAAGATTTAAACAAATAAATCAATATCTATATTGCTTTAAAGATAACTGTTTTTTTGGAGGGGGGGATTGTTGTTTACCTTGTCGAACGTGGAGAGCACCGAATCAATTGTTCTCTGGGTTTCCTCTCCACAGTGGCAGTGCTGCAAAGAGCAGGTCAGAAACTGTTAACAGCTCCGTTCACATTTTAATCACTTAGATTAGATATACTGCGAAGCTAACTTACACATTTGTGCATGTCTCTTCTGATGGTGATGAAAGCGTTTGCCAGGGCGCTGGAGCAGCGCTGCTGATGCGGCTCAGAAGACGAGTAGTTTATAAAGACTCTCTCCACATAGAAACGCAGCAGGAGACGCAAAAAACAGCACGTCTGACCCTCCTGATGGAAAAAAGATGAGTGTGACTCACGATGCGCTGACGTAACAGGATCTCACTGGAACAAGGTTGATACAAAGAAGACGCCAGAATACAAAATCTCAGCTCACCTGAACGTCTTTGATCAGAGATTTATCCAGAAGTTTCACTCCAATCTCGTTGTCTCCTGATATCTGTCGGATGAAACGTAACAGAATCCTGTGTTTTAAACTGAATGAAGCGTCTTTAAGTCATTTCGGATGTGTGATAAGTTCAGTGTGTTAAACTCACAGCGTGCAGTCGTATGTCAGAGTAATACTTCTTCAGTTCGTGAACGTGAACGTTAGCAGAGCAGCCGTCCACGTGCAGAGTTCGGCCTCTAACGAGCTCACTTAAACATCCCAGGATGACGAGGAGGAGGAAGAGGAGGGAGACTGAGGAGGCGAGCAGCATTTTCATCATGTTGGTCACCTGGTGACGAAACGAACAGGATCAATTCACGATCAATATTCAGAAGTTGTTCAATATCAAATCACTGATTAGTTTAAAAGAGGAAACAGAGTAACTTTTTCTAATCAGTGCATTTCAAATCTCACCCAATGATAATACACCTGTGTTCAGACTCACCTGTGTGTGTGTCAGCAGACGGGAGAGTCCTAGTGAAGGTGTTTCTCTCTGCCTCCATCCTCTTCCCTCTTATAGCAACTCAAGGGGAATTTTCACTTGTTCAGCCTCCAACAAACCTGCACATGCATCTGTCCACTTGAATAAGTGTTTACAGGACAAGGAAGTGTGATGCAATTAAAGGAACTTCCAGCTCACGTCTTTGAAAAGAGAAGAAGAATCATGCATTTCCTCGTTTCTGACGTAGAGCCCGATTGAAATAATTTCACTATCATTCATGTTCTGTTTGCATAAAGATTAAACCAGTCATCAGATCAGAGTGTCATCATTCCATTGCAACTTGTACGTGATCCTTTAAACTCTTGATAAATGCAGTTTTAGGATGAAATTTCTGTGAAATGAGAGTTTGAATCAATGTTAGTTTAAATCAATGTCGTATGTTCTTGCATGTTGCAGAACTACTTGTCTGCTCATTTCCACTCATGCTTTCATCTGCACTTTTTTATCTCTCTCTGGATTCTTGGCTCTTGTCGAGCAAGTCCTTTTCAGAAACACCTGCCAGACCTGTTTACCTTTTACAGTGAGTGATGAAAACGCAGTTGCATGGAAAAAAAAATGTCGCAGGAAAATCCGAGACAGGAATTACCTGCGCTCGTAGAAAGTTATTGAGTCACCGAGAAACAATAACATTGTGACTGAAGTGAAAAATTCCTGAATTTCTTTTTAAAAGACACCTGCATTTAACATGGTGGGTGGGAGAACCTTCACTCAACAGTCACACATCTAGGGACAATTTCGAGTCATCTACTTAGCTGACAGGTATGTTTTTTGGTCTATGAGAGGAAAACCTGTGCGTGCATGGGGAGAACATGCTAACTTCGTGTGACAGCTGTAACGTAACAGCACTATAAACTGTACCACCATGCAGCCCCTTCACACAACATGCACCTCTTACTCCATGATGTTACTGAAAACCACTAGGGGTCATCACAAAACTTAGTGAACTTGACAAATCTTCAACAGAAAAGACAAAACGCACACACACACACACACACACACACACACACACACACACACACACACACACACACACACACACACACACACACACACACACACACACACACACACAAGTGTGTTTTGGTATCCTTATGGGGACCGTCCATTGACTTCCATTGATTTTAGTAACTAGATTTATACCTAACCCAAACCCTTTTCCTAACCTTAACCATTACTGATCTATAACTAACCCTAAGACTAACTAAAACTCTATTCACACCATACCTATAAACCTAACCCCTAACCCTAAAAAGGGGAGTCCCCCCCATGGGGACCAGGCTTCGGTCCCCACAAGAACCCTCGGACCCCAGAAAGATAGTAAAAGTCAGGAAACGGGTCCTCAGGAGGTCAGAAATACAAACCCACACACACACACACACACACACACACACACACACACACACACACACACACACACACACACAAGTGTGTTTTGGTATCCTTATGGGGACCGTCCATTGACTTCCATTGATTTTAGTAACTAGATTTATACCTAACCCAAACCCTTTTACTAACCTTAACCATTACTGGTCTATAACTAACCCTAAGACTAACTAAAACTCTATTCACACCATACCTATAAACCTAACCCCTAACCCTAAAAAGGGGANCGAGGTGTACACGCGAGAACACACACACACACACACACACACACACACACACACACACACACACACACACACACACACACACACACACACACACACACACACACACACACACACACACAAACCCACACACACACACACACACACACACACACAAACAACACACACACACACACACACACACACACACACACACACACACACACACACACACACACACACACACACACACTATAGCATAAATTATCATGTTTAAATGTTATATATTTATCTATGATGCATGAGATTAATTATGACTGTGGATCATGCAGGTTTCAATGTTGTTAACTTTTTTTGTTTTAACTTGTTTTATTTAAGTTTATCTTATAAATTTGGAGCTTTTATTCATTTATATAAATTTTTTATCTACTATTTTGATCAAACTGATGTTGATCATATTGATCAACAGCTAATTTTCCACAGAAATCCACTGAAAAGGGTTTGAACCCTTATTTTAAGGTCAAAAATTTGATTTAAGAAATAACTGAAAGGTTTAAAATATAAATGATGAAATGAAACAAAATGAACAATAATATCACAAACACACAATGACATCAGCTAAAATAAATCCATTTCAGTTCAGGATCCAACAGAATGACCAAATACATTTTTATTTTGTAATATTTGTACAAAGCATCTTTATACAGAGGAATAATGTACATACGTCTATGACTGACAGGAATAAAGATCTTTTTTTTTTTACATTGAGAACCTTGAAAATCAAATGCACTTATTGACTCTGATCACACACAACCATTTTCTACACGTGTTTTTGTGAATGTGCATGTAATTTCATTCCAATTGTTTTAATTCTAAATAATAATATACTGAAACTCCTTCAAGCTGTTATAGTGTATCAATCTTTTCAAATAGCTGGTGCTGAAATGCAGCAGTAACAGTGGGTGGAGTCTGTCAGTGATGCACCTTTTCAGCTCATTTGAGTTTGAAACTTTACGCTAAGTTTTGTGCCGTCTTGAATTTCCCATGTACACCGCGTCCGTCTGTGATTTTTAAACACGTGAAAGCCCCTTAAATGACAATGGAGTGAAGGTGTCTGAAGCACATGATGACCTCCAGAGGGATGGGAGGATGTAAGTGATTGCCATCCAAACGCAGGTACCTGAAGCAACACAACATCTGCTTTAAAACGTTGTCACGGTGACTCTGTCTTTTATTTTCTCAACTCATTATGCGACCTAATTATTCCTGTTCTTGTTCGTAGCATGTTGAAGTTCTAGTTCATGTGACAAAGTTCCATGTGATATGCTTGAACTACCTTAGCTTTGGCACGGCGGCGTCGTCAGTCAGGTCGGCCTGCATTGCAAATGGGCAGATCTCTGTACCGTTGATGCCTGTCATCACAACAAGATTATCAAAACTTTAAACGGTTGCAAAGATTTTTTTAAACATTTTTTTTTAGAAAAAATATTGAATTCATCCACCAGCTACAGAAAAGCTGTTATTGTGTTGATACTGGATGATTTTAGAGTCTTACTCTCAATGCTGTTGTGGTTGAGATGCAGGTGCTCCAGGTGACTGTTGAAAAGGGGAACCAGTGTGAGCTGGTTGTGGGCCAGCTGCAGGTCCAGCAGGCTCGACACGTTGAACACATCCTTTGGAACTCCTTTATCGCTCAGCTGGTTGTAGTTCAGCCTCACAAATGCCAGATGAGTGAAGCTTTTGAAGTAATCTCTGGATAAAGGACACAAACGCTGGTAAACTTTCACAGCTAATCAGTTTTACAGCGTGGTTCTGATTGGACGCATCAGACCGTGTGATCATGTGTGTGCTGTATACTTGCTTTGGGATGTCAACTATGCTGTTTTTGTCTAGGAAAAGCTGAATGAGGCCGCTCGGTACGCCAGACGGCATCTTCCTGAGAGTGTTGTGTGCCAGGTTGAGCTGCATGAGACTCCTCATGTCCTTAAACAGGTTCTTTCCCAGGTCACTGTCACTCAGCTGACAGAAAAGACATCACATGTACTCACACTTGCTCCAGAAACACATGAGGCTGGTGTTGCTGCTTCGGCGAGGCTCACCTTGTTGTAGTGCAGGTCGAGCAGAGTCAAGTTCTCCAGCTTGTTGAAGGCTCCAGCCGGAATCTTAGAAATGTGATTCCTATCGAGGCGAAGTTGCTCCAGACTTGTTGGGAGGCCTGATGGGACTTCATTCAGCTGGTTTCTCTGTGCGTACAAATACAGCAGACCTGGGATCTTCTCAAAAACCTGTAACAGAGAAATGGACCAAATTTAGACTGAAGTCAATGATCTTTAAATCCTGTGTGCTGCTTGAAGACGCTCTCTCACCTGTTTGTCTATTTTGTGAATGCGGTTGTTTGCCAGATTGACCCAGCGGACCTCGGTGGCATTGTTGAAGGACTCTGCAGTCACCTCTGAGATGTAGTTGTTCTGTAGGTACAGGTAGTGAGTTCTCAGTGGGATGACTGGGACTGCACGGATGTTCCGGTTTTCACAGTTGAGAGAGTTTGGATAGCTTGGGTGGCACAGACATTCTCTGGGACAGTCGGGAAAAATAGAAGGAGGGCCGAGGATGGGTGGAGGGAAGTCTGTGGGTTCCTGGGGTTCCGGTTCTGCTGGTGCTACAGGCTTTGGGACAGGAGGCTTCCTAGCTGTGGGTGGACGTTTGGTGGGCTTCCTTGGTCGAGGTCTCTGGGTGAGCACCACTCCCATTAGTAGGAACACAATCAATAAAGAAATGAGTTCCACACCAGCCCTCATTGTTCTACAACAGAACATAAAGCAAAGCAGATTAGAACTAAAGTCTGACAGACACAAACAGGATTATAAACATTTCATCTTCAGTATAACTAATTCACTCATTTTAAAGGAGCTTGAAAATATTTGTTACCACTTAAATGTTGTTAATTTGAGAATTAAGTTATTAGATTTTGTTCAAATTGTTAAAAAGACAGTTTTTAGATTGAAGTAGAAGTACTGAGGCAATACTTGTGGAAAAGCAGGGGAGTAACACGTATTGCATGATATTGTAAAAGTATTAAGTCACAGTCTCACTTCCTGCACTGACACACCTAAAATAGCTTTAGTTAATTGTTTATTTATTTCCTGTTTAGTGAGATAAAAATAAATCATTGTGGTTTCTTTGGCCAACTTGGAAAAAAGGTGTGAAGTGGAAGAGACTTATTACATAATAAGTTAATCACCTGTTTGTTTTGGTCACTCATACACTCTGGATGGACCTGGACTACAGGGTACACCCCCAGCGACAAGAAGGGTACAATTTCTTGTCGCTGGGGGTGTACCCTGTAGTCCAGGTCCATTTTTGTACCATATGAAGTTGTTCTACTAAAACAGTAAAATTATGCCACATTTTGAAGTCTTAAACCAACATTCTGAAACATAATATTGAAAATGATGGATGAAACTTAATAAAAGGGAAATTAACCAGCCTTGACCAGGGTTGCAGGTGCAGTTGAAATGGTACAAATTTGTACTTTATATCAATTTTAACCCTCAGAGGGACATTTTTGACCTTTTAAAGACCAATATTGTACTTTTGCGGGAACAATTTACCTATAGGTACAAAAATGTACTTGTCTCGTACCTCTATTTCTGAGAGTGTACAACTGAGTACATGTGCTCACCTGTCTGTACGTAATGTTCCAGTTTACAGGAAATATTATGTCTCCTTTAAAAAATATTACCCACACAGTAATCGTGTCTATGTACATGCAGACTATGAACCGTTTAAAACCTTTTTAAAGTGAGGGTCATTCTGTCTGGTTGCAGGTTTTAAACCGTCTGAGTTGAAATCATTGCTGATTTCAAACTCCTCCTCATCAACTTGCTCCCTGCTTGATACCATGTTTTCACCAGAGTGAATGTGTTTCACTCCTTCTACGTCACTTCCAGTATTTTGCAGTCAAACCTCATTTTTTGAGTGAGCTTTTTTATCTGCGTTTAACCTGCAAGATGCATTTTGAAGAGTCTGTTTAGGGTTTAACATACATGTACACCTCCGGGTGCTGAAGGTCACTATCCTGCATGTCTTAAATGTTTCCCTGCTTACACACCTGATTCAGATGAGCGGGTCATTAACTGGGTTCTGCAGGACCTGCTGACAAGCTGAAGATTTGAATCAGGTGTGTTGAAGCATGGAAACATCTAAAACATGCAGGTTAATGGACCTTGTTGCCCACCCTCATGTAGATGGTTTAGAAGCTAAGTGTTACGTCTTTGAGCTCACTTGGATAGAAACTGTTTAAATGTCAGTCAGATCGTCCGTCCGTCCGTCCATCCATCCATCCATCCATCCATCCATCCATCCATCCATCCATCCATCCATCCATCCATCCATCCATCCATCCTTTTCCTCCAGCTCATCCAGGGGAACCCTGAGGTGTTCCCAGACCAGCTGGAAGATATAATCTCTCCCACCTTGTGGCCAGTTTCTAATGTTAAACATCGGCTTGTGTTAACCACTCTGACCCATTATTTATCCATCTACTTCAGCTCACTTCAATGGGAAACTTTTTAACCATTTATCTTTAACAAATTTAACAAAACTGTGAAAAAGGTTTGGAAGAGTACTGATCTGCCACACCTGCTAAAAAGTTTAAAGCCTGTCAAAATGTATTGTTAAGTGGATTTATTTAAATTCTTTGTGAACCAACTTTAACAATCTCCAGCCAAACAAACTCATATTCTTCCTCTCATCGGTCTAAACACTCCCTGTGACTGCTGGTTTTCCATCATGTTCCTCTGTCCAGCTTTGTTCTTTGGTATTATCAAATCACGCTGCTGACCAGAGTTTCCTGTCTTGCTGATCAGCATTTACAGCTCACTCTCTGCCAAAAACAACACAGAATGAATAAGTGCTGCTACTAAACATTAGTAACAAATTCTCACATATTGGGATTGGAAATATGTATTTATGGTCAAAAATGATGCACAAATGGAGCTTTTGTTCATGTAAACCAAACTGAGTGAAGGAGGGATTAGTTTTTTGTTTACTGGAGAGAAGTTAGAGGCTGATCCGGAGAAACTGGTGCTTCTAAGAAGAAAAGAGAAAGATAAAGGCTCTTTTATCACCAGCAGTCCAGAGGGAAACATGGAGTTTGGACATTTTTATGTGTGGAAGGTTGAAGCACTTTGACCTGGTGAGAGGCTTTCTGGAAAATCCACTAAATCCCAAAGCAACTCATAAAATGATGTAAATATGGAGTTTAGATTTGGAACAAAGGACAATGTTTTAAGCTATAATATGTTCTGTATCATACTAATGATAAACATTGTTTTGATTAAATTCAGTTCGAACATGCAGCACAGATACAGACTCATATGACACACCCAGCGTTCATTCCACCAGGATATCAGAGGGGAGAGGTTTTTGGTGTGTGTACTGTAAGCAATGACTTTTTCAAATATATCAACCAGATGTGGGAAACTAGTTGAGCTGCATGAAAGATACAACAGCCATTATAGAAAACACACACTTCAGCAGATATAAATGTACTTTTCAAAGTAAAATAATCCTTTGAGGCCTTTTGTTCATCCTGGTGATTTAGTTTATACACAATCTTTGTTTCTTCTTCTGAAGCAAATATGCCACATAAGCAAAAACCTGTTGTATGAAACCATTTCCATGTTTTCAGAATAAACCTCGTCGCTCACGCAGCGGTGAGACTTAAGAATTGCTGTATGGTTTGATAAACCTCATGCCATGCAAAGCTTTGTGATGATTGCAGGTTGAAATATGAACAAAACGTTAGTGGAAGGTTGAAATTCTTTTATTGTAAACAGGAAGAAAGACACTCGGGATGAGAATCCAAGGAAAATAACACGGCAAGGCAAAAACTTAAACATACTTTACTGTATAACCGACCAGGAAATAACAAAGTGTGAGCAAAAACAATAAAAACTGAAGAAAGTAAAGTCAGAAAAAGAAAGCAAGATAATCAGAAACACACTAAGGAAGCAACTAACGACATGAAATATGAACGCAGAGCAAAAAAAAATGTTTTAAAAATTAAACAAATTGAGGATTAGTAACACAGCACCATTAAAATGCCAAATTATGAAAAGCAGAACAAAGTTACACAAAAACAAAACACAGCAAACACTCCTGACTCATTAAATATAAATCACGAGGCTTCGATCCAGAGTTTGGGCCTGAAAAAACACGTCTGAATTTTCCTCTGACAGCGTTCCCTGGCGTGGTTCTTCCTTTTCCCTTCTCAGAATCCGAACCAGCTTTTCTCTCCTTTTGTGCTTCTGCTATAACTCTGGCACACAACAAAGACTCAGACACTCCTGATTCATTGGTGTGTAATTTGTGACGCCAACAAGGACGTTTGACGCATGAACAAAAGAACTGGACTTGCAGCCGTACATGAATAAATGGTTTGATTCTATCATTCAGCTTGTGATGCAACAACTGCATGAAACTGACTGTGTAAATGAGTTCAGAGCTGGTTGCTTGGATCCACTTTTCAAACATGGCAGCAAATTTCAACATATGTAACAATGAAAAATGCACAAAAAAAATTTCAAGTGTAAAAAAAATTTGAAATACCATCTTTCCAATTTATTACTGTAGTAAATTGTTATCATTCCATCTCTTATACAATGTATAAACCATCTGCTCTTCTTCTTTTTCCTGTGCAAATAATAGAAATTCACCTTATAATTTAGTGAGTTATTAGTTTCTTTTTGCTGCCTTCCATTAAAAGACTCATTTTTCTTAGTCATCTGATACTTTATAACACCATGACTGAGTGTGGATTATTTGGCTGGACTTTCACCTCCACAGCTGTTTTGTGCAGACTCTGGCTCCAAAAATACAACATGGCAGCCTCCACAAACTTGATATTTTGGCTTCAGTGTGAAACAACAGACGGAGACGAGTCGGCCATCTTTGATCAGCAAATAACGGGATCAGGGTTTTAATTCCTCATGTTGGACAGCAAGCTTCATTTGTTAAATATGATTAGTATCTGTGCTGATGTCTGGTTTCTGTTAAGAGCTGAAACATTTCCCTTTATCAAGTCGTTTCAGGTCATTCGAGTCATCACAGGGCTGCCGGCTGCCTCGCTGTCACTCTCCTGTGAGCTTCTGTTGCCTGTTTAACTTGTATCTTAGATTCCTGTTCAACGGTGGATTTCCTTTTGGATTTGAACCCACAACTTGAATCCGACTCCAGTCTGAGCCCAGCAGCCATGCAAGCATGCCTCTGTGCAGCCAGATTACTTATATTCTAAAGGTTCTGATGCTGGAGGGCTGATCTTAGAGCTGAACCACATCAAAACATCAGAACTCAGTCTCCCTTTGTGATGCAATGGTCTCATCTCAGTCTTTAGATGTGTGAAACTCAATGGCATGTTTGTGACATCTTGATGACATCATAACGAGACTTAAAGTGTACCGTCAATGTCAAATTTATTTAGACTGCACATTCAAAACAGCTGAGCTTTACAAATAATAAACATACAATAGTAAAAAAAGAAAATAGAAACATAAAGGATAAAAAATTTCACAATAAAACACCATCAGCTCTGTTTGAGTATCAGACTCTGCTCAAGTTAACCCCCCCAACAAAAAAAAGATGCAACTGCAGCAGAAACTTTAAAAAGGCTCTGATTGGTGCATGTGCTGAAGGGTTAACTATTTCACAGATTTGGGACAGTCTGTAAAAAATCCTCTTCACCTTTCTGTTGTAACATCTAAGACAAACAGATTGCTCCTTCTGGTGGGAAGATGTTAAGCAGATCACTTAAAAGTAAAATCTTCAAATCAGTTTTAAAACTGACAGGAAACCAGTGAAGAGAAGCCAAAACTGAAGCTCAGAGTTTTATATATACAGGACACTATAATTATTTAAATCTATTTGAAACTTGTATTTGAAGACATTTAAAAGTTCTGGCCAGTAAATACGTAATTTGATGTGTTTGAGTTACAAAACTATCTGAATTCTGGTGCTTAATGAAGCAGAAGACAACATTGTGTGTTCAACAGTTCAAAAACAGCTGTGTCTAGTTTCCAAAGTGAATTAAAACAATAACAATAATAAAATATAGGACATTTGTTGCATTAAGGCTTATGAAAAATAATAAAAATAATCTTTCTTCTTCTCGTGTCTGTCCTTAATAACAAACTTTTTTCAATCTTTTGTTTTTGTTTTGGCAGAAGAGTCTCTGTCATTCCTTTAACCAGAGTCACAACCAGAGTTTTGCCAAACCACTAAAACTTTGAATTAAAATCCCATATTTAACCAACCATCTGATTCAGATAGAAAATGTTTGACTCAGCAACACGATTATAAGTTTTGTCAAAAGTTTTGAGTTTTCTGACTGTTAAATTGCTGGATTAAATGATAATCCCATAAAAAATAAACACGCAGTAAAAAAGCTGAAAATCCTTTTGATGTTAATGAACTTAAATAAGAATCAAAAGCTTTTTATTTCTGCCTGACTGAGTCTTCAGTCCGACTGAATTCTTCATCTTGATTCTGATCATTATCCAACTCAACCAGATTTTATTTTTGTTTATTTTTGTGTGTTTTTCTTCCACCCTGCAGACGTTTTCTCCAAATTTCATTACCGAGAATCAGCTCAAAGTGTGTTTGTATCATGTTTGCATTCCAGAGAAGTTTCTTAATACCTTTCTGGAATATTCCTTCTCAGTTTTGTAATGGTTTTTGGTTGACACCCACTAAGACATTGCACTGGAGAAAAAAGGACTAATCCAGTCTATCAGTGCTGCTTTTCTTTATGACACTAAATTGATTAGAAAACAAAATGTTTTTATTCAAACTGGTACTTTCATGCACAGGAAGCTTTTGTTGCAGGCAGATGGAAAAAACTTTGGCTAAAGGTGAGTGAAAAAAAGCAGCGTTACAGAGTGCTGCAGCTCCTCGGAGGACAGAGCACCACTTTGTATCTTTAAGTGTTTCTATAGAAACAAACCAGCACGTCTCAGCTGTGTTTGAGCCACGAATTCAGTCCACAAACATCACCCTCTCTGACTTTATCTCCTTCTGTTGGACACTCAGTTTCTCCTGCCCACTTTCTTATTGTTCTCATTATCTGTTAATAAAATAAATAAACACAACAAGTAAACTTTCTTACCTGTCTCTGGCACCTGCCCTCTTTTATCAAGTCACAAGTTAGTGTCTCTACTTCTCTCTGCCTCTCACATTCTTTTCTTTCCCCTCCCTCTTCCTCTCTCTCTTCCTCCATTCCCCCTTGTCCTCCCCTCCCTCTTTCTCTCCTCCTCGGTGGACTGACCAGCCTTTTGGCTTCTTTCCCTCTTCGGGTCACAGTGGTTCTTTTTCCCCCTCTTCGGCTTTTATCAAGGCAGATTTAATCTTAACTCCTTTCTGGAGGACCTCGGTCTCTTTAATGGGTCTGAACTGAGTCACAGTTTGTTTTTATTGTGCCTTGTTACAATGAAGGATGAAGAGCGCACATTTATTTATCCCTGCACAAGCACGCGTTTGAAAAGTAAACGCTGAGACCTCTGTGAGGGGAATCCCAGCTGTAAATGCATGTCTCACACCCATTTCATCATTGTTAGGATGACATATTTAGTCATGTGATTTTCATTTGCAGCATCTTTCCTCTGCATCTTCTCAGTGTCCATCAAATCTCCAGCAACTCCTGCAGTCTGATCACCGAGTTCCAGGAGGGGAAGAATGTTGTTTTGGAACTTTAAGGAAGTGGAGATGAGAGACATCATGATTAACTAAGTGTGTGTGTGTGTGTGTGTGTGTGTGTGTGTGTGTGTGTGTGTGTGTGTGTGTGTGTGTGTGTGTGTGTGTGTGTGCACTTGAATGTCACTGGGGGTTTTAGAGGTGGACGTGTGTTTGCCGCACTACATTCCAGCAGCATGAGCTGCAGCCGAGCGATAATGAGGCGAGCACATGTGCGGATGGGGATCAGTCTCTGATACAACTACATGCCTTCTTCTTCTGCTTCCATCATTTTATGACTTCTTTTGACACCATCTTTATTTTTCCAGGTCATCAGGTCCGGAACACCAAACTCAGTCATGACAAACATCGGGACAAACAAAGGACACACATTCGTGTGACCAGTACATTTCTAGGGTGGGTGCTCTTTTCTCATTTCAAAATCTTTTGAATGTTTCAGATTATGTGACAAACTGCAGCGACCTCATTTCTGTCGAAAAGTTTTGGTCTTTTCCTGCATTCAGCGATAACGTTAATGGAAATAAACAGATTACATATGAATAGAAATTGTTTATATTTCTGATGTTTTGCCTCTAATATTATTTTAAATATACCAGTAAAAAAGAAATGATCATTTCTTGGTAGGATTTGTTCATGTGTTTTGGCACAAATTGCACCTGCAACTGCTCTGCAATGATCAGTGAAAGTGACCAATCTGGCTGCACAAATATTCATACCAAGAAACTAAAAATTCAAAAGAACAACAGCGAAATTCCAAACTTTTATATTGGAGAAAATTATTAGAAGTGGAGTTAAAGTCTACAAGAACTTTAACCAGCATGTTTGAACTAGAACAGTTCTAGTGTTTGTTTCAGTGAGACAGCATGAAGCTTTCAGGAATCTGTCTGATGTTGCGCTCTGTTTGTCTCTAATCTGGGAACAACGTTACACCCATCTTAACACAGTTCCAGTTGTGAGTCAGAAAAGAAACGGGATTTGCTCATTCTCGTACTCAGTGACCAGAATAATTACCATTAATGATACAAGCTGATAAAATATTTCATTTATTTCAGATTTGTATGTTCAAAGATTTGAATCTGTTTAAAACAGCCATATACTATTGCAGAAGGCTCAAACTCCAGTTGTCGAGGGTCACAAACCTGTAGATTTAGATGTTTCATTGCTTCAACACATCTGATTCTAATGAATGGATCATTAAAGAGGCCCTTCCATTAAAAACAGTTTTTCTGAGTTTTCTGTTGAATATTTTAGCTCCACAGGTGTTCTTACCTTCATAGTGGGTGTGAAAACAGGTCAACAACTTCTCTTTCAGTTTTAATCTCTCAAACTACGCAGGTGGTGATAAAACCCGAGTTCTCCCGAGTCCGAACGGCCGGTATCTGTTTCATCACAACTCCTTTGTTTGTTAGTATTCGGCAGCTCCCGCAGTTGAAACCACGCCTAGCATGCTGCTGGCTAGAAGCTGTAGCATAAGACTTAGCAAACAGGAAGAGAGAACGTCTGATGTTGCCTTGCGCAGCGGGGCAGGAAACAGTATACCTTGCTCTCATAGGCTAGTTTGTTAGCCAATCTGAGTCCAGCAAATTTAAATAATGAATGTGAACGAGCTGCTGACGAAGCAGCCTGACGGAACGAGCCGAATTTTAATGCAGACAGATTGAAAGGTCTGTTAATCAGTGTTTCCTGATGTTTTTTAGATATAAAATGTTTCATATTACTGGTTAATACTTAAGAACTAACCACAAAGTCCTGAAATTTGTATGAAATGACCTCTTTAAAGTAACTTGGATCCAAATGAGCTAAAGAACTACATACAGAGTCATAAATGAAATAAAGCATTTGTTTTGTCACATTTTGTTTTAAATTTACTTTCTTGTTTTTTTATTTAAAAGAGGTTGATCTGTGTTTCGTAGGTTTGGGTTAGCACAATAACTTTTGGCTTCTGCCTGGTTCTTTTCAAATGTGAAATCCTGAAAAAAAAGTCTATGTAAATATGTTAAATGTTAGAAATAAAAAAATTAATTGAATTGAAAGACTCAAGCAACATGTTTATTAATAGAGGCTGTTCAGTAATCTGAAACTAACAGAGAAGCAAATAAATCTATTAACTTTGTGGAAAGTGTTCATCCCCTCAATGCTTTTATGTGAGATATTCCAAATCCTAAAGGCATCACATGGTTTCATTTGGCTTGATCACAACTTGAAACACTGAAAGTGTTTAAAACCTCCAAATGAAAACAAGTGCATTGCTTGAGATTTGATTATAAGAATCTATTATTGGATTATTGAGATTTATTTTGATAATATTTATTAGAAAGAATGAAATAAGAAACAAGTCTGATACATTTACATGGAATCCAAACACTGTTCACCATCCTGACCCTCAGAACCAGACATGAGTAGTACTTGTTTTCTCTCCGTATCTGCCAAAAATCTTTTTTACTCTGTTCTACTGTTTAAAGACTGAGTTCAGTTCGTCTTCGTCTCATGATCCTCATCATCCTTCAGAGTTTAAAAGCTTAAAACTGAGTATAAAACTGTAAAGTTTGGTTTTTCATTTAGAGTCTAAGTCACATGATCTGTGGAATGTAACAGCTTGTCATGCAGCATTTTGATTTTTGACGTTTGTGCTTGTTTTATTCAGGAGCCGATTCAACCTCCTGATTCAAGGAGATACATATTTATAAGATGAAGCCTGTTTTTACTGCTGGAAACCTTCAAGCAGCCATTCTTCTTTGTGATGTTACACACGCACACACACACACACCACAGCAGCTGTTTTCCCTGCAGACATAGAGTGAGAAGCAGCTCCAAAATGACTTGTGTGTAAAGTAATCTGGGAACTTTTCAAGAATGGCCTGCCTGTCATCTACAGAGCAATTTGAATTGCTGAAATGTTTTGTTTAAGGAAATTACTCATGATTCTCAGCCAGAAATTCTCCCACAGCTGTAAGAGTACTAATACTTACTGATTATATGCATCCACAGTCCAAAAATAACAATATGATTTTAAACTCTGAACATACAGCCTGGCAAATGTTCTAAGTTTTATAGTGATTGTCTTCTGTTGGTGTGGTTTAAGTTATCACTGCATTCAGATATGTTCATTGTAACTATTCCGTATTGTTTTGTTTCTGTTTGTCTCTTTGTGTTTGTTACTCATTGTCACCTTTAGTTTACCTGTCTGCAGTTCATATTCACACCTGCTCTGCATCTGTTAATTAGCCCAGCTGCTCTCACTCTATAATCATCTCTCCCTGTATAAATACTTCTCCTTTTTCCAGATATTGCTGTTTATTTTCTGTTTCCAGCTCATTGGAGGTCTGTGGTTTTTCTCATTGGTTTCTCACAGTTGCAGTCCAGACTAGGGAAGTCCCGATCAGGTTTTTTGCCCTTGAGTCCAAGTCATTTGATTTTGAATATCTACTGATACCGAGACCCGATCCGATACTTCTGTAATACATTAAAAGGAATAAAAAAGAGCAGGATGTTCTTTATTTTTTATTTTAACATTTAACAACTCTATTACAAAACTTCTGTAAGGTAACTTGAACAATCAAGTAATAACATAAATTCTCCACCTTTGGACTTTATATATCTGAATCCTGATCGGGTGGTTAAGGTCAGATTCCGATCGAGTCTGAAACTACGTGATCGGACCCGATTTCCGATCACGTGATCGGATCTGGACATCCCTGGTCTTGAGTACTTGACGTGTACGTTTTTATTGTTCTTTGTTTTCTTTTTCTGCATTGGGATCTCAGCTTCTGAATCTGTAAGTTTAAAGATGTCACATTATGATGTGTAAACTGATTAAAAATGACAAAATCTTAGTTATTTTAATTAAAGACAAACTGCACCTTTGTGTGAAATACACTATATGATTATGTTTCACAATAAAGGCAAATTATTAATTCAGATCTTTCTTCAAGCATTTTGTTGCAACACTGAGCACCATCAAATAACAGATTCCACAAAGCAGCTAATTAAACTCACATCATTTTAAGGTTTATAGTTTTGAATTATAGGCTTTATAAAAATATAGATAAAAAGTAACACTGAACTACACTGAAGCGCGTCTCTCATGCATGAAAATTAATGTTGTTTTGCCCAAACGGGCTTCAGTTCATAAACTAGATAATTTTTGGTTCTTGAGGTGCTTTGATGCCTCCGAAAAAGTGACTTTTTCATCATTAATACATGAAAACACAAGGTTTGTGCTGCTCTTTCAATAATAATGTAGTCAGTGTTGTATCAATTAAATCCTGGTAATGTTATGAAATAGAAAATGTTTATTCAGAGACGTGATTTTGTGTTTTGGAAGCTTCATACGACCAAATATTGTAAAAGTTTAAAACTAACAAACATATCTTTAAATGAACATTAGAAGTTATTTGAGTTTTTGTTTCCTTTAATTGTTACAAACAGCTTCTAACATTTGATTTTGTACAACTGGGAGTAATCAAATGAGCATGAGACTGATTCATTTAACGCTGCGCTACAAAAATAGCCAAAACCAATTTATTTCTTCTTTACTTTATTCAATCTATTGTTGATTATAATGAATGTGTGTTATAAAGCACAGCAGGTTGTGTGTCAGATACAAATAGAAATATCAGTTTTACCACTTGAAATGTATAAATGCTCCACGTTGGAGAATTACAGGAACACTGTGAAATAAAAATACTCTTCTGATTGATTTCCTTAAAATGTAAAAAGTAACAAAAACGTATCTGAAAATCAACTGATGTCCTTATCAGGCAGTAACTGTAACAATACAACCACTAGCTGGTTTGATCAGCTGTGACTGGCAGGTTCATTAAAGCTGATGTTGGCGTCCCACCAGTTAAACGTTTCCAGCTGAATCACTTTATAGCTGGAGACATTTGAAAGCTGGTCCTGATTGGATCCAGCATCACTCACACTGCCTCAACATGTACAAATATTCAGAACTGTTATATGGACTCTGCTGCTGGTTGTTCTTCAATTATCAGAAACTTTTCTAGCAAAATGGTGCAAGTATTTGCACAGATGGGCTATTTAAGAGAAGGAAAGATGCATGAGGTGTTAGTGAGCTGCAACTGCTCAGTTTTAACTGGACCCTAAACTTAACATCAGACACCTTCAGTAACTCCATTTTGGGTTCAGATCTCTGTTCTCAATGTTAAGTCAAGAAAATGATAAAAGAACATAAACGCTGTTTTCTTTTATACCGTTTTCATCAGCTTCAGAAAACCTCCCAGTGACACACGTTTCAAGATTCAGCTTATAAAAGTGGTTTTTCACTTTCATGACAGACTCTGCAGATTCAGCTGAATGGCAGTCCCATTTAATCTTTTATTGTTTGATATCACACTTACAGAAATAAGAAAGTAAATGCCAAAGTTAACGTTTGTAAGAAAATATTTTGGCTGAACATTTTGTATGAATAACAATGAACTGGTGAAAATTAAGTGCTACCAGCTTTATTATTTTGTTAGTTAGACATCCGTGATTTAAAAAACGTGTTCAATGATGGACTGATGCCATTAATTAACACACGAATGTCTTCCAATATTTAAACAGATTAATCACAGCTTTATGCTGAGTGTTCTGTTACATAAAAAACAATTATCTCATTCAGACCTGACAGGAAAGACATGACGGTACTGTCAGTGTGTTTTAATGTGCTGAGTGTGTGTGTTTAACAAGAAGGTGGGAGGTCTGAGTCTTGCTTGTAAACAGGCCTGTAAATGTAACTAACAGCTTCCTCAGTCATCTAGCCAAAACCACAATGCCATCTGTGTCTGGTCCTAATTTTCCTGTCTGACAGCAGGCGCTTCACAGTGCGGGACATCCCACCAATAATACACATATGATGCCTCTGTCTAATTAGTTTTGATGCGTAATTGTTTAACATAACAATACTTTGGGAATAAAGTGTCACATATAACCAAATAGCTTCTGAAGCTATAGGAAGAACTGATCTGACAATCAGACCTGAAGTCAATTGTGGCTCCTGTAGTGCAACAAAAACACATAAACCAGCAAAGAAAAAGAAGGTGATTCATCTAAAATGTTTAATCCGAAACACTCGAGCTGCTGAAAGTCGCACTAACTATTTTTTGGTTTTATGGACATAAAGAAAAAAATGTTTTTTAACCTCCGTGCGTTGGCCTACATTTGTTAAAGAGGCCCTTCCATTAAAAACAGTTTTTCTGAGGTTTCTGCTGAATATTTTAGCTCCACAGGTGTTCTTACCTTCATAGTGGGTGTGAAAACAGGTCAACAACTTCTCTTTCAGTTTTAATCTCTCAAACTACGCAGGTGGCGATAAAACCCGAGTTCTCCCGAGTTCGAACGGCCTGTATCTGTTTCATCACAACTCCTTTGTTCATTAGTATTCGGCAGCTCCCGCAGTTGAAACCACGCCTAGCATGCTGCTAGCTAAAAGCTGTTAGCATAAAACGTAACAAACAGAAAGAGAGAATGTCTGCTGTTGCCATGCGCAGTGGGGCAGGAAACAGTATTCTTTGCTCTCATATGCTAGTTCGTTAGCCAATCAGAGTCCAGCAAATTCGAACAATGAATATGAACGAGCTGCTGACGAAGCAGTCGAAGCAGCCTGACGGAAGGAACTGGAAACACCCTTTCTTTAAGATGTACCTTGAAAAACTTACACAAACTAATCGAACAGCAAATAATCCACACAAGCACAAAAATAAAACTGATCCTGGATTACAGATTAGATTTTCACTGTCTAAACAAAGTGATATCATGTTGTCAGAGCAGCTTTGTATTTAATTACAAAAAGAATGTGTGCTGTGTAACAGGTGACTGTCTGTGGTTTATGTTAGAGGATGCAGCAACACAAAACTGTCAAACTATAACAAACAACTTGTTGGGTGTGACTGCCAGCATTATAAAATAGTTGAGGTTAGATGACTAAGTACCTACCAACAGACAGGCCATTGCCTAGGGCTCCACTGCAGGCCTGAAAAAAGTGACATTATTACACACAAAAATTTAGCTTTTTATTCTATATTTTTAATTTTCCTTTAACGTCAGACTCCATGTACCATCTATACATGTTCTTCTGTTATCCAAGGCCAGGCTGCAGGTTCAGTAGGTTCAGGAGAGAAACCCAGACGTCCCTCTCCCCAGCGACATTTTACAGTTCTTCTTGGTGGATCCCGAGGTGTTCCCAGGCTAGTGAGCATGTATGTGGGTCTGCCCGCAGGTCTTGCTGACTCCTTTTGATGTGGAGAAGCAGCATCTCTACCTTAAGCTCCTCTCAGATGATGGAGCTCCTCACTTTATCTCTAATGCTGAGCCCATCCACAGAGGAAACTCATTTCAGCTGCTTGTATCCAGGATCTTATTCTTTCAGTCAGGATCCAGATCTCATGATCACAGATGAGGATCAGAACATTGACGGACCAAAGAACTGAAAACTTGTTTGACAAGTTCCTTTTTCACCACAACAGACTTACTGCAGATGAAGCCCCAGTCCATCAGTCCATCATTCCATCAGTCCATCAGTCCATCAGTCAATCATTCCATCAGTCCATCAGTCTATCAGTCCATCAGTCCATCAGTCCATCAGTCCACCAGTCCATCAGTCCATCAGTCAATCAGTCTTGCTCCACCCTGCTTTCACTGGTGAATAAAACACTAATACTTGAACTCCACTACTAGTAGTATTATACGGGACCAGACTTGATCTAATGCACTATGACTTAAATCATCATCAGATAAGCAACAAATAATTGAAGTCTTTCTGTGTTGCCAACACATCTGAGTGACTTCCTGTTTTGCGTACAGATCATTCTTTAAATGCTGATAACTACCAGACAGTATCCATCATTTATCTTCTCCTGTCTGTGATCGCGTCTCTGTGCCCAGTCTGACCTCAGGGGTAAAGGTTAGGCAACAAGCCACTCCCCCCCAGGCCTGGTTCATCCTGAGGGTCCATGGTTCAATTGAAATAACTTGGTCATTCACTGTCATCATAAAAGTCAAATACATTTGAACAAACTAACTATACATGTGTAAACCAGATCGAGATATTTCAGTCTCATACACTGTTTCCTGTCTTCAGCACATTCACATGCAGACAAAAGCCTACAGAAATATGTTTCCTCTCTTTCCCCTCAAATTTAAATTGAGCTGAGAATATCAGTGAAAATTTTGTTTTCTTATAAAAAAAACATCTTCATTTTTGGTTTCATCAAATATTGTGTATATTTACTGCCTCTAAAAGGGCAAAAACCTGTTGGCACATGAATTACAGCCAACAAAAAGATGCTTCTCCTCTCAGGAAGCTGCACCGAGCCAGCATTTTTGAAACTGAGCCAGACCACTTTAACCAGCATCACAAATACTCTTTTGTCTGAACCGAATGAAATCTCTACAGTAGGTTGCATAATACTTTTCATAATATGTAGTCAGGTACATTTAATCGGCTGTGGAACATTTAAAGGCGTCTCTTCTTTTTTCTTTTTACATTCACATTTAAAGGTGATGAAAAGACCAACTACATTTTTAAAGAAACCTAAAAGAATAAGAGGTAAAATTTCTCAGTATGCAAAGAGAAAATTCTAATGCCATAATTGTGAGTCATTATTATTTAAACCAGATGTTTTATACCAGGACATTAGCAGGACATTAACAAAAGAGGCTGTTCCTTTTCAGTCAGCTGTGTTACAACTGAGTGATAACAAGCAGCGGAGGAGGAGCGTCTCTTTTAAATAGAGGGAAAAGTGTCTGCTGGCAGGAAGAGGTGTCACCTTAAACTTGAGAATTACCT
Organism: Pachypanchax playfairii; assembly: GCA_006937955.1. Lineage (NCBI taxonomy): Eukaryota > Metazoa > Chordata > Actinopteri > Cyprinodontiformes > Aplocheilidae > Pachypanchax > Pachypanchax playfairii. The sequence goes on from SSNP01000278.1 coordinate 292,016, forward strand.
GTAAAGGTGAGTTTATAATGTCGCTAACAGCTAACAACATAAATATGAAACACAGACACACATAATCAGTTATTATATTCCACGGATTAACTGTTATTACCTAATGCCATTTGGATCTTAAAAAACGTTACATCACAGATATGGTTGAAGTGGCTGGTGGCTTTAGTTTGTGTATGTGGCTGTGTGAAAACACACAAACCACAAACTCTGTAACACTAACCTATAAATTATGTCTCAAAACTAAAATAAAGAAACATAAAACCCAGTCAGTGTTTTAGTTTTAAGTCAGTTGCGAAGATAAAATAAACTCTGTGTCTGCAATATGACAAGTATGGAGTCTCCCAGTCAGATAACTGTAATTGGACCTACGGTCAGTATAACATTATAATTTCTTGGTCAGATTATCAGCTCTATAAACCCAGGCCTTCACTGTTAGTCCTGCATCTGTGTTTTGTGTCTTTGTAGAGGCCAATATTAAGAAATGATGCTTTTATAGGTGCTTTAAAATAAACAGCATTTACTTCTAAGAACACAGTAAAACACTGTTTCATGCTGGGATCCATCATATTTCACACAGTTCTTGCAGAGCATTCTAAGTCCATTTATTTTGAAATTCAAGTGAAGGCTTTAACTTGAAAATCTTCAGCTGTCAAAAGCAAAGTTAAATATAGAAGGATCATATTTATCTTTGAGGTTTTTGGACAGTAACATGGTTTGATGTTGTAGTTTTCTGGAGATAAATCTTCAATCAAACGTTCCTCTGTAAGTTCACATTCGGGTTTTGATGTCTGTACTTTAGAGTTCTGATTGTGTTTTAGTTTCTCTGATTTGTTTAATGTCATGTCTTGCTCCTTGATTGGTTTCTGAGCCTTGTTTTTGTTCCCCCTGCACACCTGTTTTCAATCACTAATTATCACACCCACATTTGTTTTCAGCTCATCATTTGCATTTTATGCTGTTTTTATGTACTTGACATTTATTGCAATTCAAATTCAAACATACTTTATTATTCCCCAAAGGGAAATTAGATGTTGAAACTCAGTGTTTCTTCTGAGAGTCATTATAGAGGGTTCTAGCTGTGGACGGGAAGGATCTCCTGTAGAGGGTTCTAGCTGTGGACAGGAAGGATCTCCTGTAGAGGGTTCTAGGTGTGGACGGGAAGGATCTCCTGTAGAGGGTTCTAGCTGTGGACGGGAAGGATCTCCTGTAGAGGGTTCTAGGTGTGGACATGAAGGATCTCCTGTAGAGGGTTCTAGGTGTGGACATGAAGGATCTCCTGTAGAGGGTTCTAGTTGTGGACGGGAAGGATCTCCTGTAGAGGGTTCTAGGTGTGGACGGGAAGGATCTCCTGTAGAGGGTTCTAGGTGTGGACATGAAGGATCTCCTGTAGAGGGTTCTAGGTGTGGACGGGAAGGATCTCCTGTAGAGGGTTCTAGGTGTGGACATGAAGGATCTCCTGTAGAGGGTTCTAGGTGTGGACATGAAGGATCTCCTGTAGAGGGTTCTAGGTGTGGACGGGAAGGATCTCCTGTAGAGGGTTCTAGCTGTGGAGTGGAAGGATCTCCTGTAGAGGGTTCTAGGTGTGGACATGAAGGATCTCCTGTAGAGGGTTCTAGGTGTGGACATGAAGGATCTCCTGTAGAGGGTTCTAGCTGTGGACGGGAAGGATCTCCTGGAGAGGGTTCTAGCTGTGGACAGGAAGGATCTCCTGTAGAGGGTTCTAGGTGTGGACGGGAAGGATCTCGTGTAGAGGGTTCTAGGTGTGGACGGGAAGGATCTCCTGTAGAGGGTTCTAGGTGTGGACATGAAGGATCACCTGTAGAGGGTTCTAGTTGTGGACGGGAAGGATCTCCTGTAGAGGGTTCTAGGTGTGGACATGAAGGATCTCCTGTAGAGGGTTCTAGGTGTGGACGGGAAGGATCTCCTGTAGAGGGTTCTAGGTGTGGACGGGAAGGATCTCCTGTAGAGGGTTCTAGGTGTGGACATGAAGGATCTCCTGTAGAGGGTTCTAGGTGTGGACATGAAGGATCTCCTGTAGAGGGTTCTAGGTGTGGACATGAAGGATCTCTTGTAGAGGGTTCTAGGTGTGGACATGAAGGATCACTTGTAGAGGGTTCTAGGTGTGGACATGAAGGATCTCCTGTAGAGGGTTCTAGGTGTGGACGGGAAGGATCTCCTGTAGAGGGTTCTAGGTGTGGACATGAAGGATCACTTGTAGAGGGTTCTAGGTGTGGACATGAAGGATCACTTGTAGAGGGTTCTAGGTGTGGACATGAAGGATCTCCTGTAGAGGGTTCTAGGTGTGGACATGAAAGATGTTGAACTTGTTAGTAAACTCAAGATTCAAGATTTTTATTTGCCATTTGCACATAAAAACAATAGTCCCAATTCCTAAACTGAACCTGACTCTTAATACCATCACAATCTCAGCTATACATGTCATGTTCTGTTTTGGAGTTATTTGCTATTGTTGCACCATATCTTAGACCCTGAGACCCGCCCTACTCTTTGGATCTTCCAGCCAGCACAAACAAATTTTTGTTGCATGTTAAATGAGTAATATCACACTTCTTGAGACTATTTCAAAAATAGCTACACAGTATTTTTGATGTAAGTTTGTGACTTTTCCCCATTTTTATTTTTTTGTTTTTCATTTGTTATTTTTCTGTGAGACTAAGTCGAGAATTCCACCTGCTGAAAAACAAACATTTTAATGTTGCACAATGGAGGAGTGGCTTCCTCGTCTTAATGTCTGTACGCCTGTCTCACCCCTGAAGGTAAACATACTCTTTCAAAAGCTCAGGCTGTGGACAGGCCAACAAAAACGAGGACAGTCCCTGTTTTGTCTGGTCACTCCGTACAGCGTCACTGCTTCCCCTGTGCGGTGCCAGACCACTGAGTCTCTGCCAGCATTAATATTTCTTTTCCAGTGATCTCTACTGAAATGAAGAAATGTCTAAATACCATATGGTAATGTTAAAATGCTAAAACTGAAGATTTACAGCAGTGAATGAAGATTAAAATGAATTATAAAAGGTTCTGCTCTATCCAGAATTCTGTGTTTGGACTAGTTCATATTTTACTTCAGAGAATAATTTGTGCTGATGGAAACTTTGTGTCTGTGGGCAGAAGGTTGTGTTATGTGAGATCTCTGCTTTTCTGCTCTTTATGTACCTGTTATGACACCACAGGGATCATTTTGACTGAAGTTTCTGAGGTAGATTTTCATTCTGAAGAGAAATGTCCAGAACCTTAATGAATTCACCAGCCAGAGGTTTTTTTTTCTACTTCAAAATGCCTGCAAAGAATATTTAAAAACATTATTGGCTTAAGTTTTTGTCTCTTTCTTATGATTTGTTGAAAAAGAAACCTAAAATCTTACATTTTTAGAAATTGTTGTTTTCCTTTCCCCGTTAAGATTCTGTTACAAAACCATTTCTACTTGTAAAATAAAATGTTTAATTAAAAATCCACTTATTTTAACAGATTTAGTTGAATCTTTAGTTTGGGTTATGTTTACAGGAAACGGAATAAATTAGAGAACATTTTCCTTGAGCTTGTTTCTCTCCATCATGACTTCACCCAGTAGCCTATTGGCTGACCATCAGTGGAACAGCTTTATGTGTAATGCTTGTTCCTGTGTGAGTGACTCCTCCCGCTGGTAAAAGTCAGTCCAGATGTAAAACAACTGATCAGACCTTCGGAACACAATCACAGCCTTTCAGATTTATAGTGTCATCTGGAAAATATGGTAATAGCACATAGAACAACACATGCAGAAACACTTTGAACTGTCATTGATAATGTAATGTTAATGATTTGTAGCCAATTGTTGTTTACTTTTATCCCCAAGATAATAAAAATGAACTCCAGGGCTGGTTTTATTTCAGAACAGACAGTGTGAGAATTTAACTTTAATCAGACTGTTAATTCCAGTATGTCTCTCTTTTTTCTTTACATTTCTTTTGGCATGTTATTGAAGGGTTTTTGTTTTTCCCAGTTTGACCTCGAGGCTGCAGGTTTTTGAGCACCGCTCGCGCTCCAGAAACATTTAATAGAAAAGAAAAACACTCAAAAGTACAAGTGTTAAAACCTAAAATGACACATGATCAAGATAAAATAAAAACAGCTTTACACTCCCTAAAACAATTATTACATCAACATACGATGGAGTTATTGACCTGTACTCACCTTTGACTTGTAGTTTTTTTTTTTTTTTTTCATTTGTTTTCACACTTTCTCAACAGTGAACATTTTTAGAGTTTGACACATCAGAGGTTCTGATTTCCAAAAGAAAATCAAAATCAGAGGGGATGGCTTTGTTGCATGGAGCAAGACCCAACATCCACCTACTGACAGGACTAATTTAAACAATTAAAATGAAGCCTCTGCTCTAATTAAGTGCTGATTTTCTTTTAGCACAGCATCATTTGACAATATGCACATGTACAGTTAGAGAGAAGGCCAGGAAGTTTTCCTCAGGGCTGCTGTTACACTCTACTTCTTCCTCTCAGTCTGGTCTGCCTGCTGAGATCTGGACACTTTCTGTAGCTGGAGTTCTCTTTTATCAGGTGAACGTAGTCACAGTCTGACAATTCCTCAAGCACAAGTCTCCTTTTTCTTATTGTTAAGTTTGAAGTAAGAAAGAAAGGCATGCATTTTATTAAAAACACGCCCTCACAAAAGGTAGGATTACACATATGTGCAGCAGCTTGTCTGCACGGTGCAGCAGACACTCGGATCCTGTCCTGAGGGAGAAATATTGGTGATTCTTTTTCTTCAGGATGGTTTGATATAAAAACCTGTTGGTGTACAGAAACAGTTCAGTATTGGGGAAAAAATGTTGCCAGACTGAACCACATTGTTATTATCAGGTAAAAATGGTTTCATGAAGTGTTCTTGAAGATGTCCAACTAAAAATATTCCTGCACAGTGTCTGATAAAGCAGCAGATACATGCCGACAGACTTTACAGTAAAACTAATTTTATTTGTTCAGATATTTTCTTTAGCTTTCCAAAACTCCTGATAAATTATCACAGCTAGACTCGTGCTGCAATATTTGGTTGTGTCTATATTACTGGACAGGTATAACACTAACGTTTCATGATTACATTCTGTACATTTCAGGGTTAATTTTTATCACTGTTACTTTACTACATTAAAAAAAATGTTTTTTTAATTTTAATCAACCTGAGGTCAAATTTGTGTCCATTTGTAGTTTCTGAGGACACAAAAGCTACAGAATTAGATTTAAAAAGGCAACTGCCAAATGTTTAATGCTAAAAAAAGACTAGGGAAAACCCCCAAAAAATGAGCATGAGGAACAAGAAAATACTGATGGATTGATCAGTAGAATTTTAAGAATTAGTGAGTTGTAGGACCCAGAATGAAGACCGAGAGACGTATTGTTTAAAACTAAATCCTAAGTAGAAGATCAACATAAAAAAGAACTTTAAAAAGTCCACAAGGTACGAGGGCAAAAAAAAAAGGTCACAGGGTTGACACAAGACAAAACAATACATATAACTTGCAGCTCTTACAAAGAGAGTGAAAAACCCTGAAGCTATTTAACAATGAAGTGAGTGATTACTGAGTGACTGCAGCCAAGTTATTAGCAGGTAGGTTCCCTGTGTGCAGCTGACAGTTGAGGAGGCGGGAAAAACAATGAAGCTGATGTCAGGGAGACACTGAACTCTGGAAACTCTGTAAAAAGCAGGACTGGTGATAAAAGTTGAATTACAAATGACAAATATCTGGTAAGGTAGTGAAACAAACATGAATTAGGGTCTGATACGGGGTGGAAATATGAAGAGACAGAAACAGGCTGAAATTTAAAAAAAAAGATTGTATTAAGAATTTCTTTTAAAAGCTACAAAAACAATCCTGAAAGCAAAAAATATTGTACAGTAACCAAAAAATAGGCAAGTAGTTCAAACACAAACTCAAAATAAAAAGCAGGAAATGTAGCCTCTTTCCATTAGGAGGAACCAGGTTCAAGTCAGCTGCACACCAGTCAACCTGAACAGAAATATTCTACTCAGAAATGAGTTGTCAAAATAAAAAAACACAACCAGCAAAAGCTCACAAACTGCCACGAGGCCCTCTGGCAGCATGAACATCCTCCTCCCAAAACTTCATACTGCTTCTAATGAGCAGAGTGGAGCCAGCTGCAGTACAAACAGAAACAGACAAAAATCAATGAAAACACAACAAAACATGCACTTTAGTCATGTAACTAAAACAAAGGACTGTATAAGCTGGGAGAGTGATTAGTGGATGAGCAACAGCTGAGTTGATTAGCAGAGGGGGAGCAGGTGTGTAATGAGCTAAGTGAAGGCAGCTGAAACACGAGGGAAACCACAGCAACATGAAAAACAATAAATAACAAAGGAAATAGCCAAATGCATCTGACTTCTACCATAAAACATTAACTTAAAACTCTAGTAGTAAAACACTGAATGACATTCTCAAACTGCAAATGCACTCTGATGGTTTGTAATAATCAGGTTACGTAATCACGGACATCATGAGTTCAGTTTATCTGGAACACATGATTCACTGGTAAAAAGAAAGTTTGCCACTGTTCTAGTGACACAATAGATATGCTAACTGCTCTTTGCTAGTTCAGTAATAAAACACGGATGTTTAACCCAGATGAGGAGGACCTTGGTAAAGATAGAGCTGGAATAACATGAAAACAGTTTTTGATGTAAAGCAGCACCATTTAAGTATCATCCTTTGCAGCCTTTGAAGGTTTGTTTTCCTTCAAATGTCTGACTGTGTTTGTAGAAGATGAAAACAACATGATTCCGAACAGTTTTCTCTCTGGTTTCAAGTTTTATTGCAAAGTTGTTTAAGTTTGCAAATGATGAGTTGGACAACAAATACAGAAATCAGAAGTTCAGTCATGATTTTCTTTTTTTTGTAGCTCTAGCTGTGGTTTGGAGGCGTACAGGCAGTACTTGTATTTAAGTCAGATGTAAATATTTTGAAGCACTCGCAGGCAGTAAACCCAGTCGGGGGGGAGCTGGTGGTAGCTCAGTTTGTTTCCATCCAATCGTAAGATCTTCATCCTGGAATATGACAAGAGCCCAACATCTCTGCAGAAACTGGTCACGTTAAAATCTGTGGAGAACCAACAGAAAGCAGATGGGATTTTACATTCCGGATTCCAATTCAATCCATAAATCATCAATTTCCCATCACATGCTAGTAGCTTAGCAGGTGAAACTTATTGAGAAGAAGCACCTCAGTCGTACCGACAGCTTGATGCAGAATGGTGAGAGTCTGATTGGTGTTTTGATGGAAATAGATGTATGTCAGCGGTAGGGTTTCTCTCAGCCCACAGCTTCCTTCAATACAGAGGAACTGCAGCAGCTCTCGTGTTAATGGCCAGACAGTGAGGTGTATTTACAGTGTTTTTCTTTTTCCCCTTCATCTGTCTCATTAGTATGAACCCCTTCTGTGTACTCCTGGAAATGCTGAAAACTGGAGGACATTATTACTTTGCCAGGACGTGTGAACCACAACTGAACCCCAATTCACTGCTTCCTGTCGGTCATGTGAGTCAACATTTGGCTTCCTGGAGTCAAACAGTGACTCGGCATAAAATAATGGTAATCCAAGTTAAAGTGGTGGGGAGCAGACAGACAATGAGAGGAACAGCATGTGCTTCTGGATCACTTTCCTCTGAACTCATCACAGATGTTTTCATACCATTTTACTGCTTCTTTGCTAACCTACTTTCCTCAACCAACTCATATTACATTTATTTTCTCTCCTCTTCATCCTCTTCTTGTTATTTTTTAAGTCTAACCCACTTTGACTAAAACTCCCACATTCTCTTACAGACATTAGGTCATTGTCATTTCTCAGGTACTTGGTTCCTGTTACACTCTAATAATTAAATCATGCCAGGACCAAGTTGTCTCTGGTGTAAGTGGTTGTCTGTCTCTATGTGGCCCTGTGATGGACTGGCGACCTGTCCAGGTGTAACCCCGCCTCTCATCCAATGACAGCTGGAGATAAACACCAGCTCCCTGTGACCCTGAACAGGAATAAGTGGGTAAAAATAATTACTGACTCACTGACGCTCTCAGAACGAAAGTACATTTTCACCTTAATGTTAAAGTCAACATCTCAGATCTTTTGTGTTGTTGCAGTTCACACTGAATCCTCACCTTGGATTTGATTGGCCTCCAGGTAGAGGTAGAGGAGTGTAGTGGGAACTGTGGGGATGGTAGTCAGCTTGTTATAAGACAGGTCCAGTTCTAACAGGCTGGAGAAGTTAAAGACTTGTGGATGAACACCACGACTCAGCAGGCCACAGTGACTGAGGCGAAGGTACTTCAGGTTGATAAAACCCTCAAAGCTGTTCTCATCCAGCCCAGTCAGGGAGTTGTTTGATAAATACAGCTGCTGGATGGAAGGAGGTAAATGCCGGGGGACAGTAGAAAGCAAATTTTCACTTATGTCCAATAAGTTCAGACTGACCAAACCTAAAGAAAGACATAGAGACAATTTTACAATCATTTAAAAACAAATATTGACTGTTGGACTGAGTGAGTATTTTCTTTTTCATACTCAATACTGGGAAAAATGTAAGACTAACCAGCCAAAACCTGCTTTTTCACTAAATATATAATGTTTTTACTTATTAATAGAAGTTGATATGTTCAAAGGTATTTGTTACATCCAAAAAAGCCAAGTTTGATGACCTTTTGAGTTCTCTTGTATCAGTTTATACTACTTATCAGGCTAATACCATGAAGGATTTTCTTTAAGCATGTTTACTTTATTGGTGTATTTGTATTTTCTAGGTTTAATTTTGTAATTAAAGCAATTAAATATCTTGAAATAAACTATCCTGTGACTGGATACCAATATGGAATAAGCGTGTAAAAGTTAATCAACCTGTAGTAAGAATTGAATTGAATTGAATTGAATTGAATTGAATTGAATTGAATTGAATTGAATTGAATTGAATTGAATTGAATTGAATTGAATTGAATTGAATTGAATTGAATTGAATTGAATTGAATTGAAATTTTACAGTTAGAAATTTTATCCTAATTTCTTTCTTTACAGTGTAATTTCTGCTAGAATAAAACACTCTGAAGTAATCAGGTTTAAACCAAAGCCCATGTCCACCCTACACAACACAGAAGTCTCTGTGTGGACATACAGATCGTTTCAATTTTTACATGATTTGTTACTTTGTGCCCTAGAAACAAAAACATATTTCTGGGTATTTTCAGCTCTGCATGTCTGAAAACAAAAGGAATTGACACGTTACACGACCTTTGAAGTCGCCTTCTGAGATGGTTTGCAACCTGTTCCCTTGCAGTAATAGCAGCGTCAGATTAGGCAGGTTTTGGAAAGACCCTGGGCCGATACTGCTGATACGGTTGTGTGCTAGTCGCAGCTGTCGGAGCCCTGCGGGTAGGAAGCCGGGTACTGAAGTCAGGTGGTTGCGGTTGGCAAACAAGTAGCGCAGCTGGGTCTGGTTCTGCAGAGAGGCCGGCTCCAGCTTGTCACTCTGCAGCTGGTTGTTGTCTATGATTAGCCAGCGTAAACCAGTGATGTTAGCCATGATGGAGGTAGACAGGGATGAGATGTTGTTACCCTGGAAACAATAGATAATAATTAACATTCTATTTTTACTCTTTTAGTTTTGATACTTTGTGAAAACCTTTTACAGGTTTAGTTTCTACCTGTAAAAAGAGGTACTGAGTTCTGTCAGGCAGCGTTTCGGGAATGTCTTTTAGACCTCGGTGGTCACAGTAGAGCGAAGTGGGCCACTGGATGGGACAGTCACACTGTTCAGGGCAGGAATGTGGGTTGTTTGCTCGGAACCAGCCAGGGTCCATCCGTCCCTGCAGACTCAGGACACTGGGCTCACCCAGCAGGCGGTTAATCCACAGAGGAATACCTCCATAATCCATGTCAGTGATCAAAGTGCCCACGGCATCATCAGAACCACACAGTAGCACCAATATGCCACAGAATAATAGAGCCATGGAGATAACTGGTCAGAAACAGAATCCTGATGAATAATCATCGAGATATAAATGGATATTCAGGCTTTTTACTGGACATGATGTTGAAAACCTGTAAAAATTCACTTGTGGCATAAACCTGAGTGCTGAGTTAAACATAAAATACTAAAATCGAACTATTGTGTCACAATGTTTCAGTGGACGTTATCAAAAAGCTTCCAATTTCACCAAAAGTTTCTGAAATTCCAGATCATTTAAATGTATATAAAGAACCAATGTTTTGAATGAAAGTAAATGTATCTACATACAATGTAATGCAAATGTACTTTTTTTAGAAAATCAATAAAAAATCTTACAAAAAAAACATTTTAAAGTAGCTAAATCTACTTTATTGAATCTATATTAAATGTCTTATTTGGATTATTAGTAACACTTTGAGGAACTAATGCATTTCTTTCCTGCAGGTATACAGTAATCTAAAAAAAAATGTTCCAGTCATTAGTGTACGCCCATGTGAACACGTGTGTTTGCACGTGCGTCCATGTGTGCGCACACAAATAACACAATCATTTGGAGTAAAAAAAGATTTGAATGATCAGGAAGGTTTACTCATTGTGGTTGAATTGAATTGCTTTCTATTCATGCTGATGATGTATGGCACAAGACATTGCCAAGAGGAAACTGTTACAGTAAAGAGCACGGATTGTAGATGTGATCATTTCCAGCTTTGCCTGTCGTGCACGAAGAGGAAACAGACGGCAGACGTGTAACAAAGAGCAAAACGACACTTACCTGTTTGATGAGAAAGGAGACAGGTTGTTTTAAAGCCCAAGTGAAGCCTTTTAGGAGCCGTATGGGACTCTGTATCTGTGTGTGTGAGTCTGAGTGTGTGTTTTCAAGCTTCCAGTGATGTTTGCCCACTGTCTTATACATTCCTCCTTTTCAAACACTGCCCACAGCCCAAACACCAGACCTCCTCCATAACCTACACTCACTTGCATCATCCTTTCCCCTCTTACAGCCTAAAGTTAAACACATGTCATTTAGTGGCAACATGTTGTTTTGTGAAGATGCATAAAAAATTAACAACTAATAGAACTAAGGCAGTAATCAAGGAAATTTTAGTTGTTTTGGTCTAAATATGGTTTTATTTAATACAGATCATCTTCATTTAACTTTTAAACATGCATTTTTTTTCCTCTGTGTGTGTGTGTGTGTGTGTGCGTGCATGTGTGTGTGTCTGTAAATGGGGTCTAGAGTGTGTGTTTTGCCTTTAGGCTTTAAAGCCACAGAGTACCTGGGGAGCCAAAGAGACCATTCATTGTGTGTGTGAGTGTATAAGTGAGTGTCAAAGGAAGAAACTTCTTGCAACCATCTGTGTGAAAGAGACCAAAATGATTCCAGATTTTTTTTTTCACCTCAAACACGTGGAGATTTTTGTGAGAAAAGAAGTAAGTTAGGGCATTAAAACAGCTCCCTCTAGGAAAACTGTGCAGAATCATGCACATAAAAATAGTTCTAAAATTAAACAGAACTTTTATTATCACAATAGTAAGAGCAGCTGACTGAAATTCAAACATGCATCAACTTTTTTTAAAAAGTTAAATTGGAGACTTAATTTCAGGGATCAAAGGTTAAATAAAATGTTAAAGCTGAGGCATGTGGCTTAGAGTCACCACGGTAACCACAAACCTGTGTCTCTCCTTTCCTGACAGGGTAGAAATAAATCACTAATGCAGAACTATGAGAAAACTAAAGGTTTCACTAAAATAATTTCCCATCTGTGAGTGGCACAAATCACAATGGTTTATTATTGTGTGTCTATAGTGTTTTATGTTGGAGGTGTAACAAATTAAAAAGACCCTACACCTCCAATTAAAGGTACAGTACATAAGAATTAGACCTTGTTGTCAAATTCAAATCCTGCAGTTCATGTAGAAAAAAACATCTGTTCTCACTCACCTCCTCCCCTCACTGATTTTTCTGTAGGGTTGCCAGTTCTGTTGTTGATTCTCATTTTATTTCTCTTATATTTGTTCAATTTCTGGGAATGTCTGAAGGTCTATTTGTTCAGCGTTGAGTTTTCCTAAGCGCATTTGAACGCTCCATCAGGTGCAGCTCGGCTGCTCAGTTAGAAGGATGTGGTGGTTTCTTACTCTTTGTTGCTGGTCGTTGAATTACAGCTGCTTGTGTTGAAGACTTGGCAGCCTTACAGACTCACACGTGATTCTTCATGGAACCAGGAAGTCTGGACGTGTAAATAATGATTCTGGTCCGGGCTAACTTCTTTATAATGACAGAAACTAGCGACCACCTATCGAGATCTGTTACAATGTGACTTTATTTTCAACATCGGTGGGACATTAGACTGTTGTGTGTGTATTTCACTGTAAAATTATTACATATTGTACTTTTAAGATATAAATGGAGTCTGTGAGACTTTGGCCATGCACGCCCAATATTCCAGAGGGAATCGAGGGACAAATACAAGTCCTGTGGCAGTGAGAAACACACAAGAAGACAAAAGATAAAAATGCTACCTTTACGTTGAAGGAAGTTTAGTGGAGTAAAACTAGAGATTTTTAAAGTTTAGACAATTGAAAAGTTAGAACGTTTGACATCTCCAGTATCTCCAAAAATCATGTGAACAAAACGTGTAAAAATCCTAAAAATATCCAAATTCCAGCTCAGTCATATAAAGTCCAACCATGCGTGACCTTCTGAAACTGATTGTGTGAAGTTCACTGTAGAGGTAAATGGCTGGGTTTTCTCCCTCATTATGTAAAAATCCACTGTTTTTCATACTTGTTATATGATGTACTTAAACTCATCAAGCTGGTTCTGTTATTTGTCTTGATGTATTTTTTATAGATGTTTTTTCCAGTGCTACAGAAGAAGTAAGGAATTACAATTGGTGACAGAATCCGAAGAATATCGAGTAATTAGTAATCAGGGTGTTTCACTGTGCAGTTGCACCTTTTTTATTCTTGTCTAAAGTGTCAAAATACCACATATGTACCATAACTCACCCTTTGGTAAAGCTCACAGTTATAAATGCTGAGTTTTAAATAAAAGCAACACTAACTGGAACAAGCTGGTGCATGCGTTCAGTGACAGTAAAAACACTTCCTCACTTCCTGTTTGTAATTATACATTAATATTTAAATGTGGTACCAAATTTGAATAACACGTTCAGTTCAAGAAACACATTTCACTCTAAAACGTACGTACACCTTTTAAAAACATGCTGTATGAAAATCTCAGGGTATTTGTTTAAGATAGTATGTGATTCCACCACGTGTCAGTATTTATTTTACATAACTGATGTGTAGTTTCTTGTCATCTCCTTTGTTGATTTATATGTAAAGGTTGGGTCACTAACTTGGTGAGACAGGAAACTTTTGGCTCGCTGCCACATAATCTAAAAAGCGTCACCAAACAGGTTTGAAGGTTTCTACAAAAATCTCACATCTTCTAACCAGAACTTTAAAAATACTGAGTTAGAAAACTAACTCATTCAAACTTATCCAGTGAATTAGTTTAAATGTTATTACTCTGTGAGATGTAGAGACTTTGACATGGAGCTCAAAGTGTTACTAAAAATGTTAAACATTTGCATTGGACTTTCCTGTGGCTCGTTAATTCCATGGAGACGAGGTTTCCAGCACGCTGCTCTTTATCAGATGAAGGTGTAATGTAAAGTGTCATCTTCAATCACACGCAGATAGTCACGTGACACTGACCATTCCGGGTCTAGCGGTTGTTTTTTTTTTTTCTTTTGCTTTGTTATTCTCAGCTGAGCTGCAGCTTAAGGGCTAGTAGTGACAGACATGTGGACCTACGGAGGTGTTAGAGGAGAGACGAGCCTGCAGCTGATCAGTGTTACCTGTTCTTACCGAGCTGACACACAGACGCAGTCAGCAAGATGGATACAGTCCAGCTGTGAAACTCTTCAGGGGAGAACAGGTAAGACCTCCACTGAATAAGTTACTTTTTGAAATATTTTAAATAGAAACGTTTCGGCTTTTTCCTCTCATTTTCAGTCCATTTTTTTTTAAGAAGGTTCAGAGAATTTTCTTTTTGACTCATTCAGGCATAAAACAGCTCCGAAACTCAAGGGATGACTGAATGTTGTGTCAACACCCAACAACATCACTAAAAATCTGTTTTAAATTGGATTTTTGGACACTTTGTCACTATCAGCCTTGCAACAAAGATGCAATTTGTTCCTATTTCAAAAAGTTGTATCTATAATAAAAATACTAAGGATAACACGTTTTAAAAATATTCTCAAAGTACTTTTAGCTATGAACTTGACATCTAGCAGATTATGAACTGTATTCCTCAAGTCCTGTTTCAGATCTTTGCTGCAATTGTTTCTATTTCTTAAAGGCGCCACTTTCAGATTTCATTTATCTGGAGATGCATGTCTGAGTCTTACTCTTTAATCCTGCACTGATTCACTATCCTTATTTCTAAGCATGCTCTGGACAATACAGTGGTGTGAAAAACTATTTGACCCCTTCCTGATTTCTTATTTTTTTGCATGTTTGTCACATAAAATGTTTCTGATCATCAAACACATTTAACCATTAATCAAAGATAACACAAGTAAACACAAAATGCAGTTTTTAAATTATGGCTTTTATTTTTTAGGGAGAAAAAAAATCCAACCCTACACGGCCCCTGTGTGAAAAAGGAATTGCTCCCTGAACCTAATAACTGGTTGGGCCACCCTTAGCAGCAATAACTGCAATCAAGCGTTTGTGATAACTTGCAACGAGTCTTTTACAGCTCTGGAGAAATTTTGGGCCACTCATCTTTGCAGAATTGTTGTAATTCAGCTTTGAGGGTTTTCTAACATGAACCACCTTCTTACGGTTACAGTATCTCAATATGATTCAGGTCAGGACTTTGACTAGACCACTCCAAAGTCTTCATTTTGTTTTTCTTCAGCCATTCAGAGGTGGATTTGCTGGTGTGTTTTGGGTCATTGACCTGCTGCAGCCGCCAAGATCGCCTCAGCTTGAGTTGATGAACAGATGCTGGACATTCTCTTTCAGGATGTTTTTATTGACAGTAAAATTCATGGTTCAATCTATCACAGCATGTCTTCCAGGTCCTGAAGCAGCAAAACAACCCCAGACTATCACACTACCACCACCATATTTTACTGTTGATATGATGTTCTTTTTCTAAAATGCTGTGTTACCTTTACTCTAGATGTAACGGGACATTTACCTTCCAAAAAGTTCTACTTTTGTCTCATCAGTCCACGAGGTATTTTCCCAAAAGTCTCCCAATCATTGAGATGTTTCTTAGCAAAATTGAGACGAGCCCTAATGTTCTTTTTGCTTAACAGTGGTTTGCATCTTGGAAATCTGCCATGCAGGCCATTTTTGCCCGTCCCTTTCTTATGGTGGAGTCGTGAACACTGACCTTAGTTGAGGCACGTGAGGCCTGCAGTTCTTTAGATGTTGTCCTGGGGTCTTTTGTGACCTCTCAGATGAGTTGTCTCTGCGCTCTTGGGATAATTTTGGTCGGCCGGCCACTCCTGGGAAGGTTCACCACTGTTCCATGTTTTTGCCATTTGTGGATAATGACTCTCACTGTGGTTCGCTGGAGTCCCAAAACTTTAGGAATGTTTTTATAACCTTTACCAGACTGATACTCAATTACTTTTGTTCTCATTAGTTCCTGAATTTCTTTGGATCTTGGCATGATGTCTATCTTTTGAGGTGCTTTTGGTTTACTTCTCTGTGTCAGGCAGATCCTATTTAAGGGATTTCTTGATTGAAACAGGTGTGGCAGTAATCAGGCCTGGGGGTAGCTACAGAAATTGAACTCAGGTGTGATACACCACAGTTAGGTTATTTTTTAACAAGGGGGGTAATTCCTTTTTCTCTCTAACTAATAAAAGCCATCATTTAAAAACTGCATTTTGTGTTTAGACAAATTTTAGAGTATGTAATCACTCAAAATATTGATATTTAAAAACCGATAGTCATTTTGAAAGAAAGATGCTGCTAATGTTATTTTAATGTTAAAGCAGAACTAAGTAAGTTTTGCTCTCGCTCTCCCCCTACTGGTCCCCTGTGAAAGCTCACTGTCGTAACGTTCCGCCGCCGCAGACCCCCCCCC
>SSNP01000278.1:313392-344250 GCA_006937955.1 Pachypanchax playfairii
AATAGAGTTTTAGTTAGTCTTAGGGTTAGTTATAGATCAGTAATGGTTAAGGTTAGTAAAAGGGTTTGGGTTAGGTATAAATCTAGTTACTAAAATCAATGGAAGTCAATGGACGGTCCCCATAAGGATACCAAAACACACTTGTGTGTGTGTGTGTGTGTGTGTGTGTGTGTGTGTGGATGAATGATGAAACTGAGTCATTTGACTTAAAAAATATGCTGTAAACATACCTTTTAACATTTATCCATATGTCCGTCATTCCATCCATCTAATTATTCATTTTCTGAACCTGCTTCAGGGTCGCAGGAAGCTGGTGTCGATCTCCAGCGGTCTTCTGGCGAAAGGTGGGGGACACCCTGCACAGGTCGCCAGTCCATCGCAGGGCCACACAGACAAACAACTCTTCACACACACCTGGGAGATGCTGCGCAGAGTCACCAATTAACCTCTTACATGTTTGTGATCTGTGGGAGGAAACCAGAGTAGCAGCAAACTCACTCAGGTACTAGGGAAAATGTAAACTCAGTACAGAAAGCTCCCAGCAGGGTGTTGAACCTGCAACCTTTGACATTGCTGACTAAGTGCACTACCATGTAACCCGATCAACAGGAATATGTTTTTTAATGAAATCCACTGGAGGTTTTTTTATTGAAACATTCTGTTCAACCACGATCATTTTGGATGCTGCATGTTGTTGTTGCTGAAGGAGATTGTGGCTAACACTGAAAAATATTACAATTAATTAATATTATAAAGATAAACAACAATCATACAGATAAATAGTTAATAATAGTACAGTTAATATCAATATTATATGTTAAAGATTGTGTACATTCAGAATATCTTTCATAAAGTCATCCTCCTGAAAATGCATCTTTCTGTTTTTAGTTAGCTCACATACGACTTGAGCATCATGTAATCTTTGGCAGAAGCAACAAAGTCAGATATAAGATAATGAGATACAGCTTCTCTTTCAGTTCTCTATGTCAAAGATAATGACAGAAATGGGACTCTGTTAGCTTGTGGGTCGTCATAAAACAGCCCACGGAAATTAAACAGAATTTTTTTGTTTGCTTTGTTAAACCCTCAAGTTTTTTCTAATAGAAAGAATATGTTTGTAGATTTCTAAAGAATTTGCAATCCTGCACACTTAATCTCATCATCCTCATCATTGTGTGTAAATATGTTAATTTAGTCTAAAACAATATATTTCCCCCTGTAACATCACACAGACAAATAACAGAAGATACATGGAAGAACAGAACAAATAGATTTAAGAACTTTTAGCATTTTAGGGAACTTGAAGACAAAAGTGAGCAGAAAAACACTAGTGTAGTTGGAGTTGTGCTATGAAAGAAGATTCAGATGCAGGAAGAGGCCCACATCAGATCCAGACAGACAACATGAGAGTCACATGTGTTTCCATTTAACGCAACAAGATTTTTAACAATGAAACGGAGGAATCTGGATCCATCCGACATCAAAGCTTTAAAATGCTGCCCATCATTCGCAGATACATTCTGTTTATGTTACCACAGTGTAGCTAAAAAAGCTCAAAATAGCAGAGGTCATGGTGGTAATATTATAAATTTAATTAAAACTAATTTGTTTTGATTCAACTTGCAGCTTCTCATGATTTATACAGACAAATCTTGAACCGCAGTGTCCTTGTTGCTGTTGTAGTCCAGCAGTTAAGACAACAAGCAAATCTGTTATGTTACTTGTTTAAAAAAAATACCTATAATTTGGTTCTAGTTTTATCATAATTTCTTCCAATCTTTGGTTTCCTGAGCTTCTCCATGTTTTTTTTTTAATGAACATCTGCTCATTATTAGTTTCAACTAGTATCAAAGATTTGATTAATACCAAACAGGTATGTGAAAACCTGTTATGTAGGTAAAACTGGAAAATGCCACATCAAAGTATTTTTGTTTTGTTTTTTTATATGAAATCCCAGTTTATTATCTGAACTGCTTGGTGTTTTAAAACTTTCTACTTTGCAATTAATAGAAATCTCTTCAGAACCATTGCTTCTATGCACATCTGGAAAAACAACCACAATGAATCAGAAGATATAAATGTATCATCAACAACAATCCAATACTGAAAACTTAGATTCATTTTGTTCCCTTAAATACTCTATTATTCTCCTCTTTGTTGTTCTCAATTTTTCTCCAATTATTTTTTTTTCATACAACTCTATGAAGGTGCACAGCATGGGATGATGTATAGTTTTCCTAAACAATAGCATCAATAGTTTTCACGCATATTTTTTGTGCACAATTATCTGTGAGCTATTGTTGAAAGCGATGCAACAAAATTACAGCAAAAAAATGTACAAAATAATTTTTTTTCTTTCGTATAAAGCAGGTTGCTCAGACATGTTTGGACCAAAATGCTCCACCAGCTTTTCTTCAGTGTGTTTGTATAACAACTGATGATGCGTTGCATTGTTCCACCTGTTTTCAAAGCAAAAGGAAAGAATAGTTGAGAACTATTTTTCTGAACCAGTGAATCAAAGACCTTCCCAGGGTTAGAAAACAGTGGGTTTCAAACACAAAAGATGAAAATGAGAGGCACACAGATGGGAACAATCTTTCACACTCACTTCACATCATTCACATGTGGGGTGCTGCAAGCTGCTCTGAAATGAACACTATGGGGGCGCAGGCGATAGGATGACAGGGTGGAAGTAACCAACAAATGCATAACAGACAGAGGGTTGGCACAACTCAACAGACAGCAGGGAGGAGAGAAAGTTTTTTACAAAGTGTTTGTCAGGGTCCCCTCATTCCTGAGCGAGCAGGGAGGAGAACCAGACTCTGGGATCAGGTAAGAATGTGCCCTTAAGTGTGTGTGTGTGAGAATGTATCTGTTTTATTGAGACTCTAAGGAGGGAGATGAAGGTTTTGTGTGATTTTGTCTAACAAAACAACAAAATTCAGATTATTTTACACTCAGCTCTATATAGAAAACACACACGCAGTGATACACACAGACACAATAAAATATATATGAGGTTGGAAATATTAACATGTTAGCAGAAGAAAATAATAGATAAACATATTTACGTCAACTCTGCAAAGATTCTTGTTGATGTAAAGCTTTAAACTTTATTGTTTTCATTCAATTTGCAAGTAAAATTCAGAGCATGTCCCTAAACTGGAGTTCAAGCCGAGTTGTTCTTGTTTTCTGTCCTGCCTCCCTGTGGATTAAGACTTCTAAGAATGTGACTCTCTGTGGGCATTTTCAGAATAAATCACCACTAAGCGGGACAGCTGTAAAAGTCAGCAGCTGATGAAGAATAATATTCATACTGTTTCATCTTATATGTCATTTGGAATATCTTCAGACTAGAGTAAATAAAATATAACCTTTATCATCAGATTAATCAAAACTTCAACTGTTAAAAAGTGTTTGGAGCTTTGTACAATTATTTTTCTCCATTTAGAATGACTGGTTGTTGTCTTTAAACATCCCGTCATGTTTTTCATTAGACAGCAGTGAAGATTTGGGTGAAGATGAGCACACGTTTGGAGATCTTGGTCCTCTTTTCAGTCCTGCTTCCCCTCTGCTTCTCGGGACGGGACCCTTTGGGTTGGATTTTTCTCCGGCACAGACAGGAACAATATTTTGGCTCTCTGCAGTCAGACACCACAGGAGGGGTCTGCCCCGATGAGTGCGACTGTCCCCCGTCCTTTCCTGTTGCCATGTACTGTGATGGGCGGGGCCTAACAACAATGCCGTCCATTCCCTCTCGTATCAAGTACCTGTACCTCCAAAACAACGCCATAGCAGCTCTGCCCGATTCAGCTCTGGTTAATGCAACCAATCTGGTGTGGCTCCTGTTGCATCACAATCAGCTGACATCAGAAGCTATTGGCCAGAAGGTAACAAGGTTTCATAATACTATATTATTACATATTCTATAACAAATATAACAGCTCAGTGAAATGAACAGTTGGAATGGACAGCTCTTTGAACAACCTCCAGTATCAAGACATGGAAATTTGTTGTAAAATTTTATTGACAGTTTAAAATCCTCTTTGCTGTCTCACTGCCGTCTCTATAGGACTCTAGAAAACCAAATACATTACATTTTGAACAGTCCATTTATTTTTAACATGGTATTATTAAAAATATTAACTTTTATCACATTAATCAATAAAAAGGATGCCTTCCTTCCAGACAAATAAGCAAATGAGCATGCAGCAAAGTGGATTACTGCAGAGACCTTCACAAACTTCAGAACTGAGTATTCCTCATCCCTCATGAGGAGAACAGCAACAACCTCGATTTTCTTTTAAGTTTTATAACCAGACCAATAAAACATCCAACTTGTGTAGAACCATGTGACTCTCAGTAGTGACGACTTCAGGACTTAATTGTTGCTGCCATTAACTTTATATCTATTATTCTTTCTATAGAAATGATGACGGGTCCAAATCCATCAGTGTTTGTCTCTTTCCTCTCAGACCAAGTCGGTCCAGGCAGAAGGTCTCATCCTGGTTCTGATGGAGGTTTCTTCCTGTTAAAAGGGAGATGTTTCTTTTCACTGTCACCGGTCTGATCAGAATGATTTAACCCAATCAGCTGGTTCCTTAGACAGGAAATGTTTAAGCTTTTACTAACTGACTTGATATTTCTGTAAAGTGCCTTAAAATGACTTTTGTTATGAGCTGGCGCTTTTTAAATAAAAACAAACTGAATTAAATTGAATTGCTAATCTTAAAAACTCTAAAGCAGTTCATGTAAAGTCATTTTAGAAATCCTTCATCAGTCATAGTTGTTTTTTGATGTTTTTGTGGAAGTTAGCTGAGGCACTTTCTGTTCAAATTTTAACACGTCCGTTAAAAATGTCTTAATGTTTCTACTGGAATATAAAAGTAACAGAAATGTAAATGTTTTTGGATTTTTTTTAGAGATTAGATTTGTTTTTTAAGAAAGTGAGATTGTATGTTGGTTTTGGCTCATTCAGACCAGCTGTTTCCACTGAACTTCACATCAATATATTAGAACAACAGCTTAAAGCAGTGAGTTCAGGATAAACAGGTGATCTAATTAAACTGAGTCAGACAACCAGGAACGTTAAAGTCTCTAACCAAAATTAGGATTTGCCATGGAGTTACATGTTTATATGTAATGTACATTTATTTGTCCTGAATAGTTTCTCCATGGCTAAGTTGCCTCACTTTCTCTCTTGTCAAGATTCATATTATAAAACCAATAAAGATGTGTTTCCATTATTTAATGTTCCTCTTCTTTGTTTCTGCTGCACAGAAACATGGAAAAGTGGATTTCAAAGCTTTTAATTCTGATAACAGGTGATTTAGCGAAATGTATTTTATTTGTAGATGTTTTCAAAGTTGGAGGGATTAGAGCGTTTATATCTGCAACACAATAATCTGACGAGTATTCCTCCCAACCTTCCCCGCTCGCTGCGAGACCTGAGAATCAACCACAACCAGATTGAAAAGGTAAAATGTTTCACACTCCTTTATATTGATGCTACTCTGTGATTTCTTTCTTTTTTTTCTGTTTTGGCTGTATAACAAGAAAAATATCAGACTACAGAATCCTCTCGTGTGTAGGTAACACCTGCCGATCTGGATGGAATGGACAACCTCACCATCCTGAATCTTCACAACAACTCTATCGCAGACATGGGCACGTCACTGAAGGCTTTGAAATCCCTCACGCTGCTGGACATCAGTGGCAACAAGCTGAAAAAGGTCTAGAACATCTGCGCATCATGTTAATTTCTCACTTAGAAAACAGAGACTCTCAATATTTTTTTTTCCTCAACCTGCTAAGGTTCCAGATGCTCTGCCTGAACATCTGCACCAGTTTTACCTGGAGTCGAACTCCATCGACGCTCTGCCAGATGGTTTCCTTGGAGGCCTGGCGAGGCTGCAGTATGTCCGGATCGCCCACAATCAGCTGACCGACAGGGGAATCCCCCCCAACACATTTAACGTGACTGGCTTGGTGGAGCTGGACCTGAGCTACAACAAACTGGAGAGAATCCCTTCTGTCAGCTCCACGCTGCAGCATCTTTACCTGCAGGCCAATCAGATCAAAGGTACGTACACCTGTAACATTGTTTGTATAAAAGTTAGAAGTTGGGTAATATTTACCTGTGCAGATTGCAAAGATAAAAAAAAAACTAAATTTGACTTCTCTGGCTCCAGAATTCACTCTGGGAAGTTTCTGTGCCATCGTGGATGTGACCAATTTCTCCAGACTGCGAACACTTCGACTTGAAGGAAACGAGATCAGTCGCGAGGACATCCCTTCAGAATCGGCCCTTTGTCTGCGTCAAGCTTTCAGCATCGACATCTAATCGTGCATGCGTGTAGATGTGTGTGTGTGTGTGTGTGAACAAAAGAGAGAGAGAAACAAAGTTTGTGACTGAGTTTAAAATGAATTTACAGTGTGACACGTTTCTGTGTCAGATCCAGCTCTCATCAGGACCGCTGATATGATGTGATGTCGGCTGCAGGTGGCAGCGTTTCAGTTTCACACAGTGGTCCATAATGTGAAACTTTCCCTGACGTTTTCTCTTCATTAAACAATAATCCTGTCATGAAAAATGATTTGATTCAGAATTGTTTAGTTTAATTATACTTTGTACTGAAAAAGCAGCATATAAGCTTAAGATCTACACTTAATATTAACATGACCGTGATCCTGGTTACACTGTGCCGTGAGGATCAGTAACTCTATATGCAATGTTTATTATTATCCTATAGTTTTTATCAGTCTTTGTTTATTCTTATTAAATGAACATATATGCTTTGTATCATACATAATGTGAATTGTTTAGTTGAAAATGAAAATCACCTGCTGCCTTTAAATACAGTAAATTAAAATACACTGAAGTTCAGTTTCTGAAGATATCCTGTTAAAGTCTGAAGCATTATAACGTCTTTTTATTTAAAAGTACATCTTTTCTTATAAAATAATCTTTTATTTGGAGTAAAGTCTAATTGGATATGACAGAAATATTTACTGAACTGTGATTCATGAGTTACTGTTTGTTTTTGAGCCAATAAACGTGATTTTCTTTAAAATGATGTGGGTTATTTAAACCCTGCAGTGATGACTGTATATATCATCTTTGCTGCCTGTAATAATTATAAAGGAATTAAATGATAAAGTGATAAAATACATTTCTAGACTTTATTAATGTTTATTCAATGATTCAAAGAACCGGCTTGAAACTAGATGTCATTAAAAGTATCCATGTAATTTGGAAAGTTGAGGATTTTCAAAAAGTCTGAACAGAGTCAGGGCTGCATGGTGCCACAGTTGGTTAGCACTGTTGCTTTGCAGTGAGAAGGTTGCAGGTTCAACTCCCAGCAGGATCCTTTCTGGACGGAGTTTACATGTTCTTCTCAGAACATGTAGGTTTTCTCCCACAGACCTAAAACATGTATGTTTGGTAAATTAACAATTCTAAACATGTCCTAGATGTGAGACAGTGTATGAATGATCGTTCATAAGTATGTGGCCCTGTGATGGACTGAGGACTTGTCCAGGGTGTGACCCCACCTGTTTGTTTGATACAAGATACATATACAGCAGCCTTGTGAATTTATTTTTATATGTTCTCTTTTTTTGAATATATGATTAAATAATTTCAGTTGTGAGAAGAAACCAAATCATGTCTGAATTTAGCTGTTAATTGTACTGAAAGGTTTCCTTGTCTTTTTTTTTGTTGTTGTTGATTTCACAGCACTGTAATTTGCTGTTAAAACAAGTTCAGATCTGATTCAAGTGCATTTGATTACTACTTACCGTGTGACGGATGATGCGTGTTTACATAAGGACAAAACCCTGATGTGTCACCTAACCAGAGGTGAAATGGTCCGAGGACTCACGTCATCTATTTATACCGTATTTGTAATCATGCTTTTCTTGTGTGTGGCTGCACAACAGTGTTACCATTGCAGATCATGTAGATTACAAGCTTTCAGTGGTTGAAGTGTCCTATATCCCAGATCAGATGAGCCCAAAGCAGATAAAGAGGAAAACCACATACTGTATGAGTTCATGCAACAGAGATAAAAGTCATCAGGCTGTCAGGCTTCTGAGAGGAGATCCTGAAAACTCAACGCTTAAAACTTACAATCAATCAGTTAATCCATTAAATACTGTTAATTACCATTAAATCTATTCTACAAGTCTGATTGTATTAACACAAAAAGAGCAACAAGAACATTCAGTGGAATTTGGGTGGATCATCCAGCTGATGCCTCAACTCATGAACTGCTTGAAATGAAGATCTTCTTACCTGACTCACTGCTCTGTCACCTGGCTTGTTTTTCTTTCCTTTGAACACCTGAGTATTGTTACCACAGCTGTTCTTCTTGTAGTCAGCTCCTGGTTTTCTTTGTCCTGTTCCAGATCTATGTCAGTCCCTGTTTCCTAATAGTCCAGATTTTACTTAATGTTTAGTCCAGCCCTTATTTGTGTGTTGTCTTAACTGACGAACTGTCGTTCAGGTTACCTTCCTGCCTCAGGCATCATTGTCAGAAGTAATTTACTTTTCTTAAAATGTATGTTTTTAAAAACTTTATTAGGATTCAAACAAGTGTCACTAAGCTTTTTCTCAAGACATCCGTTCATGTTTTCTGTTAATAACAAACAGATTAAGGGTCACTAAAACATGATCAATCTGAGTGTCTCTAAAAATCATTTCATCATGTTTCACAAAAGCAAATAAAAGACATAAATCATTCTAATCTCAGCTGCACAGTTTGTGATAACATTAGCAAACAAACTCTGACCTCTGACATTCACTTACATGTAAAAGATCAGGTTCTTAGACCCTCCACTGTGGTGGTTTCTGCTACGGTGGGTGTGACCAGGATAATATTTGTCATGATTAGGCTCACAAACACCTCGGCTGAAACCCCCACCGGGTGTGACTAGAACAATATTTGTTTATTGTTCTCACAAACACACAGAAAAAACAGACACACAAGGTTTTGCTGCAGCTGATTATCACTGATTAACTAAACTGCATTTGTCAACTCTGGTTGACCCATAGGTTCTGAGAAACAGCCTGAAACTTTTTATTTCCTCCTCCATTTATTCCATTTCCTCTTTTTTTTAACACAACTTAGACAAAATGAATGAAAAAGCTGCCAAATTCCTAAAAATATCAACAAAATCTTCAGGAAGTCTGAAATATTATTGATCAATGCACGGTGGTCCCTGCAGTGGACATCTATTCAAAAACTGTTTTCTTTACATGTTTTGATCATTTTGGTTTATTTGCACATTAGCCACCAAACTGGAGTTTAATGTGTGAGTTGATAGACTGTCCCACACTGATAGCGTGTGTGTTCTTCAAATGTTAGAACAATAATGTCATAACCTACATGCGCTGGTTATAAAACACAAGTAAATGTTGTTTAAAACAGTGAGACCAACACGTTTAGCTCATGTTTCCAGGGAAACGAAGAACTCAGTTTCACCTTATTTGAATCAAACTTGATCTTTCTCCATTGTTACACACTGATGTTTCCTTTGAACACCAACTGCATATCTCTCAGTCAGCAGGACGGTCATGAGCTGATGGTTTCGGTCACATCATCAGGGTGTAATCAACACGCCCTGATGATGTGACCACATCTACAAATGATGACCCTCCTGCGCACAAGCTGTCATTATGGAAGGATGTCATTGACCAAGATGAGGTCTGCATCATGCATCAGCAGCAGCGGCATTAAGGAGTAATGAACACACACACACACACACACACACACACACACACCTACAAGTGTGTTTTGTTATCCTTATGGGGACCGTCCATTGACTTCCATTGATTTTAGTAACTAGATTTATACCTAACCCAAACCCTTTTACTAACCTTAACCATTACTGATCTATAACTAACCCTAAGACTAACTAAAACTCTATTCACACCATACCTATAAACCTAACCCCTAACCCTAAAAAGGGGAGTCCCCCTCATGGGGACCAGGCTTCGGTCCCCACAAGAACCCTCGGACCCCAGAAAGATAGTAAAAGTCAGGAAACGGGTCCTCAGGAGGTTAGAAATACAAACCCACACACACACACACACACACACACACACACACACACACACACACACACACACACACACACACACACACCTTCAAGTGTGTTTTGTTATCCTTATGGGGACCGTCCATTGACTTCCATTGATTTTAGTAACTAGATTTATACCTAACCCAAACCCTTTTACTAACCTTAACCATTACTGATCTATAACTAACCCTAAGACTAACTAAAACTCTATTCACACCATACCTATAAACCTAACCCCTAACCCTAAAAAGGGGAGTCCCCCTCATGGGGACCAGGCTTCGGTCCCCACAAGAACCCTCGGACCCCAGAAAGATAGTAAAAGTCAGGAAACGGGTCCCCAGGAGGTCAGAAATACAAACACACACACACACACACACACACACACACACCTACAAGTGTGTTTTGTTATCCTTATGGGGACCGTCCATTGACTTCCATTGATTTTAGTAACTAGATTTATACCTAACCCAAACCCTTTTACTAACCTTAACCATTACTGATCTATAACTAACCCTAAGACTAACTAAAACTCTATTCACACCATACCTATAAACCTAACCCCTAACCCTAAAAAGGGGAGTCCCCCTCATGGGGACCAGGCTGCGGTCCCCACAAGAACCCTCGGACCCCAGAAAGATAGTAAAAGTCAGGAAACGGGTCCCCAGGAGGTCAGAAATACAAACCCACACACACACACACACACACACACACACACACACACACACCTACAAGTGTGTTTTGTTATCCTTATGGGGACCGTCCATTGACTTCCATTGATTTTAGTAACTAGATTTATACCTAACCCAAACCCTTTTACTAACCTTAACCATTACTGATCTATAACTAACCCTAAGACTAACTAAAACTCTATTCACACCATACCTATAAACCTAACCCCTAACCCTAAAAAGGGGAGTCCCCCTCATGGGGACCAGGCTTCGGTCCCCACAAGAACCCTCGGACCCCAGAAAGATAGTAAAAGTCAGGAAACGGGTCCCCAGGAGGTCAGAAATACAAACCCACACACACACACACACACACACACACCATCATGAAATAACTGACACTATTACCAGTCAAGCTTCATTAGTTTATTTATAAACTCTTATCTCTCTGCAAAAACAGGATGACACTGTGCTGAAATGATTTTAATAAATTTGTCATAAGTTCAGAGTAAGTGAGTTCTAGTGATTTTCTTACATCTTGTTCCTGTTTGTGAGAAGTGATTGTGAACACAGTCACAGACCACAGAGGGAGGGTCAAAGCAGGCGTCAGGTTGGGAAACGTTCCTCTCTACAGAAATATAACAAACACGCAGAAGGGACTCAAAATTCTCAATCAGGCTTTTCCAGGCAGGTGAAAGGACATGAGGAAATACGGCTGGGATAGTTTTACGGATTTAATTTTCAGAAATCCTGCGGTTGTTGAACAGGTATTACTGCAAAGCTGCTGTTACAGAACTGAAATTCAACAAAGAATAAACACAATGATACAGTTTAGATAGAAGTGTTCTGCATATATTCTTAAAAATCAATTTAGAATAATGTGAGAACATAAAATACAAGTTAGTTAAATGAAATGTTATTGAATCTTAAATGTATGCTGATGTCATTCTGTTACAGAAACTTGTAATTGTTATTTTTCTTCATTGAAAACATCATGTCGTCACCTGGACGGTGTCCGTTATCCGCTAGTGACTCAACATGCTGTATTATTAGAAACAGGGTTTGTAGTTTAACTTTATGATGTATCAGAACTTTTTCAATGATCAGGATCCACATGTGCATGTGGGAGATGAAAATGCTGAGCGTGGGAATTGGTCGAGCAAGAGGGACTACATCCTCTCTATGATCGGCTATGCTGTTGGACTGGGAAACATCTGGAGGTTTCCATATCTGGCCTACAGGAATGGAGGGGGTACACCAGCATTTTTGAAAAGCCTTTTATCATAATGTTTCTTCTTTATCCTTTACAAATTAAATCTTTCGTTGTGATCAGGTGCTTTTCTCATCCCGTACTTCACAATGCTGGTGGTGACTGGAATTCCCCTTTTCTTCCTTGAAAGTGCTTTTGGTCAGTTCTGCAGCCAAGGTCCAATCAATGTGTGGAGAGCAGTGCCATTACTGCAGGGTGAGAGTGTTCAGTTGTTAAAAAGAAAAAAGAAATACATTTTTTTTAAAAAGTGTTGGGGTAAATCTTAACACCAATATGTCAGTTAAATAAATACCAGGTACATGCAGTCTGTGGTTGATGAGGTCTGTAGTTAATAATCAACTGCCTGATCACAAATGAATCTTCTTTTTAATGAGACTTGCTGTTAATGAACAACTTCAACCTCCAAAGATATGCATTTGTTTTACGAGTATTTTACGTAATAAAACCAACTCAGCTTGCATTTTCAAGTAGATTTGAAATTTGCAGAAAATGTTTGTTTGCATCGACTGATGTTAAAGGAAAGTCTGTGTTACCCGGCGTGAGTTTAAAATGTAAAATAAACAGAAAGCCACTTTAAACTGGCTTTTAATTGTGATACAATAAAAGTTAAATATAAAATCAATTAACTTGGAAGTTTAGTCAGTATTTGGAAAAATAAAGACAGAAACACAGATAATGACCGTTTTCTTTAAAAACTAGAAATTTCATCTGGAAATTTATGATATTTATACTAAGTTAATTGTTTAAACTCTCAGTATCTTTTGGAGACATTTTTGAGAAACATTACTTGTCCAAAACAAATTGAAAATATGTTTATTTGATTGTTTTGTAAAGATAACTAAGATTATTTTCGAGGTTTGACAATACATAACTTGCTGGATCAGAAATAAATACAGCACAAAATAGAAAATGAAAGATTTAAACTGTGAAGCTTTGATAAGACTTGTTTGGCATCAAGTTGCAGAACTAGATGTCGGATTTTGCAGGTCTGCATCTGTGGAGTGTTTTTGCTGTTGGTTTTTTTTGATTTTCATGTGTTTTCATTAGTTTTATTTTGGTAGAATTTGTTTCTGTTCTCTTCCTGTTAAGAGGACATGTTGGAAGGAGTTTATGGACAGAATTACAGTTGATTTCAGTGGCTCCTTTGAGTTTTTTGTCACAAACAGTCTCATCTAAAATATTTAAACCACCGCATTTACATTTTTTACAAGAAATCTGACTTTCTTGTGACGCTTTAAAATGGTCTTAATCAATAACTTTAGATTTTCTAAAGTCTTTCTTTGGAAATTTGCTGCTTTTTTGCTTGTTTTCTGTCCAGTTCTTGTACTTGAACATAACAATACATTGTACAACATTATAAAATGAGGAAACTGGCTAAAGACTTGAAGAAATAAACAGTTGAACAGCATGTGAAAGTATCTGAAAACATTGATTGAGGATACTCAGTATCTATAGCTTCCTTCTGACAGAGGTCATCAATTCATTCCCAAGTCTAGAAGGCTTTCTAAAATGCTTTGGGTACAGTAAGTCTAACATCTGGTTACTGCCCACAATCCCACGGTCAATTCCACGACTTCTAAGAAACTCCTCTCCTGGAGCAGCCAGAGGTGCAGATCACATCTGGGGTCAAACCAAGGCTTGACACACAAAACATTCCTCTACAACGTTCAGGTGCAGGACTGAAAATAATTAACAAAAGTTAAAAAAAAAGACCTTTAGAAAATCTGGAGAACTGATTCCAGATCTGTTTAAAAGGTTACAAGAATGTTTGACTCACTGGAAGTGAAATGAGGGATGAGGACTCAGGAGTACTGCATGTATAGGTTTTAGCCATTAACATAATTAATTGTGTTTATTTCTCCCCTCCCCTTCCAGGTGTTGGCATTGCCATGGTTATGGTGACTCTAATAGTATCAGTTTACTATAATGTTATCATTGCCTATAGTCTGTTCTACATGTTTGCCTCCATGCAGTCTCCTTTGCCGTGGTCCACGTGCGGCAGCTGGGCTGACGGTAACTGCAGCGACACACCTGCAGGTAGTTTTTTCATCTCCTGAACTTGCAAGTGTTAAATCTAAAATGCTTTAATAAACAATGTCAGGAGGAAATAATCTCTTCAACCACCATATTTAATGATCATTACAGATAAATCTCTGATTAACACTGATTCAGAGAAGTGATACATATGATGTGAAAGTTCAGGTCAGTGATTTGCTACTTTTTTTTTTCTCTCTTTTTTTAGTTCTTTGTAATGTTAGTGGTGTTGTAACGGCAAACTTGACTCAGAGCAACCACACTTGTCCTTCATCAGATATAATCACGGTGGCGGTGCAGAGTCCAAGTGAGCAGTACTGGGAGTAAGAGAGACAAACAAGCACAAATACACAGACTTATTTTACCTCTGAATGGACACATGCTAAAAACATCTGTTCTGTCATGTTAGCCGTGTAGCTCTGCAGAGATCCAGTGGTATGGATGAAACAGGGCAGGTAGTTTGGCACCTGGCTCTCTCTCTGCTGCTGAGCTCCATCCTCGTTGCTGTAGCGCTTATCAGAGGGATCAAGTCATCAGGGAAAGTAAGATATCAACTTCCTTTGATCCAAAACCCATTTATTTAGTTTGGCTTTCAACATACCATGAGAGGTTTTATAATTTTACTGTTTTATTGATTTAATGGTTCTTGTTTGATTTTTAATCATATTAGTATATTTTAATGTATTAGTATAGTTTTATTGGTGTTTTACTGCTAATTTGTGTATTTCATATTGCTGTTTTTAATGTACAGCACTTTGGTCAGTCTCTGCTGTTTTTAAGTGCTTTATAAATAAAGTTGGCTTCGCTTGGCAAAAGCCAGAAGTGGAAAGGACCTTTCTGATGTGGTTGTAAATGAGTCTCAGCATGATCTTGTAGATAATCATGTGAAAAAAATTACTGTTCGACCATTTTTTATCTGTGGCAGCCATCTTGAATTGGGTCGACTCCAAAGTTGAGTCAACTGTAGATGTAGATCCGACGACAGGCTTCTGAGAATCCCAACAATTCATGGCAAAGTTTTAAGCAGCACTCAGAACATGTGATGGGGACGACTCTGCTACATAAAACACGGGCTTGGAAAGATGGCATGATGAAACATAAATATGAAGAGAAATGCACAAAGTGTTGGAATGATTAACTAATGTGAAATTTAACTGTCAACATTAGCTGGTTTTAAATGTGCCTTACAAGTACATTTGATGTTGGTGTTGACGAGCTGCTAACCTCAGGAAGCCTCGGTACAGGGTTAGGTCCGCCTCCTTGATGCTCATGAGAATTTTGTACTTCTCTTGGATTTTTATGAAAAATTTTTCAATAAAATTTTTTAAATTAAACCAGATTTACTACAATGTGCTAATAACTGACTCCTTCTCTCAGTATGTCATTCTTCTCTATAAATAACTGTTTTCAAATTAATCAATGTGTCTTTTTTCAAACATTTTAGTTTTGCATTTGGAGTAAAGATACTGAGTTTTTTGTTACATGTGCCGCTTTGCTTTTATCTGTTTAGGTTGTTTATTTCACAGCCACTTTTCCTTACGTGGTGATTTTGATCCTGCTGATCAGAGGTGTGACACTTGAAGGAGCTGAAGATGGGATCCAGTTCTACATTGGTGCTAAGTCCAATTTGACGAAGCTGACCGAAGTTCAGGTAGGCATTCATCATTGATAAATTAATTTTAGAGTTATATAAAAAAAAGCTCTATTTTATCTATAACATTATTGTTGTGTTGTAGGTGTGGAAAGATGCTGCGACTCAGACCTTCTATTCTCTCTCTATCGGCTGGGGAGGACTCATGACTCTTGCTTCTTATAACAACTTTCATAACAACGTTTTCAGGGACTCGTTTGTAGTATCACTTACTAATGCTGGTGGGAGCCTGTTAACTACTTTAATGTAAGAAAAATGTATTAATTTACTGTTTAAATCCAATGTATCCATTGTTTTCTTCACAGGGACAAGTGTGTTTGCAGGGTTTGCAATATTCTCAATATTGGGTCACATGGCTCACATCTATAAAATACCTGTTGACGAAGTTGTGAAGGAAGGTCAGACATTCATTTATTTGAGAACTAAAGAGGAACAATCTGGGAAAAATGGTGAATTCAATTAGATTTTTGATTATTATTGTTGTTTACTTTCATTCAGGATTTGGCCTGGCCTTCATCGCTTATCCAGGAGCTCTTTCTAAGCTTCCCATCTCCCCTCTGTGGTCCATCTTGTTCTTCTTCATGCTTCTGACTGTTGGTTTAGACTCTCAGTTCGCGGGAATAGGTTTGATCCTCCACTGG
Source organism: Pachypanchax playfairii (assembly GCA_006937955.1). Lineage (NCBI taxonomy): Eukaryota > Metazoa > Chordata > Actinopteri > Cyprinodontiformes > Aplocheilidae > Pachypanchax > Pachypanchax playfairii. Next base: position 329,737 of record SSNP01000278.1, read on the forward strand.
TTGTTTTTGTTTTGTTTGTTGAAGTTTTGTATTTACAGAACATACATTGAGCTGATAGATTGTTACATCATAAATGACTCTTTGTCTTTAGAGATATTAACCACATGCCTGCTTGATGCGTTTCCGAAAATGCTTAAATCCAGACGAGCCTTGTTGACGGTAACAATATGCTCTGCTCTCTACCTTCTGGGCCTGCCGTGTGTCACAAGAGTAAGTCTGCCTCAATGCAGCTTTGTGTTAATGCTATATAACTACTTTATATCCTCAGTTTAAGTGTGTGTGTGTACATCACAGGCAGGAGTATACTGGGTGACTCTCATTGATCAGTTTGTTGCCAGCTGGGTGTTGCTGTTTTTGGTTCTTTTAGAGATCATCGGCATCTCCTACATTTACGGTAAACATGATAAGTGGAAATATAAAAGTAACAAATGAACTCAAACTCCATCTCATGTGTTTTTCTTATATTTTACAGGTGGAAACCGTTTTATAAAAGACATTGAGATGATGATTGGAAAAAAGACTTCTGCTTTCTGGTTGTGGTGGAGATTATGTTGGTTCTTTATCAGCCCCTGCATCATACTGGTAAAAATATCAATCTTACAATGTTTCTGTTTTTACTCATGTTACTCATATTTATGGTGTTTCTAAGCAAAGAACAATGTTTGTGCTCAGAGAGATGGTTTAGAAAGGCTATGAATAATTACTAGCTTACGTGCTGTAAATAACCTGCTTGAACAACCTCAGTTTGGAGAAACAGAGTTTAGTTCAAACCAGATGAATTAACTAATGGCTAGTCTGAGTGAGACGTATAAAGTGGATTGCTGCTGTCTTAAAGCAACTAAAATCTTAAAAAAAAAAAAAAACTAATTAAACTGTTCCTGGTAACACTAAGTTTTCCAAAAGAATCTTCACATCAATTTCAATTTTGCATTACAAGGTTATTTATGGGGGATTGTGTGATTATTTAAAAATTTGCATCTGCTACAACTGGTGGTAGAACTTACTGTTAACCCTGACGCACTTCCTGCTGGAATGTCTTAATTTTTTTCCAGAATAACCATGTAATGTAAAACTGTATATAAAAATTGTACATATATATATATTTTTTTTTTTTTTTTTTTTTTTTTTTTTTTTTTTTTTTTACAAGGAAATGTTTGTTTGAAAACTGCAGCTATCAGCTTTGGTCTTGGCCCCATTAGAAGTAGCTGTCAACTCATCTGTTTCACCTAAATTAAACTCCAAACCATTAAAGATCAGCTGCAATAGATAATCATAGTCCCCAACTTTGTTGCAGAACCCTCCTTCTGAGGATCAGAACTATCTCATTTACATATAGTATAAGTATATAATTATGTATTAAAATATAACTGATAAACAGTAAAGATGTTTTCACATCTTGCAGCTTTGGATTTTTAGTTGCACGAATCTGATCAAAATGTCATTTAAAATAAATGGATGATTGTTGCCTGTCTATTTGTTTTTGTTTGTTTGTTTTCTGTTTTTGAACATGTGTTATTGTTAATCAGGTGATCTTGGGATGGTCTGTGACGACCTTTGTGTCCCCCACTTATGGAGGAGTAGAATACCCAGTCTGGGGTCTGGCTCTGGGCTGGTGCATGGTTGCTTTTATCCTTATCTGGATTCCTGTTGTCTCTGTGTACAAGCTGATAAAAGCAAAAGGAAACACCTGGAAGGTGTGTATCAGTGCAGTTAATCAAACGTTTACTTATCTTTTTCTGCATTTTGCAAAGCACTCTAGTGTTGTGCAGTAACTACTGAAAAAGGAGTTTTTTTCAAAAACATAAAGAAAAAAGCAAAATGTTTTAGAAATACTAAACTCTATTTTAAATCTTCTGGGTTATTTTCTGTAAAGCGCCTGAAATCTCTCTGCACCCCATCTGAAGACTGGCATCCCTACCTGGACATCCACCGAGGGGAACGCTACTCAGAAGAACGCTGCAGCAGTGAGAAGAACCATAAAAGTACTCTAGAGGCTAATGTTAGTGTAATCTCCAGCTCGTGGCTCTGATGAGTCTGTTAGACTGTTTACTAGTTTGTTTACCATCTTTGAATGGCTTTTTATTTTTTGTTATCGCTCGTGGTTCTGACAGCAACGTTTCTGTGTTGTTTGCTAACAGAGTGGGATTTATCACCCACTAAGGTAGAAAACAGAAGATTTCAGACATGCTGTTGATGTATTCATGAAATTCAGTCTACTCTAACCAGATATTCCTAACATCTAATCCTAAACACATGTCTCAAACTAACAAAAGTTTAAATCAAAGTTTAAGTTTGTAATTAGAATCACATCTTGTATCAAAACTATGAAAAACTGCAGGTTCAGTTGGTCTTTAAAGAGCCCCTTCCAGTAAAAACTGTTTTAGCTCCACAGGTGTTTTTACCTTCATAGTGGGTGTGAAAACAGGTCAACAACTTCTCTTTCAGTTTTAATCTCTCAAACTACGCAGGTGGTGATAAAACCCAAGTTCTACCGAATCCGATGGCCGGTATCTGTTTCATCACAACTCCTTTGTTCGTTAGTATTCAGCAGCTCCTGCAGTTGAAACCACGCCTAGCATGCTGCTGGCTAAAAGCTGTAGCATAACGTAGCAAACAGGAAAAGAGAACGTCTGACGTTGCCATGCCCTGTGGGGCAGGAAACAGTATACCTTGCTCTCACAGGCTAGTTTGTTAGCCAATCAGAGTTCAGCAAATTCGAATAATGAATATAAACGAGCTGCTGCACGAAGCCTGACGGAAGGAACCGAATTTTGATGCAGGCAGATTGAAAGGTCTGTTAATCAGTGTTTCCTGACGTTTTTTAGATATAAAACGTTTCATATTACTGGTTAATACTTAAGAACTAACCACAAAGTCCTGAAATTTGTATGAAATGACCTCTTTAAGGGAATCTCAGATTTGAAACCGTGTGGTCAGGTTTGACTTGTAGCTGGTGATTTAGTTTTATTGTCTCATCTAGTTCTGCAAAGATGTGACAGGGAAGACAGAGGCAAGAGCCCCCCCAAGAATTCACGTGGCCATTATTGTGACAGAATGGTCCTTTGAAATCCATTATGGTTGCTATCTAATTACTGCTGTCAGCACACACACCTCACAGCTACAGATTGGATCTGGTAACATTATTCACATATAGCGACAGAGAGAGGCTTCATCCGTCTCCCCACAACTACATCACAGTCAGTCTAATCACAGGCTCAGCAGCAAGCAGTGATGATACATCTGCAAAAACCACACGGACTTCATTCTTCTGACTTTGTCTCCTCACAAACAATCTTTCATTTGTGGAAAAGTTTTAATAAAATGTTTATAGACAAAAAACATGAAGAATGAAGAAATATTTTTATTTATATCAGTGATTCGTCAGATAATTATTTTTTTTTTTAATCATGTGAGATGTTTAATTTATTTTACCAGCTGTGATGTTTCTAAATCAGTAACTGTGTTTTTTTTGTTTTTTTTTTAAGTCTGCAAGTTTTTTCTCTATCTGCATTTTTTTGATTGACAGAATAAATAACTTTTTTAGTATCTCCTGCATTTGATGAGTTATTTACATTATTGGGTGGGTCCATTACCACAAGCACAACCAGTGACGTCTGTATTTTCTGACACTGTTTTATGTGTGTTTTGGAACTTAACTCATGGTCCTCATGGATCTTGTGTCAGAACTTGTCATAATGTCAGTGCAATGTGCTGTAGCACTCAAATCTGCTGTGAACAAGTTGATGGTGTATTTAGTATAAGATACAAATTAAGATTCTGATGTGATAATGAAAGACCAGGCAGGATAACTGACGTACAACACGACACTAACATCACTGGATCATAATGAAAGACTCAGTTTCCTCTTTTGAGGACACTTTTACATGAAGGAGACACAGATCAAAACACCAACTGACTCGAGCCACAGCATCTTCTCCTGACAGCAAATCAAGAGCACAAACATTCACACAGCAGCTGAAAGTCAGGTTGAATCAGCTGTTTATGGAGAATAATTCTGACAAACACTTAAGTTGAAAAATCTTTGTGTACTTGAAAGCAAATAATGCAGGAAGGCCAAAACATCAAGTTCACCACACAAAGCCAAATATTTTGTATCTGATTGTAAGTTTCTAATGGCTCTACTTCTTTAACATGATTAGTACTTTTCCAAAAAACATGCTGTATTGAATCCTCTATTTTCTTTCTGCCCTTTGCCTTCATCAAATTCGAATATTATAATAAATAAATAAAGTTAAACTGTAATTAAAGGCTACATATATGCTGCTTTATGTTAAAATTGTATATTTAATTAGACTTTTCACTGTGCAAAAGTCTTAAACTACTCATCATTTCTTTATATTTTGGTCTTGAAGACAGACTTAGCTGGGATGTTTTTTAAGTGACCTTCAGCGACAATTCTTCAACATTTTTAGAATCAGTCAGTTTAATTTAAATGGATGCTGTTTTAAAATCTTTATCTCCAGTCATTAATCTGATCATTTTAAAAGCAACTGTTGTTGTTGTTGGGATCTCTGCATCTTTCAAATAGAAGGATCAGTTGGTGTCCGTCCACAGATAGACATACTGTCGCATCTCTAGAGACGAATCGTTTTCCTCTGCAGTGTGTTTGACGTGTGCTTGTTCATTGCAGTGAAGTCTGAACGCAGGTGAACACTTGAGTCTGCATTGAGCTTTATGAAGGATAGCCTAAGGATCATCAGCTGCTCTATCATATCTTACCACCAGAGGGCATCAAAGAGCTACAGAGAAGTCCAGTGAACCCCTCACTGGCAGAAGATTATATGTTCATGGATCATTTCAGACCCCCTCCAGTTAAAATGTGTATGTTTTAAAAGGGTCAGAGCATTTGGACACGCTTCATGCAAAAAACCTCTAAAAAAATCCAATCCTGTTTTTATATGCTGCAGAGTGAAATTACACTGAATTCACTAAACCTCAAATAAAACTCTCTCCATCTCTCTCTTTCACCATGGCAACCAGGAACAGGGAGCCAAAGGATGAACACAAACCTATTGCCATCTCATCAGCAATAAACATGATGTTTCCATTGACACAGCGCTCGTTAACACATAAACGGAACAAGAAAATTTAAACAGATGTGGATTAGTGACGTTGGTTTTCATTGCTTATATTGTTGGAGAAAAAGACTCTAAAATTACAGCAGAATGGATGTTTTTCCCATCAGGAGTGAATTTTCATGATTTTGTGAACTCATTCGACATGCAAAACCTAATGGCAAAATTTAAAAATTTTATATTCAACCAGAAGCATCTTTTAAAAAAAATAAAATAAAAAAAGCTAAAACTTTAACACTGTCAAGACACAAAAAAAAACCAAACAAACATCTGAGCAAACCTCAGGATTTAACTGTATTATCTGTCTGTGTCCCTCTTCTCTCTGTCCACCTCCACCCACCCACCGTCCAGATAAAGCCAGGCTTCTCAACAGCCTGTTGCTATTAGATACCGCCGGGCTCGTCACCATGGCAGCAAACGCTCGATCATGTTCTCTGTGCCGTGTTTCCAGTCACACACACACAACCTCGCAGCCCATATCACATTCAGCTGTGATGTGGTGGGAGGGCTGTCCTTGAGTGGCTGAATCTTCACAGGTCCAGCAAGGGAAAAACCCACCTGTGAACAGAATCCAAACGCTGAGACAGGAAGGACATGCTCTGCATCAGCACATCATATTTTCACCATTTGCTCATCCGCTGTGATACGAGTGGGTTTTTATGTGTGCAAGTGTCTCCTCATAAAAGGTCTTTTCTTCCCAGAGTGATGTTCTTCTTTGCTTGTGTATTTTAAAGGAATTATCAGTTTTCAGTTAATGAAAGTGACTCAATAACGACTAAAAGAACACGGCTGAATATTTGCCTGATCATCAGAACAACCGGTTGAAACACTCTCTGATCGACTTCTTAGCTATTCTGTGCACACAAAGATTTTCCTCTTGGAACATCACTTGTTGTGCTAACGTGAAAAGATTAAATCAATAGACGTGACTTGAATGTCCACGTCTCTGTGCAGATGTCCCGGGAAGCTGACGTCAGCTGGTGGACGATGAAACGTTCACACAGAGGAGAGGAGGAAAAGGTGAGATGGAGAGAAAGGGAGGGAGGGAGAGACGGGAGAAACGAGGATGGGAGATGAGGGGATAGTCAAAGCTGATTCTTCTTCTCCAGTAAAAGCGACAACCCCCCCAGTGTTGCCATGACGACCTCCTCTCGCTCCCCTTTCCCTTTCAGCGAGCTACCACTTATCCTTGGTGCCTTTCAGTCAGCGGGGCATGTGGGTGTGTGTTCACTTTGTGTGTTGGATGTTGAATGAATCAAGCAAATGAAAGGAAGAGCTTTCAGAGAGCCGAGTCTGCAGTTTCTTAAATATCTGTTCGCAGACTTTCTCAGTTCTTTCCTTTCTCTCTCTCTCTTTTAATAATCAGTTATTTATTTATTTTATTATCACAGTTTATCCTGCAGTAGGTTCGTCTGCATTCTTTTTGTTTCACGTCATCTTTTCTTCTGTTTCCCATAAATGGGAATTAAGGGTAGAAGAAGTGATAACAACTGACACAAAGCTTTCTTCATACAGTACCTGATCCAAAAACAAAAAGAGAAAAACAATTATACTTTTTATAGGAAAGAACAGACTCAGAATGTTAAATGATGAAGAATAAAATGCCCTCAGGCTGATCTCTCTGCTTTCGTTACTCTCCTTTAACTTTTTCCTGCTCTGCAGATCATCTGACATGTGCTCACATACTGATTCTGTTTGTTTTCACACTGTGAAGGAACTTCTACATGTATGGGTGAATCAGTGTCAGCTCTGGTACCTGAATCTTTAATTACTGGACATTTCTCTTTACACTCTTCTCATCTTACACCCTCTCTAAGAGTTTAACTAAGAGATGTATGGAAGTGTTTATCTGTTAGTAATTAACTTATTTAACAGTTTGTATTTTTATTATTTTATAATCTGAAATATTAATAGAATTCGAAACGCACATCAAATTAAATCTTAATGGATTTTTGTCACTTATTAAAAATGTTTTTATTGTGAGAATCTGGATAAAGTCATCAATACTGAGTTAATAGATTACTATGTGACGCATGTTTCCACACAGCAAACGGGTCTGGGTCAGTCCTGGTGTCAAGTCGACTGCTTGCATGGCAAGCGTTATGTTAGCCAGATTCAGGCGGGTCTGGATTTGATGACATCATCTGTATTATGGTTTGTCATACATAGGCTGATTGTGGTTGCTCATATCTGTCTCATATAAACTGACATGAAATGTGGAATTTTATCTTTAAAATATTTTTCTACCTTTAATATGAATAATACAAAACTATATTATGTATTCTTATTATTATGAATTATGTACAAAATACTGTATATTTACATGCACTAAGTTGATGCAGGTTCCCTGAATATATCCATTTGTATTTAACAAGGCTGTACCCAAATAATTTACATTTCTGTTAGACGCTTGTCATATAGAGAAAAACAGAAAAACATCATAAAGCAACAATTTCTTTGTTGCTCAGTTTTTTTAACTCTGTCGGTTTGAAGAGAAGTGTGTTATAGCAATCTGTTTGGTGCTGCTCATACATAGAATTAACATGTACCTTTGGTAACCAGATGACCTTTGAACTGATTTAGTTCCTGTGTCAAACTGAGAGCAGATTGTTTAGACTGACTTGGACAGATTTGCGGCTCACTGAAATAAAACCTTGTTTCTCCAGAAAAGTGAATCACTTAAAGTTGATTATTAATCCTACAAATTAAGAGTTTAATTTTGTCATTTATCTTTAAACTTTGTTTAAATTAGTATCACAGGTGTCTTCAGTCTGTTTAATCCACCTCACCGAACATGGACCAGAGAAAGCACAGGCCGGAGCTGTTAGAGGAGCTCAGAGAGAAGATTTTAGATCTCCAGGTGTGTCCAGGTAAAGACCATTAGACCATCTCCAAGAAACTTCATGTTGACCACAGGTACTGATTTTATTAAAAATCTTAGGTCCATGGGTATGTTGCTGTTGCTGGGACAGCCAAAACATCTGGATTTTTCTGTACTTTATGACTCCATTAACTGCTTATTGCTTCGATAGAGTGAACTCAAATGTCCTGGTGGAAAACATCAACACGTTTTGTCTGTGATGAGTCATACTGTGGCTAAACTCCAACCTGTTTCTGTAGGTTTTTGACCATTTGCACAACTAAAAAACAGTCCCAATAAAATGAATGATGTGTCTCTCTATGTTAAATAACATACTGGCATCAAGCCCTTACTGACAACTATTGATTGGTTTTACCTGATGGATGATTGGGAGGAGACTGTGCTCATCCCTGCTGCCATTGAGGTAGCAAATATCTCCTTGTCTCTCCAGTGTCTGACATTTTAGCCGTATTTTTAATTTAGATGACACTTCATCATCATCATCATGTCATCAGATTAGTAACATTTAGGGGCTCTTCTGGTAGCATCCTACTCTTTTTCATTCATGGATTGTACATAATTGTATGGGGAGTTTGTGTTTATGCCTTAATAATGATGTTTGTAATTAGTAGACAAACCAGATGATGGACATAAGAGATGTGCTTTATGTTTCTAACAGCTGTTAGCAGCTGTGGTTCTCCTTTCTGCAGACTTCCATTTTGATAAATATGAAGAGAATTTTCATTTAGTTGTAACCTGCTAATTCATCTCTACGTTATTAAATGATGATTAAACTCTGGTTCTCAAGTCAAACCAATTTCCATATTTGCAGCGGAACAAATATGTCCGCCAGACGACGTCTTGAACATTTCAGAACCGCAATAAATCTGTCAAAAACTGACAGCATCACCATAATCCCTACAACCACTAGGGGGGTTCACACGTCTGAGGGGACGGATGTCTTTTTGACGTTCTTACACAAAACTACCAATTTACCGTGTAGTTCTTCTTGTTAGGATGAGCAATAAAAGTTACCATTCTGGGTGGTGGGGAATCACTGTCATCCTAAAATATGTGATCTAAGAACTAAACAGACATTTCAGTTGTGCAGCTTCCTGTCTCGTCATTTCACTCTATTAATCTAATTTATGTTTTTTAAGTCACATTTACTCCCAGCGCTCAAACACACCTCACTGCTGTAACTGCAGCAGTGCAAAAAAAAAAAAAACCTTCTCATTTTGTGCCTGCTTAGATTTTATGGCACTTACTGTATTTCTATTGTGAAGTTAATTTTCATTTCTGCACAGCTTTGCATGCATGCTATTTATCAGGTGTCGACTGCAGTTCTGTGAGCCTGCATCCCAGACAGTAAAGAATATACTCCTCTACTGTCATCTTCAGTTGTGCAAAGCCTAAGCAATGATTTGAATTATTCCTTATTGCCCTTTTATTGATATACAAACCTTCTGCAGTGAGTCTGAAAGCCTGTTGGAGTGTTTGCAGTCATATTAGGTTACTGTCACACATAAATAACCACCAATAATCAACAGCTGCATTTAGAAAATCAGGAAAATCTGTTCAACAAAACAGCTGAGGAGGAGAGCAACTGCCTTGACATCCAAACTCAGTTTGTGCCTCACCCTCTGGAAAAGAATTTCTGTAAAAAGTCTGTGCAGATAATGACTCATAACCCACAACATATTATAATAAATCTTATTGAAACTTGGATTTACCTATAAGCTCCCAAAGATATGGTATTTAAAGTCACACCGGTAAAATCTGAGATCTAAAACATTGTTTTAGTACGTGTTTAACCTTTGTGATTGATCAGAGTGACAAGTCTAAAAAAGTCATTTTAAATCCTGATCCAGTCATGAGAGTCAGTATCGTATGATTACTGCTTAGTAACTCAATGTGTCTCTTGTAACATTTAGATGTCTAAATGTATGACCAAGCATTCTGGACATATCTTAAATATGCAGACAACTGCAGAAAAGTGCCATCAAGAGCCAGAGAAATCCTTTCATCCAGTGGAAGAAAAAAACTAATAGATATCATGTTGGAATAAACATAAGAGGTTGTTTTTTTTTTCATATTGGCTTGTGAAATTGGAAAAGAAAAAAAGAAGGCAAGAGTCAGGCAGGCAGTAGAGAGAGGGAAGGAGAGATGAGAGGCGCTGCTGCAGAACACACCTCATCTCCTCTTTAGCTGGAGGGATAGAGGGAGAAAGAGATTCAGTCTGTGCCAGTTTTCTCCTTAGCTCCAGAGACGAAGAGGCAAAACTAGAGAAGTGATATTTCAGGAATCGTAAGAGAGAGAAATAAACAAGAGACTGAGAGACGAGAAAAAGGCACCCCGACATGTGAAGAATTCGAAAAGAAAAAAAAAAAACACACACGCAGGGAGCAAATGGAGAGAGAAGAAACGGTGGAGAGAGATGCAGTCGATGCTTCTGTTGCGGTAAGATATTAGAAATATGTTGATAGGATTTTCTGAGCTAACAGGACATTGCAGCACTCAGAGAAGCACGTAAAGTCACTCCTGCAGCACTGGATGCACGCGCAGCTGCTTAAAGATGATGATAGCAGGTGTGTGTTTGAAATAGAGAACCTGTTTGTGTTTGAGTGTCTGTGCGCATGCTGGAACAGATTCACATGCAGAGCGATGCCTCTCTGTCTTCTTTATCTCTGTCTTATCATCCGTCAAAATCCTCTCCGTTCGTCCTGTTGCACAGAATCAAAACGTTGCAGCTGCACAGCCCGCACAAGGAAAGAAACATTTCATACGTGTTTCTACTTAACATGCAGTTCATTCAGCACTATCTGACTCTTACTTTCCTCCAACTTGCACAGTGAAAAGAAACACAGGAAAGAATTGGACTGAATTGATCCTCAAACCTCCCGTTTTTGTTCACGGACAGTTAGTTTCTCCATAGATTCCCTCTTCTCATCATCGCATCTGTTGCAGTGTAGAAATGATGATAGACTCGTAACAAATCATTCAATTTATTTATAAGGTTTTAAACTCCACCTTCTAAACATAAAACAGTCAAAACAGTCTATTTTCTTTTATCAAACTGTTTATTAGATTAAATGTAAAATAATTCTATTTTATGTAATATAACAATAACATTGACACTTGCTGCCTTTGATGCTTAGATCCTCATAGATATTTAAAATAGCATCTTTTTAAGGAATGTACTGTTCCTGTTAAAGAAGTAGAGCACTACTTAAGGTAGAAACAGACATATCGGACGTGATTTATTTGGCCTTATGGTGTTAATGTAGAACAAGAAGTGTTTTTAATGATTTAACCTTGAATGAAGGTTTTTGTTCAGCATCCTACGGAGCAGTGCTTTATCAGTTCTTATTGTGTGTTTGTGTTTTGAAATCAAGATTCTATGAGTTTCTAAGATTCTATGCGAAGACACAGATCTGTTTGTATTTAAGAGATGTTTAGATGAAGAGTTTACTTAGTTTACTTTATTTCTATCCAGGACTCCAAGTCAGCAATGACTTGTTGCCTTGAGTTTAACTATCCAGGTCTTGTTTTTGTCATGAGGAGGATGGACTGAACGATTTAGAGGATTGGTGTGGTGCGTGCAGTGATCTGGATGTTATATCGGTCTTCTTGAACCCAAAACTTGGGACATTTAAATGTTTTTGTCAGAACAAACTGTAGACAATTTTTTTTAAAATGAATAAAATGAAAAAATAATGAGCTCAGAAATGATTTTCTCAGAATCATGTTGAGAAGCTGAACATGTGAGGCAGAACATTTGGGAACATATTGATGTTATGGAGGAATTAGCAGACAGAGGTCAAAGAATATTATATCTGATTAATGTTTTTACTGCTGCCAGAGCGGTGGACCTTCAGTCCAACAAGTTTAAACCCATCAACATTAAACCCTTTTAGATTTGTGGGTATGTTTAATAAAGAACTATAGACCAAATGTAACTAAGTAAAAGAGTGAAAGGTGAAAAAAAGCTTTTAGTTTTTTCATTTTATTAAAAACGGGAGATAAAATTATAAAAACCATTTACTTGCAGCAGAAAACTATGTGTATAAAGTTTAACAATCTTTCCATTTATTTTCATTGTACAGAGTTGACACCAAGTTTTCAGCAGCTGCCATGTTTTATTTTTGGAGCCAGAGTTTGAATTCTAGAATTCTCACCAACTCACCTCCACTTCACATTTATGGTGTTTTTAAAACATCAAAAAACTAAATACAATTAAAATAGTACAAAAAATATAAATGTTTTCATTTTTTTAGTTAAGAAATCCCCTGTGTTTGTGTGGAGAGGAGGGATATAAAACTTATACTGCTGCCAATCATCAGTCACCCAGCTGTCACTGGGTGAGAGGCGGGGCTACACCTGGACAGGTGCGTCCATCACAGGCTCACATATAGAGTGGCTCCGTGTTTCATAAACTTCAAATAAAATCAGAAGAAGATTCTTCAGTGACAGATTGAGCCATTGTTTAAAAAATTACGATATTTAAACCAGAGTTAGTCACAATTTAGTAATTATTTATTACATTTACTACTTTAACTTTCCTTCTTATCCTCTGATCTCTTTAGATTCACGGATCATTTTTTTAAAAAGTTTCCTTTTAAAACTTGCAATTAATCTGAGGTATTTTATTGGTATCCAAGAATGAAAATATTCTCTATTCATCCATATTGAAAAGAGCATAGAGTGTTAAGAAGGTTTATAAAGAGCCATTTGACATTACTTTCTGTGAGCAGTTCAAAATGCTAGATGACACTTTATTGGAGCACATCAATGCGAGATTCTGCTGTTCTGAAACAGCCATAAAAGCTGTGAGCATTTTAGGCTCAAATCATTAAAGTGGAGAACATCAAAATAAAATGATGGATCCATTATTGAGCGAGTTGCGTGTGAGGGAGCTGAGATTAAAGTGAACAGCGGAGACATGACGAGTCCCAGGAGATGAAACTGCTCCAGTGGTTTTTACTTTCAGAGCGTTTACAAGCAGAAATCACAGCAAAGACCCAGAAAACGCTCCATTTCTGCAGCTTCAAGTACGCCATGTTTTAAAAGACGTCATTATGAATTTAATAAACGTCATCTGCAAATTATTTTTTAGTTTCGTCCTCAAACCAAAAACTGACTTCAAAGCAGTTTTACATTACCGCCTGTTCATCATGTAGACTGCAAACCTGCAGTTTATCCTCATCACCTGACAGAATTAAATTTAAAAAACTCTTTGCAAATGTCAGAAAATCTCAGAAAAGTGCTTCAAAACAACTTTAAAAATATTCTCTGAAACTTCAAACGGAAACTAAACTGGCATTTTATAGATCAGGAGGAAATTAATACAGAAATGGTACTTTTAGTGTTTCAGAAAAGGGAAAATTTATGTTCAGCTCTGTTCAAATATGAGGATGCTTTCAAATTAATATGTGCTATTTCTATTCATCAGCTAATTGCTTTCAAAGGAAGATCAATGTTTGTTTCACATGTTCCATAATGTGTCAGTTGATGCTGGAGAATGTATGTTTTTTTCCACCGCATCCTATTATCAGAGTAAATTATATTCTGTTTAGATGGTGGATAAAAGCAGGGGCGTGTTACCTTTAATTTGAAAGTAGTTAAACAGGAAAAGGGCAGAGAAAGAACAGGAAAGACATGCCATAAATGGTAACGGGTGGGGACAGGAACCTGGTTTAGGTGTAACAAGGAGCTGGAACATCTGCACATGTAGGACCCACTAAACCAGCAGAGCATCCAGCATCCCGTAATCTAAACATTAAAGTTAAAAAATTAAACAAACCAAATACTTCTGCACATTTCCTCAGTCCAATCACAGCTGTTTCAATCCAGTTCTTATCAAGCGAATGAACCAAAACAAATCCCAACAATAAACAATAAGACCAATTAAGGCTGGATTATTTGTTGCTATGGCTACCATCTCCCGTCTCTGTTTGCAAGTAATTTTGAGTCCCTCGATGTGCGTTAAAGTTTTATGAAATATCATCAACAGGAAACATGTTTTTATTCAAACTAACACTAGATTAGACTTCAATACATCGCTGACAAGAAGGAGAAAGACAGAAACGTTTAGTTCTCCCAAAATCCTTTCTGTTTGACTAAAATTGTCAAATGAAAACAAATGTAATTGATTGAAACTGTCCTCGTCTGTCTGTGCTCCTTTTATTCTAGCTGTTTTCCATCATGCTGGGATGTAAGCGAGTCCATCAGGAACCTTAACTAGGTGTTCACCTTTATCAGGAAATATCAACAGGATCGCTTCTGAGAAGAAAATGTACAAACTGATGACATTTAAGACATTCAGTTAAATAAGATTTTCTTGTTTCTTATTTTCATTTTTCTTGATGACATATCTTGTCTGTAAACATTTACTTTTATCTTTTTTAAACTGGAATCCAGCAATCCACAAGGCCAAATTAAATTCCTAATACTCACCAAAATCTTTCTTTACCTGAGGCTCCTTTTCTCTGCAGCATTTTATGAAAAACAGCCTGATGGGTATTTTTTTTTCTTTCTGGGGGGGGGGGGGGGGGGGGG
>SSNP01000278.1:344260-409854 GCA_006937955.1 Pachypanchax playfairii
GATTTATTGGGTTCTTCGTGTTGTTTTTTGACACAACTTTTATTTTTAAAGTCTGCTTTTCTCATATTTGCATTTTTCCGCCTCATGTACACAAAAACATGCAAATACTTTAATTGTTTTAACACTTTATTAGAGAATTTGTAAAGGGGTACCTTCATAATAAAACATTTGCAGCAGGGTCCGATCAGAAAACAAGATGAGTAAAACACATCACGCTTTTATTTTCACTGCAGGAAGCAGCTTCAGTCAGTCAGTCAGTAACTGAGATGTTCTGATTACTGACAAATATCTGTGATGCAGTGGTGTGATGATTATCTACAATAAATATTAATGCTCTGGATTCAAAAGTCTGCCAAATGCTGATGAAACAGTGTGTCTGTGTGTGTATGTGTGTGTGTGTGGGGGGGTTGTATTTCTGACCTCCTGAGGACCAGTTTCCTGACTTTTACTATCTTTCCTGGTCCCCATGAGGGGGACTCCCCTTTTTAGGGTTAGGGGTTAGGTTTATAGGTATGGTGTGAATAGAGTTTTAGTTAGTCTCAGGGTTAGTTATAGATCAGTAATGGTTAAGGTTAGGAAAAGGGTTTGGGTTAGGTATAAATCTAGTTACTAAAATCAATGGAAGTCAATGGACGGTCCCCATAAGGATACCAAAACACACTTGTGGGTGTGTGTGTGTGTGTAGGTGTGTATGTGTGTGTAGGTGTGTATGTGTGTGCCAGCAGCAGCTATTCACACTGTCGTCCCCACTAAACTCTGAAATACAGAAGGCCAACGATATAAAAGATCCTTGGGGTCTTTTTTAAATGTTACATAATGAATAGCGTTTGTGGGAGGCGATGCACCCGACTAACACAGAATGTGAAATACTCACATGAAATATTAACATACTTGCTACGTGGTTTCATCACTCTCACACTCTGGGCTGATTTTTACACTAAATATTACAACAGAACAGAATTTCCTCTGACTTTCGTTCACAAGAATTGTCTCAAATGACCTTCTGGGTTTAACTGTGCTGCTGATATTCTCTCTGTGTTTAAATGGATTCATAGTAAAGGGTTTTTCCCCTCTTTTCTTTAAAATATTTAAAGCTTTTCTTATTCATTTTTTTCTCATTTTGGTTTCCATATTGTTTCCTAACAGCTTTTCTGATTCTGCATTAAACACTCTTGAAAATAACGTCCTTGACCTTGTTATAAGAAATATCAATTCCAAATGATAACCAGTGAGATACAATGTGCAAACAGGAGTTTCTCTCTACTTGGTGCATTTAGTTTAAACAAACCTTATTTAATGTGTAATTAGCTAATATTTCTCTTGAATCTGCGTTTGTCTTTTCTTCTCTTTCTTACAGCAGTGATCCGGTAATGAGCCGTCCACCTGTGATCAGTACTTGAGACAGATGCTGTGACAGAAGAGGCCATCGTCGAGCCGCTGTGCAGTTCCTGCTCTACCACCGCAATTAAAGTCTCACATACAAAGAAAAACACATTTTCAGAGGAGGTTTCAAAGAATTAGAAAATATATATTTGAGGGTTTTTTTATATATTTTTTTCAGAAGCCAGTTCCTCTTCATGTTGTTATGATTGGTGACAGGAAACCATCTGTTCTCCAGTTACAATTAGCTCACGCATCTCTCATCCAAATGATTCGTCTCTCCACTCCATAGCAAAGACTTCTTCACCTTGTCTGAATCAGCTCCTGAGATCTGCGAGGATTATGAGGCCGGCTTTAGTGCTTTTCCAGTCACATTGTCTCTTGTGTGTGTTTAGCGGTGTGTGTGTGCCCATTGTTGAGGGCTCACTGCCTCCTGCACTGCCATGGCATGTTTCCTGCCCGGCGAGGTGCGTGTGTCAGATCAAGCCGTGGTTCTCCCCGGACTCTGTCTACCATGAAGCTCCCACGGTTGACTGCAACAACCTGCTGTTGACCAAGCTCCCTTTGCCCATTCCCTCAGACACACACACCCTGCGCCTGCAGAGTAACCTGCTGTCAGTGCTGGACACTGCAGCTCTGCATGGACTCCCAAACCTCACTGACTTGGACCTTTCCCAGAACCGCTTCAGCCGTGTCAGGATGATAACTCAGAACACGCCTCTGCCTTCTCTTCTGTCCTTACACCTGGAAGAAAATCATCTTAGTCACCTCCCGGAAGCTTCTTTCTCTTCTCTGCCAGCTTTACAGGAACTCTTTCTCAGCCATAATAACTTGCATTCAATAGCACCTGGAGCCTTCTCTGGTCTAAACGTCCTTCTCCGTCTTCACATCAACAACAATAGACTCACTACTGTTGACCCATTGTGGTTCAGGGCTTTGCCTCGCCTGGAAGTTCTCATGCTTGGGGGTAATCCTGTGGAAGCCCTGCCTGAGAGGGGCTTTGCGGCTCTAAAATCCCTCCAAAGTCTTGTTCTCAGCAGTATGGGTTTAAAAGGCTTGGCTGAAGCATCACTCGAAGGACTCAAGGGTCTAGAAAGTCTTTCCTTCTATGACAACCTTCTGTCTAAAGTCCCAACACAAGCCCTGAAGAAAGTGCCAGGACTGAAATTCCTTGACCTAAATAAAAACTATATCAAAGTGATTGAGACAGGAGACTTCAAAGATATGGTTCATCTGAAGGAGCTTGGTCTCAACAACATGGAGGAGCTGATGTCCATTGAGAAAGCCGCCTTGGAGAACCTTCCAGAGCTCACCAAGCTTGAAATCACCAACAACCCACGTTTTTCGTATATCCATCCTCAGGCTTTTATCAGGCTGAGCAGGCTGGAAAGTCTGATGCTCAACTCTAACTCTCTGAGTGCTCTTCATCAGCACATCATCCTCTCCCTGCCGAGCCTTCAGGAGGTCAGCCTACACTCCAACCCACTGCGATGTGGCTGCCTGTTTCACTGGGCTGCCAAGGATACCTCTCATCCTCACACTGATAAGGACATGCAAACAAACCCACAAACAGTCCGGGTGGTGCGTTTCATCCAACCCCAGGCAACCTTGTGCTCTGAACCTCCAGAACTGAGAGGACGTAGAGTGAGAGAAGTGTCTCCTGGAGAGATGTCCAACTATTGTCTGCCCACGATTCCTGCAAGTTCCCTTCCTTCGTACATAGGGGTTCAAGAAGGAGGAAAACTAGTTTTGCACTGCCGGGCACTTGCAGAGCCACAGCCTCAACTGTACTGGGTGACCCCCTCTGGCCTGAGACTTGGACCATTGACAAGTCTTGAATCTAAAGGTTCATCAGCTTCTATGACCTGCAGAAACACAACTGCTCATGGACTAAACCACTTGTCTACCTCCGATGTCCAGGTTCAAGATGAACCTCCCTGCCAGGTTTTCAAACACTACCGGCTCCTGCCTGAGGGAACTCTGGAGATTAGCAAGATAGCACCCAGAGAAGCAGGACTGTACACCTGCGTGGCTGAGAATGCATTGGGTGCAGATACACGCAGTGTTACTGTGGGAGTACACAACAGAGGAAAAAATAAAAACAGGGGGGTGGCAACTAAACTAAAGAAATTTCAAGCAATCCATGCCAGATTGGAGTTGAGAGAGGTTGGGGAACACTACGCTATCTTATCCTGGCAGAGCAGACAAAACCTCCCCTCTACTCGTATATCCTGGCAGGCCATATACCCAAACGCCCACACACCAATATACACCACACGCATCCTCGCAGGCACACAGAGCTTCAACCTGACTCACCTGCAAGCAGAGACATTTTACAGAGTGTGTCTGCATTTGGGGATTAGTGAGAGCACCGAGCATGCAAGTCAGAGATCAAGAGAGGACAAAAAGCCTCAATGTGTCTCATTCCAGACAAAGGATGATCCTGAGCCTCGGTCTAGACTGCAGTTTAACCCACAGCTGACCTCCACAGTGGTCACACTGCTGCTCCTTGCTCTCATACTGCTGCTAGCAGGGCTGGGATTGGACACTGAGCCTGGTGAGGGGGCAGGAAAGCATCACAACACTCTCTATGTCGACATAAAGGTTCCCAAGACAGTTATTATAACTCAGAGGGCAGACGAGAACGATGAACACCAGCCAGATCAGAGTGAGATGCCACAAAAAGTTTTTTGAGATCATCACAAACAAGCTCAACTGGCTCACACATCCAAACATGAAACACAACTTGAAGCTGACAACAAGAGAGGAACGACATGATGGTGTAGAAAGAGATTTGTATTTATTTTCTATACAGTATAAATATACAGTATATTGTTTCTGTGTTGAGATGTGCTGTAAAAGACTGCTTATCCACTACCCAGGGAAATAAAACTGGACAATCAGACTCCTGCTGAGAACAGGGTGGGTAAATATAAAGCGAGTTTGAGCTCACCGCTGGACTGAAGCTAAAGAGAATCCGTTACAACGCAGGAACAGATATTTACAGAGAGGAGACGCGGAGACCTTCAGGGTTTCATCCAAGTTTCCACAGACTGAAGCAAACTCTCTCCAAGCTGATTGAAATCTGCATTGTGACTGATACTGAATGACCCGTCTACTTGTTTGGACATTTTAAGTCAAAGTGATTGATGTAAACAATGCTTTTGCTTAGCTCCTACTATCTTGGACTGAGTTGTCCATCTTGCAGTACATACAGTATATGTAAACTCATGCAGATTCCAGATAAAACATCCCAGATTCTGTTTTAAAATAAAAGTGATTTAAAAGTCATTGCTTACTTTGAAATTTATGAATTGCTTTCATTATTTTTTTCATAACAAATTTAAGTTTAGATGTCTTGGAAATATATTGATTATTTGACAGGAGAACATTTATGTAAGGCTACTTATGTGTGATAGTTGAAAGACCTGTACACAATGTGTTTTTATCTGCATTTACAGGTTTTCTACAGTGCAAATACAGATAATACCAATTCAGGTCATTGATCTTAATAAATACAAGACACAGTGTGTCCCCTGCTGGAAGACATGTGGAAGTGAGGAGCAGCTCAGTTTAAAGAAATAATATGAAATACAGAAAAGCCTGAAACATCACTGAATCTTCATTCCTGCAGTATTAAAAACTCTGTATATTAAAATAATAAAAAATCAACCGTATGCTCATATATGAGAAGGATTAAAAGCTATTTGTTGATTTTACATAATATTTACGTTTAATAATTATCAACACTGTTAGGTTGATTTTAAAATGAAAGACTTTTGTTGTTTCAAAGTAAAATGTGGATTTTTTGAATTAGTAAAATTATTTTTAAAGTGCTTGTTGGATTTACTAAATCTTTTGCATGTTTGATATTATCAGATAAATTTTTCATTCATTTTAATGCAAGTGATATGCATTACTTGCTCATAAAACAAGTTTCAGTTTAGTTTCTCTGAACAGTCTGATTTTTATAATATGAATTCAAATAAATTTGACATGAAAAGACAAAAATATATATGCAATTAAATTAGACTGGTATGATAAATTACAACCAACTAATTGCTTCTTATTGAAATAAGTTGTAGATTATTCGTTTTTGCTGCAGTTCTTGTGTTAACTCAACCAGTTCCTCGGGTTTTTTTAAGGACAGTGGGATTAAAGTGGAATTAAGAAGCGCAGGCACCTGGAGGATTTGTCAAGACTTTGTATTTATTCACACAAACCATAATACAATTCTCCAGTAAGGCAAGACAATACTGCATTTATTACAATAAACTAGAATTATATCATATTCAAATATTTATATAGTTTCTGTCATTCTTTACTAACATTATTGAGTGTGAATAAATTGCAATGAAATTTGCAACAATGTGCAACTTCAAGCTGTGAAAACCTTCAGAATGATCACAGAAGATCACACTGTTAGATGTCTGAGGTAACGATCCTCAGTAACTGTAAAGAACTAATGCTCGATGACTAGTTGGTTCTATAACTTCCTTTGATAAAGGATGATCTGGTGGCTCTGAACGCTCTATGAACGCACTATGTAGATTTACTGAATACAAGGAAACCAAGAATGAAAAGAATTTCTAATTACAAAACGTTTGGTAGGCTCACAAACTTGCAGCATTCTGTCGCAGTCGGCGCTTGTTAAATTGGTGAAGATGTTTTTTGTTTTTTTTCTTGTGCTGAAAGAAACTTTCAGGGTCATTTTCAACAAGTTAAAAGTCTGTCATCAATGAAAAAAACAAACTTTAAAACAGTTGAAAAAAAAATCACATCTCAGACATATTCCTTCTCACAAACAGCATTAACAATAACAGCATGTTTTAAATGTTAATTACAAGCTGACATCATAATTAAGTGCTGGAGTTCATATCCTTCCCAAACTGGTAAAATAAATTGTTGAGCATGCGGACTCTCAGTTCGATACGCACTCTTTTCACGAACATGTACAATCATTTACAAAAATATAAATCTATAGAGCGCTAACAAATAGAAGCAGGGATTTGTACTCATTTACAAGGTTACAGGACTCATTTCAGAATAAAAGAAAAAATGGGAAACTAAGAAACAAACTGTATATAGTGCCAATCGGATGTTTAAAATCACTCGTTATGAGCATATTAATTTTGGGCTTTTAATGATTGATTTTACCATTCTTTTAAGGGATGGAATGATTATACAACTTGGGTTTACAAGTTCGAACTTAATGGACATTTTTCTCTTCCACACAAGGTCAAAATTATACCCAGAAACCTACATACTGTACACCCCCACTAGTATTTGACCCCTTAGTAAGTTGTACATCCACCAAATGCATGTTGTAGTATCAAAGAGCTTCTGGTATAATTCCGGCTGGATATTTGGCCACTAATCACCAACAAAGTTCATTAAAATTAGTTGGTTTTCGAACACAGACTCAACTTTTAAACCCATTCTTTCTTTTTCATTCCAGAAGCTTAATGTTAGCCTGATTTGTCCAATCAGAAACCAGTTCTGACACGCTTTTGGACTCACTGTCCAGTATGAACAGGGCTGGTTCTGGGCATAGGGAGACTAGGCAATTGCCTAGGGCGCTCTCTGCTGGAAGGGGTGCCAAATTCTCTTTTTTTGGACAAACTGTTGGACACACCATTTATCTCATGTAAAGAACAAAATAAGTAATAATTAAATATCTATATCCATTTATCATCTCTACTGTTTTTAGTAGTATAAATAAATATTTTTTGCAATGTAATCCAGTTATTGAGTTACGCTGTTTCTGTTCTGGGCAGTAGGGGGCGCCAAAATCATTTTTCGCCTAGGGCACCATGCAGCTCAGGGCCGATCCTGACTATGAACATCCAGCTGTTTCTAGGTTTCACCTATTAAGCTGTGGGCTTTCAAATGAATGTGCAGAATTTGTAGTTAATCCATCTTTGTTGTTCTGTCCGCTCTGTGTAACGCACCAGCACAACAGCATGATGTTACCACCACCATGCTTGAGAGTTGGAACATTGTTCTTAGGTTTAAAAGCTTTAATTCTTAAATGTTATTACCCAACACACTGTTTGTAATTGTGGCCAAATGGCTAAATCTTTGTCACGTCTCACCATAAATCTTTTCTCCAGAAAGTATTTGGCTCGTCTATAAAGTTCAGTTATTAAAGGCTCATGGTGAAAATATATGTTTGAGCCCATACAAACTGCAATTATGTTAAAGATACTTTTACAAATCTTTTACAAGCATTAAGAACGGCTCAAATCAACCATTAAAAGCTAAAAATTGACATGGTATTTAAGTTCTTTATGACTGAAGGTCTTCCCTGTACATGAGCAGGAGTCAGCTTCACTACTTTAGTTCTGTTGTTTCACTGATAATTTATCT
This sequence comes from Pachypanchax playfairii, assembly GCA_006937955.1. Taxonomy (NCBI): domain Eukaryota; kingdom Metazoa; phylum Chordata; class Actinopteri; order Cyprinodontiformes; family Aplocheilidae; genus Pachypanchax; species Pachypanchax playfairii. The sequence continues at coordinate 352,010 of SSNP01000278.1, forward strand.
TGGCAGCACAATCCTGAAGAGACCAGAGAGCAGAGTGTTCATGTTCCAGACTAGACATACAGATAAATGTAATTTTTCCATCTAGTTTCACTTCATAAAAAAAGAGCTAAAGTAAAGTAAAGTAATGAGGATCTGCCATATTGTATTTTTGGAACCAGAATCTGCACACTATAGACTGGAAGTCCCACCTACTCAATCGTGTTGTTATAAAGAATCAAATAACTGGTTACAACTTTAAGAAAAATTCAGATTTGAACATTTAGCCGATTATGTTTTAGTCAGTTTAATGTTTAATGTTTACCGTCTATGGTTCAGAGAAAATATTTCAACATAACTAAATTTATGTGAGCAATACCAAAATAAAACATCTTCATCGAAAGGATTTAAAGAGCAAAATAAACAATGAATGTTTAATATCACAATATAATGTAGCTATAGCTGACTGAAGAACATTTTTAGGTGTTTATTCACGTCTTTTTGACAAATGTTAAGCATCAGAAGCAACAAAGTTTTGATAAGTTTTGAATTTTGCCTACAAAAAGATTTAATCCTGTTGCACAAAAGAAAATATCAGGAAGTCTAAATATTATTGATTTACATCACAATGTCAAACTGTTGTAATTTAAGGGCTTGAATTACAAATTACGCTAAAATTATGCAATAGAATTGATCATTAACTGTCTATCAAATACCCCGAAATGTCTCACATCAGATTTCTGCAACAACCACGTCCTACAGCGATGCTTGACATGTATTTTTACAATGCTAAAGCTAATGGTAGCAGGTGGGTGTCAGAGTGATATAAGGCAATGCAGTGGCGATGATTACATCATTCATGTTTTTAAACATCAGAGGTTTGACCCTGATATAAATGAGCAAAAGGCTGATAAAACATGGATTATACCTTGAATCTGTTCACATGAAGATACGTAAAATCTTTCAATTCTTTTTCACATTCAGACGTTAGAAACTGACACCTAAAGCAGAAGGTGACATTCTCACGCATCATTTCGTTACTCTGATATCTTCTGATATGATAAATTCACTCTAGAACAGCTGATAAAAAGGTTCATACTTCTGGTAAAGCAAGTGAGCAATTTTGCTTTTGGCAAAGTCACTGAATTGGACCAGTTGAGGCTGCCGAACCCGTCTGTGTTCTGCCATCTGTTCGCTGTAAGAACTGATCCAGGAACAAATTTAGTCGGCTTCTGAGTTGATTGGGGCTGAGAACAACAATAATAAACCACGCAGTCTGAATCTGAAGATAGTAATGGTTTCAGCACCTGGATCGGAGCCAATTCTAGGCCCATTTACTGGCAACTATAACTCAAACTGCAATAGTACGGTAGTAACTTCATACTCAGTTATCATGGACACTAAACACAAGTTTCCCATCAACTCACAAAAAAGTAAATGTTTATTTGCAGATTTTGTTCAATTTGTCCCCATTTTAATTCTACCTTTGAGTCAGAAGAAATGAGGACACTGCCTAGAGACTGAACAAATCACTCGATCTGTAACTGTGTTCTGCAGTGAGTATTGTTCTTTTTTAAATCTGCATCACAAACACAGACCTCCAAGGCCCTAAAAAGAAAAAAAATCAAAGTAGCTTTTACAGATACACGTATATGCAAATAACTTCATCCTAAGATGAAGGACCCATCCTTAACTAACGCACTCATGCACACATAGTCATTCACACATCTCAGCTGTAGTTGTACGTGAAGTTGTAAGAGCTAGGCTCCTTTGGCACTGGGGGCGGAGCTTCTGGGATTGTGATATTTTCAAGGTCAAGGAGGCGGAGCTTCATCTCCATGCTTATGAGAGTATCTAGGTCGCTGCGTGTCAGGTCACTGCCCATCTCTCTGCCCAGCAGCGCACACAGCCCGTCGGTCCAGATGCAATACTGCGCACACACACACACACAATTTATTGTCAGCAGTAGCTCTGTGCAACTGATGAAACACTATTTATACTATTTAAACACAATATATTTGCTTTTTTCCAACAGAGCGACTAACCTATCCTGTAACTAAACACAGAATATGAGACAGATTTTTAGTTAATAAAACACAACAGATTTTCATTTATTTGAAACTTCATTTCCTTTGACCACATGTGGCTGTAAGAGCTGCTGCTCCATGTGCTGCAAGGCTTCTGGATACATTCACATATGTCTGGCATTGATTTCAACACAAAAATAGCCATTTAGGAGCCTCATTGTATTACTGCCAAGTAAATCTAATCTAAACTAAGTGAATTCATGTAGAACCCCCCCCCCCACACACACACACATCTTCTGCTTCTCCACTAGAGACTCTCCTGCTGTGAAGTGCACGTGTGAATAACAACTGCTGAGAAAATCTGGACCACACATTTCTCCAGGAAAAACATTCCTCATGTGTGAAATTAGTTTCACCAGTTCAGCTTCTGACTGAGTGTGAAAGATGGTGACACGGTTTCTCCTTCTGGTCCAGAAGTTATAATACAGAACATCACCATGTCGTGCGGAGACAGACTTTCCATAATATTCTATTTTTTGTCATAACTAAAGTAAATTCTTAAATTATGACCTGAATATAATTTCTCTTGAAGTTGATTTAACTAAAATTTCACTTTAAAAAGTTTAACTTAGTAACATTTTTACAATTTGTTGTAAAAGACAAATATCTGAGGCCTATTTTTATTGTTTCCTCAGGAAAATCCTGAGCCGGGTTCTGCTAGAGGTTTTTTCCTGTTAAAAGGGAGTCGTTCCTTTTCACTGTCGCCAATCGTGCTGCTCAGGATGGGGGATTGTGCTGAATAAACAATTCAACCCAATCGGTTGGTTCCTTAGAAAGTAAATGTTTTATTATTAATTGGTTGATTTTTCTGTAAAGTGCCTTGAAATGACTTTCTTATGAAATGGCGCTTTATAAATAAATAAATTTGAAACTTGAAAATTAGTTTACAAGGAGGAGTGGGATTTAAAACCTATACTGCAGCCAGCCACTAGAGGGCGATCCTTTTAGGGACATCCCGATCAAGTTTTTTTGCCTTCGAGTCTGAGTCATTTGATTTTGAGTATCTACCGATACCGAGTCCCAATCCGATACTTTCATAATACATTAAGAAAGAATAAAAAAGTTCAGACATACTCGCGCTTTCTGCTTCAAGCTGCTTCTGTGTTCTACTTTGCATGTAACCAATAGAGTCTCTGCAACAAAGTGATGTCATGCCGCATGCATTGCTATTTCTGTGTGGACTCAAGAGGTGCCATTGTAGAACTATACATGCATTAAAAACTAATGAAAATATATATACATATACGTATGTCCGGGTCCTGATCGGGAGGTAACGTCCGATTCTGATCGAGTCTGAAACCACGTGATCGGGCCCAACATTTGATCATGTGATCTGATCTGGACATCCCTAATCTCTAGTTCCTTTTGTTTCAGTGTACTTTCCTCAAAAACCTGCTGTATCATAACCTATACACGTCTTTTGCCTTCTGGTGGAGGATCTAAGCACTACAGGTCATATTTAGGATATTTATGATCCAATGAGATGTTGAATTTAAAATTCAGTCATTCCTGTTATTTAATGTGTCTTTAAAGGATTAGCATCTTCTGAAACTTTCGCCTGGTCATAGAGTAAACAGGTCAAACACGGTGCTGTTGTGTACAAATCAGTTTACCTCATATTTGTTAGGTGCAACAAAATTGAGCGTTTCGTCTGGGTCATAAAGGACGGAGAAAGCCAACTCCAGCACCTCCTGAGGGAAGCACACAAGTTACACTCAAAGACGCGACAAAGACTGAAATGACAGATTGTATGTGACCAGAAAATTCGATAAAAATGTTATTACCTTGTTTTGTTTTAGAGCGCTTTTCTCCTTCATATGAGGGCAGTCCTTTCCTGTCAACACAGACTTTATATCTGAGACGGGAACTGAGGAGAAAAAGGAGAATAATTAGAGATATTTAGCCCGTCTGTCTCGTGACAGACAACATAGAAATTACGTGCGTTATTAAAACAAAATGTTAGCCGAGAGATGGAGACACTTAGAGAAATGAAGATTTCCGTGTGTCTTACTCTTGTCACTCAACAGCTCAAAAGGCACTTCGCCCTGAGGTGACTCATCCAGGTCCCCGTAGTGCAGAACTTTGTGATTAAGAGAGAGTCTGCAGAACCAAAACTTTTCTACAGAATAAAACACACAGACGCAACCCTTAGACGATAATCAACCACAAAGACCCTTCTTCTAGAGATAAGAGAACAGCATCAGTAGTGCTGATGTACCTTGCCTCCGACGGTTGCCCAGTTTACGGAAGCAGCTTCCCTCACACAGTCGGTTGAGTCGCTGTTGTTTGATGAGCTCCAAGATCTCAGGCTGAATTCTCTCCCGTAGCTCACTGCAGCACAGCACAGCAGGAGAAACGGGAAAACACACACACACACACAAGTCAGTGTGTGTCCAAACAATGTGTACTGTTATATAACAGAACAAACAGTTAAACTGTTTTTACATCAGATCACACATGATTCAATAAGTGACATGTTGTGTTTTCAACACTGCAGCTCAGAGATCTGGACATATATCAGACACTTTTTGCTCTTACGATAAAGATCGGGGTTAATTCTACTTCGACTCACACGATTGGTGGAGACTGGAAGTCATCCTGACTCATTCTTTCTGACTGTCGCAAGCGCAGAACCTCCGAATAGTTGAGCCCCCGCAGTTTATTCTTCAGCTGGTCTATAGACGACGGCTTCATGGCCAGAGCCCTGGTGATCTGCTCACGGACCACCTGCATCACCTGCACAAACACGTGAATAGCGACCACGAGTTTTAGGAGAGAAAGACACGATGAACAGCTCAGTCCTTCAATAAAAGTTAAATTCCAACATAAACGATTTTACTTAAGTTTTTTTGTTGTTTGATGTTACGCAAACCTAAACCTTTTTAAACAGTCTGCTTCACCAGGCTGTTCAATAAGCATGTCTGTGGTCTGAGGAGAGAAACAATGACATTTTCACAACTATTTTAAATGTTCTGTTTAAGAGCTGCATTTAGCTGATAATCTGTTGACTTTAATGTCTTGGTTTTATTTTTACAGCAAAAGCAGAAGAGCATCTCTGAAGGAATAATTTGGTTTCAAGCCAAATTTAAAAAAAGAGGCTGATAATTAGGAGGATGTTGTTAGAAGAAGTTGGCAGTGAAAGGTTTTAATTTAAATCAATCTAAAAGTAGTAGTCAGATAAAACGGGAAAGACGTTTTGTGGTGAGAATGTGGTGAGAATCAGAAAAGACTGGACATGTACACGCATGAAGTTTGTTTCAGAAAGCTCAGAAGTGACAAAGAGAGAGAGAGAGAGAGAGAGAGAGACCTTGTTGAAGTCCTCGGATGTAGCTCTCATCTCCTTCCAGGTTTTATTAAGCAGCTGAATGCAGACGCAGAAGAACTCCTCCCACGCCCGGTCGTGAGTGAAGAACATGGGGTGATAATCATTACAGCCCTCGTTTGCTTTAAAAAAAAAAAAAAAAAAGAAGAAGAAGAAGAAGAAGAAGAAAACATTTCAGTTTGAAGAACAGATTTGTTCATTTACAGACAATGAAGGGCTGAATACTTTTCAAAAAACAGGTTTTGTTTCCTGAATTGAAAATAAACAAATAACTAATAAAATAAAATAAAATAAAATAAAATAAAATAAAATAAAATAAAATAAAATAAAATAAAATAAAATAAAATAAAATAAAATAAAAGTAGTTTAAACCCAGAATTTTCCATCCTCTGCCCCTAAACTTGAAACTAAAAGTTTCTGAAGACCTTTTTCAACTTGACTGCATCTAAAATCCATTCAAACACACCAGGTTGTAATTAGCACAGCTGCTAGATATATAAGTCTCCTTACGCAGTTCTCCCACTTGGAGTATCTCACACAGCATCCGGGTGAGTTCGATGGCACAGCGCCCGAACGGACACTCGTGTTTATCCTCCCTGCTGCTGTTCTCCAGGACGATCTGTCACAGGTCAGGACACATGATGGTTATGTTTGACTTTTTTAAATCTATGACGAGTTGAGAGTCGTGTCCGAGACCAAGACTAACCCGGATGTATGTGTCCTGATGAACTCTGGCCAGATACAGCATGTTATCCAGAGCCAGCATCCCAGGAGGAGTCTGGGTAAAATCCATGGCTGGGTTCACGTGGTTCTAAGTTTCAAGCAGAGATACCGAGTTTGTACTTTTCCTATTTGACTCTAATTGCCATTAACATTTAACGCCCATTTCCTGAAATTGAAATCTCGTTGCTTACGGTGAATCCCAGCATCTTGTAGTCCTTAGTGTACATGGCTTTTCTTTTCTCCGTACCGGTGGGATCGCTTTCTCCATCGAAGGCAATTCGGCGCAGCTCAAAAATGACGTCTCTCTGAGCCTGTGAGCGAAACGCATTTTAACAGCTCATTAGCATAAAGAGGTGAAACATCCGACATGATAGCGACAAAAGCACACAAGAAAAAACTAAATAAACGGGCTGATCGAGGATGAGCAGATGGCTTTCCATGGCAAAAAGAGAGAAATCTTAATTTTCTGGTCTGCTTGTTCCCCTTGAAGCTGGTAGGAGGTTATCTCTGTTAAACTTTCACAGCATGCAGACTATTACCAATCAATTAAGTATGCGACTCATTTAAACATACCCCAGAGGATTCCTCACATGTTGTTTTATTCTCCTCTCATTTGCTCAGATGCATTTTAAACAGGATTTAAAATCATTTTGATTCAATAAAGGACTACATTTCAGATTTTACCTGGTCATTAGGGTCCATTTTGGTCATCATCCGTTCCTCCAAAAGGTTAAAGGTCAGTACCTGCAGCACATACAGCTGGTGTGCCATTTCTGCTTTGATTGGTCGGTTTCCCCTGATAACATGCTGGAACAGAGCGATGGTGATCAGAGCTGAGCTTCAACACGAACGCAGTTTGAGCTTTAACGACACGTCGCGTCACGCAGTACAAAACAGTATCTTCCAATAAAACACAAACAAGAAAACTGGAATGAATCACTTCTCTTTTAACAGCCACAACGTTAAGCTGTGCTGCTGTGACACACGGCCGTTTGCAGCAAAGATTAGACGCAGCAAGAAGGAAATAAATTGATATTAATAGAGCAAAGTGAGAAACTGATGGGGAGTGAGCCAACAGGTAACCAGGCCTCATTAAAAGTGTTTCAGATTTTGTTCTGAGAGAGCAAACAGAGCAGGAACCGCTCGGGGACACTGAGGTGCATCGTTCCTTCTCATTTAGCCGGTTCAGGCAGGCGAATCTTGACAAATGCCAAAAGGAATCATTTTCAGAGCAGATTTTGGACTTGGTGTCATATCACATTTACCAGCTTCGAGTCAGTAAAGCTTTCCATTTTCCCGAATTCTGACCGACTTTTAGCTCCAGGGATGAAAATCTCACCAGTGGATGAGGAAACAGTCTGTATGTGAAGTTTTTTTTGTTTTTTTTTTTAACACAGTGTTCGATATAACTAAACAAAATGTCTAGAACTTTGTTCTGGAAGCGTGAAAGCCACCGAGGGCTTGTTCTGATTTGCGGCAGTAGCATTTTCTTTTCACGTCGACACTTACATTCAGGATGATGGATCGCAGGTGTTTCTGTGCCAAAGTGCTCGCCATTTCCTAAAGATGCAAACGAGTCAACAAGCACATTAAATGAGCCCATTTATTACACAGCAGAGGAACACCACACTAACTTCCACTGGAGATTTTTATACCCTAAAACATAATTTTCATCACTGACTTGAACCATTTGGCAGTCAAACATTCTGCAAAAAGAACATTTAATTTGATCTGTCAGCACAGTCTGTCTGCTGCTGCAACAAGCTGTGGTTCTAGCCTAATTTGAATGGATTATGCAACGATCAGCCACCACACAAAAAGAGCTACAGAGTGAAGTAGAAGAGCTGAGGGGCTGTGTGAGCTGCTGAGAGGTGTGTATTCATGGTGGGTTAGCGTCCTCCTCCTTACTCCTACGAGCTGATGGTGGAGAGTAGGAACATGTGTGGGACAGTAATGTAAACAAAAAAAAAATGCAAACACGTGGACCAGGAGATGCAGGCTACACATCACCAGCACAGCACGCAGGAGAAGATGAATCATGTTAAACAGGAACATCAAACAGTTGTGATGTGTCCGCTCCCACAGTTCAGGATTGTGCAATACTCATCAAATCATTTTAAAGATTTAAAGATTTCCTGTAAAGATTTCCAAACTAATTTACAAAATTAGGAGGTTTGGTTTGTAATTACAGTCATTTACTGGAACTGGATCTAGTTTTTAACTGTTTCTCTCAGTATAACTGACTCAGTTTGCCCTCTAGTGGCCAACAATTGTAACAACAGAACGCACATTCCCTTTATTTCCACCTTGTAATGACGCCTTCTGATTTCCAATGTTATTTTTGTTTGTTTTCATCTAAGATTTTGAATTTTGAACAATATTAACTTTTAAGTCCAGTTGAGATGAACAATATGAAGCAAGCTCAGTGAAAGTCATTCACTATTTAGCATTAACAATTTAAATTCTCCCTGTTTTTAACTAAATAAACTCAGTTCAGTTACTTAACGCACCTGATTCGATCAACAGGTGATCTGTTGAACACAACTAACATACTGAACAAGTAACTCAGGTGTAATGGAGCAGAGAAACAACTAAAACAGGTCAGCAGCTGCTGAGGACCAGGATTAGATGCCACAGGCTCAAGATTCTGAACCTACACATTATTACTAAAGGCTTTTTAAAACCTAAATCATTGCAAACAACAAAAAGATCAAGTTAGTAGTTAAGAAATTATAAAAATAGTTTAATTCTTGTCATTTGCTCTTTTATTTGTGTTATCATTAATTCAGCAGGGTCACTATCTCGGCATGTTTTTTGTGGGTCAAAAGTTAAAATATTGGGGAACTAATGGTCGATATAAAGCTTGAAAATGATAAATTTCTTTTACTTACTCTGTATAACAGAAACACTAAATAGTAACTTCACAAGGCTTCAATGATAATAATAATGTACAAATTTTAAACGAAGGTGTGTAATATGGTGACGACTATCTGACAGAATCCACAGCATGAGAGTTAGCAGACAGACGTTAGCTGTAAATATTAGCAGCTGAATGGAGCTAAAGTTTGAGACTGTTTAACTTTTAAAAAAATGTGAATCTCATTAAAGGATTTTCTATGAATAAAATATCAATATCAATATCAAAGATAAGTGAAAAGAGTCCTGCGAGTTCCCTTCACTGACCTGCCGTCTGTCCTCTGGTGCCTTCAGGAACAGAGCGTTGATGAGAGCGATGGCGTACGTCTGGATTTCTTGATTTGACCTGAGGAAATATCCAGCAGTGCAACAACCAGTTAGAAGCATCCTGCTCCAGAAACACACACATTGTTTCTATACTACACACCTATTCTACACACAGAACTCCACATATTCTACGTATCAAGTCAAGTTCAGGGACAATCAGATGATTTTTAAAACTTCAACAGTTTGCGTTTGATGCACAATAATCAGAATTGTGTCTTTTTATTCTGTTAAAAAGACCAAAATCAGTTCAACAAACGTCCTGAAGATCCATTAATTAATCTGATTTATCATCACATTTCTTGACTAAAGGGGAAATATAGATTTTATCCACGAGTCTGTGGCTTTTAACCAAGTCCATAAACCAGATTTAACAGCAAACAAAGCAGTTTTATTTCTAAAGTCGCTCCACAACATTTTATCCTCCTAATCCTTCTTTTCAGAGTGCAGGGAGTCCCTGTGCATGTGTGTGTGCTCACACTTGCAGGTGCCCGATGAGCTGTCCCACGGTGATCTCCTGGGCCACTCGATGGTAGAGGCTGTGGCTGTTCAGGACCATGCTCTCCAGGATGGCCAGAGAGCGCTGCAGGATGGACACGTCCACCATCGGCTGGTTCACGTAACCTGCAATCTGAGCAGAGAGAAGCCCAAAAACACCATTCTTCTTAACACGTTTGTTAAAGCGGGGGCACGTAAGTGTTTGTGTCAAATCCAGAATACAACGACGTTGTTCAAAAGTTACAAAAAACAAATTAAAAATCACGAAGAATCTGCTCGTGAGATAAAAATGTAAAAATGAAGAAATTCTGTAAAAGTTATTTTTCTTTTTAAAGTGTGACTGAACTGTTAAGGCTGCAAGGGAAGTTTAGTGAAGAAAACTTATGAACCACACAGAGAAGGAGATGCAGAAAGTTGCTAGGCAACATCGCCCACACACTGGAGACGGCAGGAAGGTCAAACAATTAAATTAAACAAACGAGCGTGGACAAAAGAGAAAAATCAAAGCTACAGACGAGTTACTCAGCATGTCTTATAAAGTGTTCTTTGTTTATTTTAAAGGAAGTACCTGTTTGATGAAGGACAGGGAGATAAGATCCCAGGACACAATGCCGTGATCCATCAGCTCCAGGAAAGCAGTGAGGGTGAAGGCCAACATTTCCCCAAAACTCCAGGAAGAAACAGAATTTTTCACCAACTTTCAGACTTTCAACATTTCTAACAGATACTATTAAGAAAGACTGAATTAAATCAGCAGATCAAAACATAAACAAACAAATAACGAGCTCACTGGGTGCCGCTCTCTACGAGCCGAGCCAGCGTTCCGATGCCCTCCATGTTTATGAACTCCGCCGCGAAAGTTGGGTCCGCCGACAACTTGGCGAGCTCTTTCAGAGCCTCGAGGCGAGCGTCGATGCCATGTGACTGGATCCTCTCCAGCAGCTGACGAGCAGCACGAGCCTGTCAAAGACCAAAGATGCTCAGGGTGTTGATACAGTTCCCATCTTCCTACCATACTGTGATCCCAGATCAGATCAGATCAGAGGAGTGATGGAGGCGCTCTGATTGGATATTCAGACGCAAAACACAAAGATGCCTCGACACTGACTGTGATCGTCTCTAAACAGTGACGGATGTTTACAACAAACAGTCCAACAAATGACTCTTTATCTTTCCAGCTAAAGATGGAAACAAAGTTGGAAACATCTAGAAATAATCTGTTTAACTGAGAGCTTAAATTTTGTGGCACAACTGTGTGTTTATCTATCGATTTTCAGAAAAGACAATACAACACAATCCTTAACCCGCGGTCAGCGGTTTCAGCAGCTGATGATGAGCTTTACAGCCGCTGCTACACCTTTTATTACCTGCTTGTCATCCATACACACAGACATCTATATCATTTAAAAAAAACTTGCCATTAACTGGTCTGCAGAGTAACTGTCCTTATTTAATCTTCAATGGAGCTTTAATTAATTTGGTGTTGGAGGAATCAGCTGTGCACTCTGCAGATTGGTGGGATTAAAAAATCAGATTATCATACATAATTAATGAGTTGAAGGCTGATGCCATGAAATCAGACTGATCACATCAGCACCTCTTAACCTTTTAAAACAGACGTGTTCCTGCGACACACTGATAACTCAGTTATAAATAATTCAGACTATTAAATCCTGCAAGGAAAAAAAAGAGCAAATGCACAAAAAGGAAACAGCAGAGTTGGGAACATATCAGCTGTGGTTACTAAACAGCCAGAACTACACGTATGTAAACAAAACTGACTTACAGGGGAAATAGCTAATCGAAGGATGGTCCCGTTTTTGATGTCACCGCGGCTCTGAAACACAGGGGTGGAGCTTAGGTTGAGCATGAATGCACTGTCTCCTCAACACAAGGTGAGAAATAGAACGTGGAATCAAACCTGCTCAGTGATGTAAAGCTGAGGACCATCAGCGTAACGCAGAGCGAACTGCTCTGAGCCTGACAGAGACCAGCTGAGGACACAAACACAGAGCAAGATGCCAAGAATCGATTCAAAGCAAGTCACTGTCAGCAGGAAAAATATACAAGAGCTGCACGGTGCAAACGTGGAGGAGAGTTATTCAGTGGGTGGTAACAGGAGAGTACAAACAATTTTCTGCTTCAGATTTGAGAGAGAGAGTTGGTGGATAGATGCAGCCTGCAACGAGGTAGATGGGAGGGATGAGATGTGCAGTACTCAACGTTAAAGTGTAAGAAAATAAAAGGCAAAAATACAAATAATGCTGTAAGGTGTTCGAGTCCGTGTAGGACACACAACTATAATGAGTGCTGATTTCTAACTTCAGATTGTTACCAAACTTTATCAAAAACAGAACAAAATAAAGACAGAGCTGAATCTTCTTTTTCTCTGTTAAACTTTAAACCAGCAGTCAGAGATCCATTAAAACAGAACGCTGAATGTTAACATGCAAAATAAATACAACCATAAAACATGAGATCTTCCAAAAAAAAAAAGAATCAGAAAAAAAAACACAGATTTCATCAAAGATTTGCAGTTTAGTGTCGAGAACAGATGTCGTAAAAATAAAAGACCATCGCAATAACTTTATACTACAATAACATTAAAAACATGTTAACAAAGAAAGTGAATTAAATCAAATGTCTCAGATAAAGTATTCATTTTGTTTACCGTAGCCGTTTCAAATAAATAATGTTCTATAAGTAATATCAGTTATCAATCAGGTAATTTTCTACAAATTTAGGGGATTTATATTTCAGTTAATTATATCAACACTAACTGGATTTATATTCTAATCTGGAAATACCAGCAGAATTTCTTGCAGATTTTCCAAAACTGGAGATAATAATCTGGAAGTTTCCTTAAAAAAACTATTTATGGGATGTAATACTTACCCATCACATACTTCCCGAATAATTGAGGACAAAGGTCTTTTCTGTAACGACAGAACACGTGACAACATGCAGAGTTAAACACTGTATTAATATTAAAATGATTGCATTGAGTGATAGTTGGTCTTCAGATTATTAGATTTATAAAAGCTTCTTTCACTCCAGTTTTAATCTTAAATGCATATTAAACGTTTCTATTAAGGATGTGTAATTTTCTCTCAGGTTGGACTGTTTGAGAGTCAACAACATGGAGCTGCATTTCATTTAATATTTTGCACAAATACACACCTGGTCCATCTCTATAAGCTGAGCATTGGCACCGGGCCACTCAATGGCAACCTTCACGATGTCAGCTGGAGGAGGCATGGCGGTTTTATCGTTAGTACCCTACAGGAAGAGAGGATAGAACACCTGTCGATCAGAATCAACGCAGCGTTTTAGGAATGTTAACAACATTTTATGTTCTTACACTGACGGGAAACAAACGGTCCATATTGGGAGCTGATGTGTTTTGTTAAGATGACTGAAATCTGAAAGATGATCCTCTTTCACTGACCAGGTGCGGTGTGATACGACTGCTGTTATAAGCTACACGTGTCTTTTTAATTAATGTAAACTCTAGTGTGCAGGTAGCGAGCCGGGACCAATCAGATAAAGACTGATCACCTGTAGAGGCTGTAAGCATCACATGATGCTCTTGAGGTGAGGACGCCATCCAGACCAGCCACACCTGCTCCTTCACACCACGTCTGACTTACACATCTGGTTTGTAAGTTGATTGTGAGAATTGTGTAAAGATATTTCATTTGAGTTTCCTGTTTTTGTTATTTCGGGAAGTAAGAAGAGCTTTTTTTTTTGTTTTTTTTTCTTAAATAAAATTTATAAGGAACTATTTAGTTGCTTTTTTTGGTCTTAAGCCCATCTTGAAGCTGTAAGAAACTTCTATGTAATTTAATAAACTATTTGAAAGGAATATTTTTATGATAAAATCATAATAATGTCTGTAGATGTTTGAAATCTGAGGATCACCTTCATGCTGCCCTTTGGCAACTCCTAGACAAGGGGAAACATGAATTGGGGGCTCGTCCGGGACTTGAATCTGGGAATAATTAAGAAATAAAAATGACATCCTGAGTTCTGCTTAGGACTGCTCTTATTTTTCTGTGATTAAAATGAACCTATAAACTCAACCGATAAAATCCAAGGAAACAGAAATATGTTTCAAGGTGTAGAACACATTTTAATTAATTTAGTTTTAATGATTTAATTGCATCTTTTCAGGTTTTACATTTGTGTGTGTTTCTGGACCTGCATAAGGATGATTACTTAGCAGAGCAAAATAAAATAGTATACACTGGCAAATAATTGGAGTTTAATTTAAACTAATTTATTTTACCTGAGAGTTCATCATCAATCAGCTTGTTCTTAAAAATTTAGGCCTTACAACTATAATATTATCCAAAGCAACATTATAAGAAATGTTTTTCATAACATAACAGTCTTATTTCACAATCTGCAACAACAATGTTTTAACTCAAAAGAAAAAGCACAGCAGGGACCCGCTTTTGGCATCGCTAAGCGGTTTCTCTCTGTTCAGAGGCAGAAAGAACATAAAAAAACAAGGCTGACAGGCTCGGGTGATGATTTGAAGACTGTCTTTTGAAAAAATAAATAAAAGAAAAAGACACTGCTGTTCTCCAAATGGTTCTTTGGATCAGGTTGCTTTCAGTGCAGATAAAAAAAACACACTTTGTACTGCTTACAGCTTCTCGTTTGAGAGAAATCTGTATCTTACTGCTGGATTTGAAATAAAACCCTGAATAAATAAAGATTTTAACAAACAGCCTTCCTCTGAGAATCATTAGTGTTGCAGAGTTTTGAGAATTGCATCACAAGCTTTCTGAGGACTTTGAATGTTTTTTCTATGAATACTTCACCTGCTAGATTGTATCAACAATGGTTGTGGCAGCTGACATCATTATCCTGTGATTAGTTAGGAGAAATTTTGCCCTCCGAGGTGGATTTATTCTTTTGAGAACATAACGTCAGCTTTCAGAGTATCATTACCAGCTCCTCGAGACAAAAACAACTCAAAAAGTTGGAATAACAATCCAATCTGTCATATTATGAATAATAAACCTTCCTGAGTGCTTTGATCTTTAAATCTTTGAAGAGTGGGACTATCAAGATGTTTTTTCTGAATAATCTATCAGAACAGAGAGTAACAAACTGGTCAAATAGAGAAACTTTCTGTAACTCAGATTCTCAAACCGGTCCTCTGATGAAGAAACTGCACTTCGTCAAGCAGACTGTCCATCACATGCTGTGTGATCTCAAGTCTGACAACTTGAGAAGTTCTGGAACTAATCTGCATTTTTTAATATCTCCAGTGTCTCACATAACAGGCTTCCTTTATACACGCAGTCCCTGAGCTCCATGTCTGATTACTGACATAAACATTTATCATTTATAACATCTACTGACAGAAATTATGTTTGTAAACAGGTGTGGAGATAGGATTTTTGGTTCTGTTTTTGCTTATGTTGCTTCTGTGATGACACACATAAGATGTATAAAATACAAAATTAAATGAAGCTGTATTATTCATTTACATCAAGTCTCTGAGAAGAGGAGTCATGACAGACGGACAGGGTTCTACAATGTTTTGAGGTCAAAAGCCCGCTCCGTAGAAGAAGACATATCGGATCTCAACAGGACCTTCCTGGTTAAACAATGTTTAAATAAATAAATTACCTCTATATTAAAAATGTATATGTTTCGTAATACAAATTGCAATTTCTCAACAAAACAAAAACTGTCTCCATTTTAGCAAAATAACTAAACTCAAAACAAAGAATCTGTATAAAATTATAGAAATAATAGTCATCTTTGATTAAAAGTGGATGCTTTGAAAGTCCCATAATATTGTTTGTTTACTTATTAACCAAGTTAGTCCTACTTATAAAATAATGGTTGCTTAAATGGCTGTTTTGTTATTCAGAATCTGTTTAAACGTCTTTAATACCCTTTTTTTGTTAAATTAAACTGAAAAAAGGGGGTTAACATTAGAAAATGTCAGAACTATAAGTAAGTCGTGTGATTTATTTTCAGCTCTGCTGCACGTGGAGGATTTAATTCAGGCCAGTTAACATTACATTTGGCTGCACGCGCTGTCGCCGTATCTTAGCAACAACACTTAAGGACGTCCTGCCTGAAAAGAAATCCAACACTGTGGCCTCAACTCAAAAGACTTGGTTTGTCCCCCAGTAGCTGCTTTTCATCACGACCCGGATGTTTCTGACGCCATTTTAGCCCTCCTTTTTAAAAACATTGTGAGTAACTCCCCTCCAAGGATCTTCTACATCCAATAATCCCACTCAGAAACTGTGAAGCGACAAACTTTCATGGTTAAAGGATAACAAATTAAACATGCGCAGCGCCTCCTCTGGTCACAAGATGCTCATTAAAAGACTGCTGCTCTGTTGAGATACAATCATTCTTTCTTTTCTGACTGATATAATCAGTTTAAAATGTTTATACTATTTTTTTTATCCGAAGCTCGATGACAGTTAGCACCTCGCATGTCCGATTGGCTGGACCTGTTAGCATTCGCGTTAACGTCGCAAAATAAACGCTTCTCTGTCGTGAAACGTTTCTCCGACTAAGTGGGAAAGATGTTTCAGGCCCGTTAAAGGTAATCGATTAGATTTGACTGAATCGACTGTAAGCCAAAAAAGAGCTCAATGATTGATGCTGCAAAGGTTTTCTCTTGTGAAATCAATCAAAACTCGTTTCATGTTCGAGTATTTATATAGTCCGCCGTGCACGCCGCATGACTCTGATTTTCTTTGTAAGGGAGTGATAACTAAAAGCAAACACAGTCCATGTTACAACAAACAACGTTATTCCTAAAAAAATGGATCTTGTTCATCAGTCATCCATTTCAGTTTGTCCATATAAGCTCCTCCATTGCAGACAGGATGCAGCCCGTCTCTCGGAGGATAGTGATGCTTTCTGGAGTCACCGGCTTGTTTTATCAAAGATTATAAACCGGTTAATATCATTATTAGGCGCTACTCACCTCGTATCTGGGCCATTTACAGTCGTCTCATTATTCCAGTGGTCCCCGCCGAAATAGACTTGAGGAAAGGAGGCACGACTCCACGCCTTGTAGGCGGAACGCGCAAAAAATGTCACGGTGTGTAAATGAGGCAGACCCTTCCCTCTTTTCAGCGTCTGTTGATTAAGAATGTCATTTTCTAAGAATCTGAAACATTATTCTATATCAGTTTATAACTCCCTGTCAAGATCTTTCAACTAACGAGTCACATTGGTTTTAAACAGTAAACACAGTGAGTGAATGAATGAAACATTAAAATTAAATTGTGGCAGCTGCATTTCACAAAAAAGTAAAAAAAAAAATAAAAAAATAAATGAAAACATTCCTGCACTGTTTTTGTTTTTTTTGTATGGTTGAATTTTATTTTCTTGGAGTGTTTATAGAATTATCCATGTTTTCTATGACATCCTACTTTAAATCTGAAATATTTTTGGACTTGAGTGGTTTTGTATTATTAACCTATTTATTTTGTTTCCAGGAAGTTTCTACTAATAAAAAAAAAATCACAAGAAATGCAGTGAATTTCAAGCTGAAGTTGAATTAATATTGACCAAAGATCATGCTTTTGTCTTGAAAAATCCTGCAGACAAAGATCCTGGTGCTTGACACAAACCTCACCGACATTTCTGAAGCTGTACTAGCCAAGTCAACTAAAACCATTTTAAATTGTGCATGACACAAACAGACACTGTGATTTACATGACAGTTTTATTTGACACAGAAACAACGCATACAGGAAAAAAAGTCCACAGCCTCACCGATGGGTAAAAACACAGGCTCATCTTAGAGGAACGCTGCTGGTGAAACAAGCAGACAACTGCACTGGAATTCACTGAGGAAACAACTTCATGTCAGCTCCATATCATGCACAACATCAAAAATAGTATCTGACATATTTAGTTTCACAGACAAACAGATGCACCAAATCTCAAATGTACAGGCACAGATCCACTCCTGCTCGAGGAAAGTTTTAAGTTAAATAAACTACGTTATAACGAGGCAAAAGAAAACTGATTTTACTTAAAAACAAAAAAGCTGAACTTTACATAAGTTTAAATGCTGATGATTCACTTTATTTTTTTTTTTAAATTCTTGATAGTATTTAGAAGCAAGAATCTTTAGTACAAATTAAGTTGTTCTTTAAATAGTGAGATTTTACTTAATAAAGTTTTGTCTTTTGCCTCTGAGCCTTTCATGTTTTATGCAACATAAACAAAAACACTGTAAAGTCTGAGTAATGAGAAGTTGAGGGTTACGACGCATCATATCTTTAGGGTTTTTTACAGACATGTACACGTCACTGCATAAAAGACAAGAAAACAGACACCCTATCAACAGAAAGTTAACAAATTTGTTTAAGGCTTTTAACATCACACAACTGCAACACACAACAGCAGAGATTCAGCATCAAAAATAAGACAGGAGCACTTTTTTTTTTTTTTTTACAGCACAGCATTGACACGGAAAACACATCAACACTGTTAGGCCCCGGTTTTCCATGAAAAGAACCACTACAGTCAAATCAAGTCCACATCAAACTAATGCTGAGGCATTAAAAAGGTGGGCGGGAGTTTCCACTGACGAACCAGACTGTAAACTGCAGACTTGTTAGAGGTAGGAAAATAAGCATGGAATAACTCATTAAAACCTGGGAGTGTGATGCTGTTTTTACCATTTCCAAGGTCTAATGAGATCTATATACGTGAATCTTAAACAATCGTCCAATAATGGCAAGAAATGGATATGAAAGGTCAAAGAAACTGACAAAAATCAAACAAAATCGTTAAACATGTTTTCTATCCATCAGAGCAAAGTCTGAGGTTAAGAGTTAACAGATGCTCAGACAGTAAAACGTACAACATTTTACTGCATCACAGGGAATGAAATCAAGTGTTTAATTCTAAATCCAGCCACATTAAAAAAAAAAAGGATGAAATACTCAAGATTTGTGTTCATAATGCTACATGTTACACCAGTTAACTGCTCATCATGCACCTGCATCTGTGATGAGCAGTGTGAGATTTCAACTGAGGGATGAACTATGTTAATCAAATTAATTTGCAAGTAAACAAGCGTAATGAGCCTAATTAATATCGCCTCACAATTTTGCTGTGACAGCGATTAGCGTGATGCTTCTGTTCACACTGTCTCAGATGAGATATAATTTACAAGGAAATTTTGCTGCAGAGGTCAAAAGTTCGCCGGCTTTTACAACACGTGCCGATAACAGCGGAGTCAAACCATGCCGCGATGAAAACCAACCCAGCTGAACGTGGACTCGACATGCTCCAGCTTGGTTTTTATTGGTTTGTCAGCTATGTGCAGCAAATAGCAGTGTACTGTCTGTTGGGGGTGGGGGCACCTGTTAGTAATGACCATAATCACCAGGTCGTGAGCCTTAAATCTGTCAAATCGGGAAAACAAAACAAAACTGAACAAGCATTTGCTGAAATTTCATAGTTAGCCTGCAAGTCGTGCAGATGCGTCATACACAGCCAGTAACTGGAAATCAAGATGTCTTTACTGTATTTTAGGCCCTGCACAGTATTTCATAACTAAAAAATTACCATCAAGAATCACGCAGCACCTCCTAGAAATGTCAAACATCTGTAGACAGCCTCGTCAGAAAGGAAACGTATAGTCAAACACCGTTGACACGTATAAGGAACGGCTCTGCTTCCAGCTGGCGGGAGACAGAGGTGTGAAACAGCCGTCTGCAGATACGTGACATTAAGTTTCATCTGTGGTCTGAGAGTCGGCTGATACAGGAGGAAGAACTGCAGCATGAAGCCGCTTCAGTCCATGTTCTTCTGAAAATCACAGCAACATCTACTTTACCGTTAACTTGGCTGCTGCCTGTTAACGGTTTTAATTCTTTATCAGAAACAACATGGTAACAGGATGTAGCAGCAACATTATACTCAGCCTTTTCTACCTGTTTAGAGTTTACATTTTAATATTTCAGCTCTTTAAGACAGAGTCCATATTTTAAATGTTTTATTATTAAGTATTTATAAGAGATATCTGAGTGACGGTTATTGTATAAATGCCATTTGTCACCAAGTAATTTGGTCATGTGACACATGATTATCATTTTTTTTCTATAGTTTTTTTTATATGATTAAATGCATGTTACTAAAACACTGCAGCCAATACAAAAAGCCTTCAAACCTGAAGGCAGGTTGGATCTCCATCAGAGAGTGTAGATGTTTGTTTTTGCACAGAGGATGTTTAAACTGAGCAGTTTGGTTTTAAATCTGTCTCACAGTATAAATTCAATTCTTACAATGAAAAACTTGGTGTGTTTTCATTCTGCCATGGCAGAGACTGAGTGAGTGACAAGATGACTAACAAACTCACCGTATCCCACCATGAGGTCTGTTCATTATTTAAGGCTCGCTGCATATTGACCAAACTCAATCAAAAATGACATTAAGTTTTTATCATTAAGCAGGAGCTCATTAAAGAACAAACAGGTCTCAAATTTACTCATTTTTTCAAATATTTTCCAGGGCAGCTGGTTGGGTTTAATGTAGTTTTTAATTCACACACCCACTTTCCTAATTCTGGCTAACACTCTGATGTCATTTGCCTCACTCTAAATAAATTCCCTGCACTCGAGGAAGGGGCAAATTTAAAAACATGTGCATTTTGGCTATTTAGAAACTTTTTAATATTTAGTCATTATCAGATATCATCTGATCAGATATTATCAGCTTTTTGGTGTAACTGAGCAGCACCAAATCTTTAGGTAATTAATTCTGATCGTATCCTGCTGTTTTCTGTCTCAGCTCTATGATTCTTTTACTTGTTCAAGAAAATTATTATTTTAACAATAATAAATAATGTCTCATATGTAAAGGCCTCACATATTAGACACACGTCCACATAGACAATTTGTCATTGGAACTTTGTTCTGTTATAGTGATGTAACACAGACTGAACTCTGGAATGGGTGTTAATCAAAAACATTTTTCAGAAATCATTTTTAGAAATGGTACAAAATGTCTGGGGGACCTAATCTGACCATCATGAACAGCATTAGTTTTATTTACAGTGATTCCTATTTACAAAATAACTGTTTTCCTCTTTCATGCATCAATATTTTCTGTGTAGAATTAAACAAGTGTCACTAAACCATTAACACTGTGGGAACACTGGAGGATTCCTCTTTACAGGAGGTTTATCTGGGTAACTCAGACAGGAAGTTATCATCTTATATACACTTATGTTTGATTCTTTGTGATAAAGTCATTTATAATAAACCTAAACCGTTGCAATCAAAATATTTTTAGGATTTGTAATTAATTAGCTCAACTTTTCTCTGGGTTTCATTGATTTGGAGTAAAATAATAAATTCTCTTTAAATGCATAAATAGGAACTAAGCTAATACAACTATTCTAGAAAGTGCTAATGAGATGAACAGTGGAGGGAGAGAGAGGGAGGCAGTGGAAGGCTAGAAGAGGAAAAGAGATGATTTGTTTGTGAAACAACTACCAGCCTGCGTTATCCCAGCTTTCCTCAGCAGGTTTTGAAGGACTCTTCTTTGTTTTATTCTCTGCTGCATTCTCCCAGTTGTTGTCCCAGGCTTCCCAGCTCTCCTCTGTGCTGTGTTTGTTGTTGGATGCTCCTTCAGAGCCCCAATTGTCCCAACTGTCAGAGCTCTTCTTTGCAGAATTATCTGCCATGGTCCAGCTGTCACTACTGGGGGATTTCTTCTCCTTTAAGGAGCTGTTGCTGCCAAAAGTTTCCCAGAAGTCCCTTGAGACGGGCTGGCTGGAACTTCCTTGATATCCCTCAGTGGCATCCATGTTCTGGTAGCTCTCACCACCAGAGCTGAACGTAGCAGAAAGAGGTGATTTAAAAAACCAAACTGTAACACAACCATAAAGATTTGTATGTCATGGGTTTGCTTATTTTAAATGAGGTTATTATTACCCATCTTGTGGTTTCCCAGACAACAGATTGGTCAATTTTGCACCTGCACCCTGCATCTAAAGAAATGGGGAAAAAAAGAATTAAGTGCAACATCAAAACAAATAGAAAAATTAAAAAAATTCAAGTTTCTATGACAAAATTCATAAAATCTATTACAAGCTACACAAATCAAAAGTGATAAAAATCTGATTTATAACATTTTTCAATAATCGGTGAATGTACACATTCAGTTTCCTACAGTGTACTCACCACCAGTTTATTAACAGCAGCAAAAAAAAACAAGAGATTACATTGAATTAGCATCGTTTAATGTTTCATCAACACTGCAAAACCAGTCTCCTCCGAGGGTTAGAAAAATACACTAAATCACTGCAGAACATCCTCTGCTGAGGCACAACAGGTGTTTATTTGAAGACTGAGTGAAACTAGATCTGAGCAGTGTTCAATCAGGGCTGCATCCTCTCACGCAGGAGGCTGGTTTTACATCAGTACAGCGTGGCAGCAGTCTGCCCGTCCTACCTTGTTTGCCAGCCCAGTGATGCCAACTGCCATCTCATCTAGTAATTTACCATCTTTGACCTGGATGAGCCAAATTCATATTAAAAGCTTATAAAAGCACAAATGTTTAAAATAAGTCTGTTGCTACACAGATTTAGTTAATTACTAAAGATATGAAAAGTGATTTTGTTTTTGTTAATGATACTAAAAATTAAAAAGTCAGACAGTATTAAGACAGTTTTAAAACAAGAAGCACACATACTACAAATGCAATAAATTAGAGAAGTCAACTTTACATCACAAGACAAAAAGTCTGCAGATGCCTCACATGGAGATCACTGATGGCCAATAAGATTGTCTTAAAACACTTCTAGCAGCTGCTCACTTGACAGTCAAGGTTAAAGTTATGCAGAAGCATTTATTCGAAAAACACTGGATGAACTCAGTAAAACAGTTGTTTTCAAAGACAAAGTCGTGAAAGAAAGCTAATCTTCAGAGACTGAGCATACACTGATCATCCAATATGGCCACTCAACCAACATCAGGTACATGTATACTGAACCTCTGGAGCTAATGAAAACATCCAACACATGAGAGGATGGGTCCAAAATACCACCTGCAGATGTTGGAGATTTCTGCAAAAGATTCTTAGAACTTTAAGATGGTAGACGGTGGGAGAGTAACACAGATGAACAGATTTTTTCCTCCTCTCCCAATCAGAATTTTGCTCTGTGACTATATAACAGAGCAGCTTCATCTCCGAGTGGTCGAACCGTTATGGCTGATCAGTGAAAGTTGTCAAATGAGAAGCTGCCGCTTGTGTTTGAGTTTACAGGATTCACTAAGACGATCCCGTTTAGTACGAAGACTCTTTCAGAACAGTCTGAATGTTGGAGCTTAATTTTAATGCATACGATTTCCAAGTCACTTTTAACAGTCAGACGATTAAAAAAAACATGTGCAATATAAAATTTGTAAAAAAAAAAAAAGGCATTTAAAAACTGTAATGCCAAGTAAAATGTATTTCATTGAATGCTGTGTTTATTTTTGTAATTAAATACTGCATCAACTGCAAATTAAATTTTCGGTTTTTTACATTCAACTGCTGTCTGACACAAAAATGGCCATCTACAGCAGGTGCTGGACCGAAATGTGTTTAAATTATGACCAAAAAAACAAAACCAAACAAACGCCAGGGGTCGACTCCACTCATGGTTTATATCTCTTAGCTACTGTGGCCAGAACCATCAATGAAGTCCAACAACGACTCAAGTGGAAGCCCTACAGAGAGACCACCTTTTATTGTTTACAACTAAAAATAATCATAAAATGACCCCAAATCTGATTCAGTTTATATAAAAATAAGTTTATGCTGAGATTCCATACTGACTCATTAATTCCTAGATCAACAATTCACAGCTGGATTCATCCCAAAATGTACTGGTTGAGTCACTGACTGGCAGAAGCAGATTTATTTTCCCCACATTTCAAACTAAAGACTTTGTCTTGTGATGTAAGCTGGCGTGAAGGAGATCAAGTGGAAAAAGCTAAGCATCAGACAAAAGAGCACATTCACATATGAAGCTGTTTGTTGCCTAAAGCATTACGTCCCACCACCAAATCAACAACTTCAAACCTCAACGTTACCTTTTCATGAGTGGGTTTGATAACATTCTCATTTAAAGTCTGTCCTAACTCTGTGGCCTGGTTGGAAGTCAGAGAGGAGAGTTGGATTGAATAAAACATTCACACTGTAAGTTGTTCTTCAGCTGCATGAAGACAAACCGGTCCAGTTCACAGTGACAATGAAAAAGCTCTAGAGGGTGTAATGGTAAAACCTGAAAACACCTTTTTAAGACAGAACTGCATAAAAATCCTCCTAGTTTGATCAAATATTGGCAGATTGCAATATAATTATAATCAAGTATTTTAGGAAAAGAAATAAAATATAGGAAAGAAACCAAATTGGGTCACTAGAAAAAAAGTTTAATTTATCATTCTATGATCATAAGAATATTTAGTAAGTATCCAAGTGATTTTTTTAACAGCAGCTTTGTCAATTTATTCTAAAAAAAATAGTTATATATCATAAAATATTAGAAATAACAGAAACATCTTTCTTTTCTAAATGTTCATATTAATCCTTCCCCATCTGTCCCCTCGACAATCAAGGAATAAACTGAAATCTTTACACACCATTACACCTCTTTAGCTTTAGTAACAGTGATTTTAAAAAGTCATGCATGAATAAATAACCCCTCAGTAAACAGTAGCTCATCAACATATAAGAGGCAGAAACTACTTCATACATGTTCCCTGCTGCCTGTAACGGCTGAACATAAAATAAAAACACCAGGAAAAAAAAAAAAATACTGTTAAAAAGCAGAAGCATGTGCAAAATGTTTAAGATGTAAAAAAAATCACAAGCTAACATAAGAACTTAAAAACGGATGCAGCTTTTTTGGGGGGGTGGGGATTCTGGCATCATGCATCTTTGAAGTGCTTTACCGGTTCTGGAGGGGCTTTATAACCCCTCAACTATGTCCACAGAGAGCAGAAAGATATTAATAGCAACACCATTATTACAGTTACGGTTCAAAGCTGACTTTGTATATTAAATACATTTAGGAGTCAGATTAGTGAAGCGCATGTTAAAACACTCTGGAGGTGACTCATGACTCTTACCTTTAAGGTTGCTTGGTTTGCCAGTTTTGCTGTCTGTATGAGTGAAAAAGGAAATTAAAAATAATAATACATTTTAAAGTTTTTTAAGGGTGTGATTCAACAAACTTTTCTCTCACTTTTTTCTTTTTAAACACACTCACATTATCTTTGGCGATTGAAGCAAACTTGCTGGCTCCGACAGTAAAATTGCTCCAGCCCTGAAAACAACAACAACCACATACAACGTTAAACATGAGGCGTGTTGTTAACGAGGTTCCAACAACACTGATAAAAACCTGCATCATGACCTACTGAATAAATAGAAGACATGGCGTTGTTCAGGAAATCATCCTCTTTCTTCTCTGGAGTCACCGTGTTGCCAAAACCAACATAACGATTATCTTGGTTTCCACTGTAACCTCCTCCACTGAAGAAAAATGTTCATTCATATTAAATATATGTATCAAATAAGTTCAGATATAAAAACCCAAAACTCACCTCTGATAAGAGTTAACATCATCAGCCAACCAGTCCTCAAAAGCTTTGTCACTGGAACTCACTGGGTTCTGTCCTGGTCCTCCAGAGCTGAAATAAAGATGGATTAATTCGCTGTATTAACACATGCTGAAATGTGTTTAAATGGTCTTTACCGATGAGAGGTTGAAAGGCTCATCTTAGGCTGAGGTGGTGTCCAGTTTTTAGCAGATGATGTCTCTATGGACCACTCCTTCCCTTCTGCTAAAGTCGCTACCTATTACAAGAAATGAAGAGTTAGTCCATCACAACAGGAACCTCCACAGGAGTTATTGCATTTATCTGTTCAACAATTTACACCTAAAGTACTTCCTTTGATACAATGTAGATTGAGTTTATGAGCCTGTTTCAGGTTTTAAAGGTTTAGACTCTGGGTTGGAGCAGCTCACCTTGTCTCTGAAGAGTGCAGCTGCTTTGCTGTTGTATTTCTCCTGTAAAGTCCAGTTGGGATCATAATCATCCTGAAGCTCCAGAAACAGGCGAAATTTCCCATTTCCCCCTGCTTTCATTTTCTCCAGCTCAATATCTTTCCACTTGTCCATGGTGACCGAGCGCACGAAGCTGAGGGCAGGAGAAAGCAGATGAAAACAGAGTAAGTTAGTTTTTAGGGAAATAATGAGAAGAAAGTCTGAGCAGTTCAGCTGCAACTGAATGAAGTTCCTATGACTCTTAAATCTATACTTTCAATGTTTTTGTGCTGGACTGATAAACATGTTCATCTGAAAGGCTCCGGTGTTCTTGTAGTTTGTCAAAGGAAACAGTATTAAAGTGTATTTTCAGAAAACACCAACGGCTTTCCCAAGTTGCTAAAAATCCAAATTATGACACGTGCATGTTTCCTGTTAAAAGATTCTGTTCTTACCTGAGATGCACCCCCAGACCCCTGTGTTTTCCAGAACACTCAAGGCAGATCCAAATGCCATATGTCACACTGACCCACTGGGGGTTAAACGCCCCACACTCAAAACACAACTGCAAAGAAAGAAAACATTGGACAAATAACTATACAGTTTGTAGTGCTATGTAAAAATGCAGTAAAAGATATTCATTTAAATATACTAAAGTGTTTGATAAAGAATGTGAGCTTTAATAAAAACTCATTTTTACCAAGTAAAAAGGTAATTTTACTATTTTCATTGTGTATTTTCTAAATACAAAAGTTAAGCTGGCAGAAGTCCTGCTGTGTCTGTCAAAGAGGATATTTAACCAACTAAATGTCAACTGGCAAAGAAATTTCCATCTAAAATGACTCTTTATCATCTGAACAATAACGAAAGGGTGATACTTTGTGAAGGATCATCAGGAGATGCTTCACTGAACGCCTGTCGAACATATTCTACCCTCTGTGCGATGATGGCTGCAGTTATTCTATGGCACTTAATTAATCCGAGTACTTACATTATTTTCATCTTGCGTTCTCACTTCTTTCAGAACTCTTCTGGTCCTTGGACTTGCCATGATGACCCCTGAAAGAGATTTTTATCTGTTAATAGCTTAATCAACAAAATTCTGGAGCTATTAGTATTACTGCTTTTAAAAACTTGACAATGTTGCTTTATAACCGACTAACCGACAGTTTTATTTTTAACAAATGCTGATTGTTTCTTTAAAGAGATTGTTATTTTGACTTGTATATTGTCCATAATATTCTTTAACACTGGAACAACAGTACTTAGCCCCATTAGTACTCATGTATGTTGTTAAATTAGCTACTGTGAACAATAATTGAGGAGTTTTATGTTAATTTTTTAAACAAATTCAGTTAATGAAATCCACCCACACAGTAAAGGTTGAGAGTCACATTCGTTCCAGTTCAATAACTCCAGAAATTTTCTGTTCAAAGCTACAAGAGTGGGAGGAAAAAGCTGACTGAGGAATGTATAAATAAACAAATTGAGTAGAAATTGAGCAGCAGCTGGTGGGTGACTGAAAATAAAACTTAGAAGTAGTTAATTATACCAGTTGCTAACTTAGTGTGGGACGTATCTGTCAAGTTGTCAAAGGAGAGGATTTAGGAGAGGATGTGGACAACAGTTAAATGGGTGTATGTTCACAAACATCCTCAGGGCAAAACAGGAAGGATTTAAACTCATCCAGAAGCTCCAATCACACAGTTACTGATTCCAGGTTTATTTCAGGCTAAGGAGAAATGTGACAACCTGGTGGCATGTCAGCCAAAAACACTCGAATTCCTTCTGGTGTTAAATAATATCAAGGTTTTATCACATAGCACTGCGGCCAAATTGAACTTGTTTTAAACCTTTAAGCGTGAAGCAGTTGAGATGAGAGTCAGTGACCCTGAGTCTAATAAAAAAAAGGGGAAACACATTCTCTGGGATGGAAACAGGTTTCTGCCTCATTTTAGGAGCATCTTCCCAGCATGTTCATGAAATGGACAAATGATCAGGGCTTTGTCTGCAGTAATGACAGTACTGCTTCAGTCATGAATGAACTACTCATATTACAGGTATCTCACTTGCAGACATGAGATATAAATCTAAACAAAAAAATTAGATTCCAGATACAGCAGGGGGTGTCTGGGCTCAGCCTTGAAGATGGGTTGAGGAGAGTGACCATCGGCTGCTTCTCCACATGAAAAGGAGTAAGCAGAGGCAGCTCGGAGATCAGATTAGGATACATCTTTGCTGCCTCCCTATGGATGCTTTCCAGAGATGTCCGGAGGAGACTCAGAGGCAGACCCAGAACTAGCCTAGGAACATCTTGTGATCCCTTAGGGTGTTGCTGAAGAGAGGGATGTCTGGGTTTCCCTCTTAGACCTGTTGCCTTCATGGTTTAAACTTGAATAACACACTTGGGCAGATGGTTTGGGGGACAGATATGTTTCTAAACGTAAAATAGTTCATGCTAAAGTTGCTAAAAAATAAATAACAACTAAACTAACAATTCACTATCCACCTTTTCTAGAATATGACACTTAAGAGTGATAGGCCTGCTGTTTGAGTACCAGTCACCAGATGAAAGGATTTAAAATACTAACATGCAACATGATTTACTATCAAATAATTTACTTCTTATATTCCTCAAATAGATTTTCCATTTAAAGTACAATTTTCACATACTTTTCTACTCAAACTGATGCAGTGACAACTAAACGAGACTAGTTTGGTTACCTTTTACTGGAAAATAATATCTTAAATGTTTAAAAGAACAAGATATTTGATGCTGTAGTTTCTTAATAAGTAAAGTCTAATTTTACAAAATGATTAATTATTAACTTGTGGACAACGAGTTAATTCATGAATTAGTGTCATGTTTATCTATTCCGTTTCCACTCGACTGCAGTCGTGTCAGTTCTTGTTTCTTAAAAACGCAGATTAAACCAATACAAAGATAAGTTAAACATTTAAAATACACTGTAAGAAGTTCACTACGTGTTTACTGTATTTTTCTTTAGTTAATATTTAAAAGCTGATCTTCAAATGGATACAGAATGAACTTATTGAGTCGTGATGCTAATGCTAATGCTAACCGGCCGTTACCTGAATGACTGACGAAGAACAAAGACGCTGGTTTCAGACTCAGTGGGCTCCGCTAATAAACGGAGGAGCTTCTTCTGTCACGGAAGCACCGGCAGATCTCGGGTTGTCACAGACTGTCAGGCCCGGAAAAGAGTGAATCAAAAATTGCCGACGTTAAAAGCCGGTAGCCATGTTCCTGTTTGCATACGTTGGCAGAGCAATGCATCTTGGGAGATTTATTCTTCATCTTTAAAGTGTAATTTTCGTCTGAAAACCAGCCTGGAGGGGAAATACCGCCATCTGCTGGTCAGGGGGATGCCGTCAAACAAGTTTCCTTCTGTGTTCTGACGATAGAGAGCGTGATTGACTAACTTATTGCTTGAAGTCATTTTAGAGCATTACAACATTAGAAATATAACATACATTTTAAAAAGCCTCAAGGTGCTTCAACTATTTGAAAATCTGTGCATTTGTATCCTTAAAAATATGTAATCTATGTTTAAAATAAATTAGTTAAATAACTTCAAAGCAGTTTATGATTGATGTAGGCTATAGCTGTTTCAGTTTGACTCATAATGTCGACAGAGATTTGAAGCCAGAGGTAACATCACAAACACTGACAGATGAAACCAAAGACACTGATCATCTGCCCAGAAACGGATCATAGTGTGAGATATGATATGCATGAAAACACATTACAACTTATTGTACAAACCTTCAGAGGTTCAGAGTCTGCCTCAACAGTTGAGGGCAATACTGGTGACAAAATGGTAACAAACTCAAAATTCAAAAATTCAAGCACTGTTAAATATTTAATGTCTGTTTAAGTAGGCCTATAATAAAATCATCTGGTCCTGAAAGCCTCGTTATGATACAAATTATTAACTAAATATCTTCTTTATCGTTCAAATTTATGATGAAGTGAACAAGTGTCTTCTTAAAATTGTTAATGCTTCACTTTTTTAATTACAATCAATATTTTGAACTGACAGTCTGACAACTTTTGAAATCACTGCTCGTCTTTTTGCTGATTCTGGTAAATTTACACAGAACTCAGTTCAATTATTTTAAATTTACTTTTGAATCAAGGCTTTTAAGCCTTTTTTCTCTTTTATTTAAATGTTTTAAAAGGTTTAACATCAAAGGGGGTGAAGAAAGACAGCAGGAGAAGAAGATAAGGTTATCGTGAGGAATCAGAAGGATTAAAGTGCGTTCCCTGCTGCTGACCTGTTAAATAACTTTGGCCTGTTTCTGGAGGAGGCGGATGTTTACCCAATGCTATTAGCTGCTCTTATCTCATTGAGAGAAATTGTTTAAAAGGGCTGCTGCTGCAGCCGAGGGAACATGTGTCATGTCACATGTGCATCAACATGAACGCATCAACAAGTCTGAAGGTGCGGTTGCCAGTGTTTGTGTTGGTGCTGGAGGTTGTGATGATGGTGCTCTATGCCATGTTTGTCACTTATGATGACAATGCTAATGCCAAGCTGCAGAACAACAGCACCAACCCGATGGAGAACTCTCTCTATCGTGATTACCCATACTTTGCTGATGTGCAGGTGATGATCTTCATCGGCTTCGGATGCCTCCTGGCCTTCTTCCGCTTCTACGGCTTCAGTGGAATGGTCTTTAACTTTCTCACGGCAACGTTTGCGATCCAGTGGGCGATTCTGATTCAAGGTTTCTTCCAGTTTTACCAGGATGGTAAGATTCTCCTGGGAGTGATTAACCTGCTGAATGCAGAGTTCGCCTGCGCCGTGGTGCTCATCTCGTTCGGCGCTGTGCTCGGTAAGACCAGTCCGGTTCAGCTCCTGGTTATGACTCTCCTAGAGATTCCTGTGTTTGCTTTGACAGAGTGGGCTGTACTGAAATACATCAGGATCAATGATGCAGGTGGAACTATTCTTATTCACCTGTTTGCCTGTTACTTTGGCCTTGGGGTGACATTTGTATTGTATCGTCCAAGTCTAAATAAGGGACACCCAAAGGAGACCACCAGTTATCACTCTGACATCTTATCTGTAATGGGAACTCTTTTCCTTTGGGTGTTCTGGCCTTCCTTTAACTCTGCTCTGACGTTTAAAGGTGATGATCAACACAGAGCGATTCTCCACACTTTTATAGGTCTGAGCTCATCGACCATCACAGCCTTCGCTCTCTCTGCAATGTTCAACAAGAGAGGTAAGCTCACCATGGCGGACATTCAGAATGTGACGCTGGCAGGTGGCGTGACTGTTGGGGCGTCTGTTGACATGATGATTTCTCCTGTGGCTGCATACGCCCTTGGCATCATGGGCTGCACTGCCTGCTTCTTCGGTTACAAGTACCTGACCCCCTTTTTGGCTCAACGCATGAGGATCCAAGACCAGTGCGGGATTCATAACCTCCACGGCCTCACCGGCCTCATATCATCCACAGCAGGGATCTGTGCCATCCTCCTGGCCTCAGAGGAGACCTACGGACCCAGCATGTACCAGATCTTTTCCCACCGCGCTCCCCCTGAGGGGGATCCAAAGCTGCTGGAGTTGCAGGAGCTGATTCCCGGGCTGAAGCCGGGTCTGGGCCGCACCGCTCAGGAACAGGCTCTCTACCAAGTAGCAGCAGTCTTCTCCACCATCGCAGCATCTGCAGTCGGTGGGATTCTCACCGGAATGGTCATGAAGCTGTCGTTCCTGGCGTCGCCATCGGATGAAGACTGTTTTGATGATGAACTTTTCTTTGACTTGCCGGTTGACTTTGAGAGTGTGGACGTGCTCAAGAACTTAATGAGCTTGGAGGAAAAAGAAAAATCAAATTCTGTAAACACAAAAGTCTGACTTTATTAAATTATTGTTGTAAGACATTAAATGTTCCCGTGTTGCAGAGGCGTCAGTTTTTGTATCAACCTTGAGATGTTTGTTCCCTGAACTGTTCCCTCTCATGTTCCTCTAGATACTTTGTCTCTCTTCTTATGTTTTTGACCTTGGTGAGTCCAATAAATACACATTCTGCTCCTGAAATATCACAGCACTTTATCAAAACAAGCACTCAGCAAATCCAATGCAAATAATGAACTGAAAAAATTCTATTAAAATAAATGACTGAATGTAACAACAATGGATTCAGCTTTTTATTCTACACGTTTCTTTTCCCAGTTGATTTACTGGAGCTTTTCTTTAAATGTTTGTTTTATTTTACATTTATAAATAAGAATTTCTTAACATATTATTGTTGTTTTTATTGCTATCGTAATAATTTGTGTAGTGGTGCCAGAGCTATTTGTTTTATTATTGAGATCCTATTAGAATATCTTATATTTTACTTTTTTCATATGTTTTTTCTGACACCTACTGCTTGTCTCTCGTTTTACTCTATTACATTTTCTGTGTTGTAGTTGTAATTATTTAATGCATCTGATATTTGCTTTCTGCAGATTAATGGAATCATCTATTGATCTAAACAACAAGCTCTAGAAATTGTAGAACAAACACATTCCAACCTGATTGAGTCACTTAACAGCAAATTTTAAATGAAGGATTGAAGAAACTTTTTTATAGTTAACGATTAAACGATTAGCTGGTGTTTTAAGCTGATTGTGTCTAATGTCAAATAACCAAATTCATTTTGGTTTCTGATCCGTTAACAGTCAAAGTGAACTGGTGATCTGAAAAAGAATCTCATTAAAATCACAGTTCAGTAACAGCAACTTTTTTAAAATTATTTTTAGTTTAATGTCTTTTTTATGACCCATATACAATCATTCAAGCTGAAAACAGAAGCATCAGGATTGTCATGTGATTCCTTCTGCATGTTAAATCTTCTGTAGGATCCAATTCAAATAAAAACATGTGTATGAAAGTTTCAAGGAATTTTATATCACTTTATTATACAATTTTAATAAACTTTTTACTGTTTTATCTGTTTAATTTTGTTTAATTGAGCCTTGTGATGTGATTTTTATAAAGCCTGTTGTCAGATAAAACTCATTAGAAATAACAGTCAATAAACTTAGTTTATCATTTTAACAGCTTTTATTTAACAGTAAATAAAGTTTTGTTGGTGTTGTACTGTTACAAAGGTTGAGTTAGTCATCCAGTACCTTTTATTAGCTGATAGAACAAACAATGAGTCTTATCTAATCATGAACAACACATGAAAACAAAGTTCCGTTCATGTAAAATCACAAAGTGGTGAAACAGACTTTAATGACTCGATGATTTTATTCATGGAAGATTTGAAGGATTTCAGTCAAACCATCAAGTGGCTGAAGTAAATATGATGTTTTTAACTGAGTCAAGAACCCTGAACTCCAAGAACCCCGAAGGACTCCAAGAACCCCGAAGGACTCCAAGAACCCCGAAGCGCTTCAAGAACCCTGGAGAGCTTCAAGAACCCTGGAGGGCTTCAAGAACTCTGAAGGGCTCCAAGAACCCTGAAAGACTCCAAGAACTCTGAAGGGCTCCAAGAACCCTGAAGGACTCCAAGAACCCTCAAGCGCTTCAAGAACCCTGAAAGGCTTCAAGAACCCTGAAGGACTCCAAGAACCCTGAAGCGCTTCAAGAACCCTGAAGGGCCATGAGAACCCTGAAGGGCTTCAAGAACCCTGAAGGACTCCAAGAACCCTGAAGCGCTTCAAGAACTCTGAAGGGCTTCAAGAACCCTGAACTCCAAGAATCCTGAAGGGCTTCAAGAACCCTGAAAGGCTTCAAGAACCCTGAAGCGCTTCAAGAACTCTGAAGGGCTTCAAGAACCCTGAACTCCAAGAATCCTGAAGGGCTTCAAGAACCCTGAACTCCAAGAATCCTGAAGGGCTTCAAGAACCCTGAAAGGCTTCAAGAACTCTGAAGGGGTTCAAGAACTCTGAAGGGTTTCAAGAACTCTGAAGCATTTCAAGAACCCTAAACGACTCCACTTTCTCTCAGAGTCAAACTCGTTCTGAATATTTAAACATTTCTAAAGTAAATAAAATGAATCTGTTTTCTTCGAGTGATAAATAACATTATAAAGGAACTGTTCTAACCTGTGAATGTTCTATAAACATATAATCTGCATGTTTCTATAAAACCTGATGAATTTATTGAAGTGATTTCTGACTTTTAACTGTTTCCAGCTGTGTTTTGAAATGTTGTTCGAATGTATCAGAAATACAAGTGCTGACGTGTGAACTGCAGTTGCTCTTTTTATTTCGGTCATCTTTTCTGATTGCTCAATAACTCTCATGACTCTTATAACATTTCAGACAATATGGCTGATATTTTAGTTATTTAATTTATTCATAAGAGAACTCTGATCCTTTCCATCAGACCCCTCATGAAGCTGCACAGATCCAGATTCTGAAACCCTGCAGATGTTAATCTGTCGCAGCGTCACACTGAGGTCTCTACAGTTATATTTAAAGATGACCTGAAAAGATACCCTCAATACATCAAGCATGTTTGCAGCATCCTGTGTACCCCCAGACGGAAAATGAAAGCTATTTTTGTTATCATGCTGATTCATTTAAAACTGGTACAAACAGTTTAATAAACTAGATGTTCTGTATTAAATGGATGTAATCCATAAAAAAGTACATTTATGTTTTTACTGAATCAAAATGATGTTTCTGATGATTTGTTTTTAGGTGAGTTTAAAATGATGAGCTGTTTTTACTTTCTGCTCTTCCGAACATCGTCTCCTGCGTGTTTGTTAAACAATGATTTTTACAGCAATAATAAATATAAAAGTATCTTATCTATTATACTGATTATTGCTTTCTTAACTGTTACTGCTGTCATAATAAATAATGTTGTGTGATAGCAATGTGCTTTCTGACATGAGAGCTCACTGGGGGGGCGGGGTTCTGATGGAGAAGTCTGTGTCTGGTTCTAACAAGTCAGACTTGACTGACTGAACTTTGACCTTTTGAACCCGAGGCCTATTTTGAATCCCCCGATCAGGGCATTCTCATTTTTAATGATTAGAAGCTGAGATTTATGATCCCACTGACTGAGAGTCAGCTCTTTTATGCAGAGACATCTGCAGACGCATAAATAAACACATTTAATGCTCTAAAGCTCCTGAAAATGGGATGCAGTTGGATTTATTTTACTGGGATGCTTGTGTTGTTAGACACAGAGGGAAATAACTCAAATAGTATACAATTTAATAATATAATAAAACATTTTGTGTATTACTTTGGGGTTTTTTCAGTTAATTATCTGAAGAAAAAATATAGAAATCAAAAATATTAGCTCATTGTTTCTAAGACGACTTTCATGTTTCTATATATTTTTATCCAGGCTTGCCTGCGTTGTATGATTCTGCTTTTGCTGTCATGCAATTTTCAGTTAAACAGGATCATGTTACTCAATTGTGTCAATTAATCTGTGTCAGATGGTTTTGTTAATGCCAGTTGTGTCAAGTTAAGTTTATAGTCTGTTTTTGTTTCATTATCATTAAACTAGTTAGGATTTTACTCCCACCTGTCTGCCTGTCTGATCCCACAGTGTATACGGTAAATTATTAAAAAATATTCAGGAAATGTCTATGTGCAAATGACACGAGGCAGAGCTGCATTAAAAACAGGAATTCATTTTCTACTGAGCATCAATGTATTGACTCAAGAACACGTCCAGATATCAGTGTGTGAAGACACTGTAACTGTGTGATCCACAAACTCCAGTTAAAGATGGAGGATCATGTAAAGAATAAGTTACACGTAAACATCATCCAGTAAATCAGAAAAACAAAGAATTCATCCACAAACACCCAACAGCTAAAATCCTATATCAGACAAGAATATGAACACATTCCTCTCCCAGAACTCAATCCAGATGTTAAAATATCTGTTTCAGCATTTGATATGTTGTTTTCTAATGAGAATAAAATATAGTTTATAAGATTTTCAAATCATTTTGTTCCATTTTTATTTAGATTTTCTTTTTTCCTTCATTCCAAAACCCCTGTCTCTTATTCTACTTTCATGTGGCATAACAGGAAAACCTTTAAAACATTTAATTTGATTATCTCTAAAATAAACACAATGTTGCTATTATGGATTGTAGTTTTGTTTTAAAATATTTCAACAACAACATAAATGTACTAATCTATGCACATCACTCAGTTAAACACAAAAAAACTCTTTTATTTCAGTGATTTCATGTTGATCCAACACTCAACATAATGTTTTTACTTCATTAAGTCATAAATGTTCCCGTCTTAGACTGTATGTTGTTGAAGTTTTACACCCAAAATACTTTAAAATGCCTTTTATCTTCTTCATAAATAGTACTTTTTGTTCTGCAAAGAAGTTATTGGTAACTGTTGATGACAAACAGCGCCACCATGTGGTGACAGTTTCTGGACAGAAACATGTCTGAGTATCATCTCAGAGATGGTTGGCGTAGTCCTCTCCGGTGTCCGTGGTGTCGATGGTTTTGGTTTTCTGAGTTTGGACTGAAGCGTACAGACCAGACATGGTGGAAACAGTGTCTGTGTTAACATCTTCCTCCCTCTCCGACTCTGCTGGCTCCTCTGAAGGCGCCGGTTCGGACTGGATCTGAGGAGAGCTGCGACCCGACTGAGGCCTGGGAGCCTTCAGGGTCAGGTTGGCGTAGCACTCCTGAGATTTGGACTGAAAACGGAACAAAAACAGGTTACAACATGCAGAGTGGGACAGAAGTAAATGTTTCCCTTTCATGAGTCAAATTCAAGGTTTGAGTGAATAAAAGTTTCACCTTCGATCCTGGAGTGACTCTCTGTGGAGTCCTCAGAGAAGAAGAGCTGATTGATGGATGAAGAGGAGCAGCTTCTGTGTACAAACAGTCATCTGTGGACCAAAATATTAATATCTGCTAACAGAGAGAGAGAGAGAGAGAGAGAGAGAGAGAGAGAGAGCACTTACCTGTATCTGTGTAGGTTAAGTTTCCATAAATTGGATTATCTTCCATCTGTCTTGAACTATGTTTTAAATTTGAAAAGAAGAGACAAAAACTGACAATGATTTTTTTTTTCTATCAGATCAAATGAAAGAGTTTGACTTGAATGTGAGCTGCATACTTCTGTTTGTTTCTCAGCTGACATCTGGATTTCCCTGTTAGAGCAGACAGATAAATGTTTGTTGATCATCATCATCAGAAGAAGAAAATAAACTTGTTTTATGTAGATGTTGAAAATAAAAATACATAATTACCTGGACAAAACCTTAACGCACAGCAGAGAATGTTCATCAGTAGTGAGATTATCAGCATAACACAAAAAACACAGAAGAATATCTGTGTATTTGTTGTCAAACATTGAAAGTTGAATTCTCCTAAGAATTAGGAGAAAAAAAACATTTTATTTTATTTTATAGAGTCAATGTGATCAAATCACAAATTTGGGCATTATGAAGGGAAAGTTGAAGTATTGAAATGGATGAAAACATCATTCATTCATCACTCTTTTACACCTGCATATACTTCCACAAAGACAGGACACAGCAGGGCCGGTTCTGGGCATAGGCAGACTAGGCAATTACCTAGGGCGCCCTCTGCTGGAGGGGGCGTCAAATTCTCTCTTTTTGTATTTTTTTTTTTTTTTTTTTGACAAACTGTTGGGCACACCATTCATCTCATGTAAAGACCAAAATAAGTAATAATTAAATATCTATCTATCATCTCTGCTGTTCATTTTAGTATGAATAAATATTTTTTGCAATGTAATCCAGTTATTGAGTTACGTTGTTTCTGTTCTGGGCAATAGGGGGCGCCAAAATCCCTTTTCGCTTAGAGCACCATGCAGCTCAGAGCAGGTCCTGACAGGACATTTGAGTTAGGTTGATTATTTATTGTGAGAATGAATCTCGGCAAAAAATCTTAAACTCCTGAAAAATCTTGTTTCTTTTCATGTTAACATTTATAAGGAAAGTGAATGTGTTGGTCGAGCAGCAGAGCAGATAAGCTGTTCGGCATTGAAAGGGAGGATTTAACTAGTTTTTCATGGTGAACTCTGCTGCTCAACCCACATGTGCATCTTCCTTACAAATTCAAAGAGAAATAAACAGCTTGTTATTGCCAATAATCACATTTAAAACAAGGAAACAATCAACTCAAATATGTTTAATTTTTTTGCTAATTTTGTTCATATTTTATCTCTATTCTTGACATTTTACAGTTTTGAAGTGAGAGGAATTTGATGCACAGTGTGGAAGATCAAACATGCGACCTGCACAGAGGGGTGACACGTCTCACCAAATCTGCACCAGCTTCAACATTACAGGTCGACCAAAGTCTATTTTAGAAACGTATTTGGTCACAGAGGATGTTGAGGAGGAAGTGAACGTTGGCGAGGACAAAAATAGATTTAAAAAATATTGTTTGGGGTTTTGCATGGAAATTAGACTTATTTTTTTATTAGATAAGTAAATAATTCTTATATTGAAGGAGTGAGCCTCATTGAATGTTGGTGACCTAAAGAAAAACAAACCATGCAGATAAACCAAACTGTAAATGCAAGTGCGCCGTCTGCATCCTGATGCACAAGATTCAAATCGCAGCAGATGGAGAGGTGGTTTCACCGAGACCTTTGCAAGCATGGATGTGAAAACTGTGAGTGCTTTGAACCACACATTGTTGCTGCAGGAATACAAACCTAGCAAAGTGTCTGAAGCATTTCCTTCCTTGTTTTCACTGCTTAGTTTATCACTCGGAAATTTTAGATTATTAAAACTGCATCATACAATTCAACAAGATATTTGTTTGGTAGAATAATCAATAAATCCTTGACAAAAATTGTAGATTTAAGCTGAATTTTAACTTTAACTTTAAATTTGTTCATTCAGAATAAATAAAACTACAGAGTTTATAATAACAACTTACTTTGTGTAAATTAATAGATGGTTATCTTTATTAAAAAAAAAGGTGTTAAATGTCACCTTGATGCATTTAAATGCATTAAAGGGCCTTGAACTGAGTTTTATTATGAACTGATGCTATAAAATAAAACTGAGACCTAGAGAGGAAAAGGTCACGACCTCCCTTAGATATCTGTGTCACATGCTAGCAACAAATAAAATGATGAAGTTGTGCAGAGATTTAGAGCAACATGGAAACATTGACTATGTTTTATAAATGTTGTGTTGTGAAAAAAATGACCAACGTGCACAAGTTTGAGCAAAAGTCTCACACCAGTAAACCCTGAGTTTCCTGCGTACAACAGCGTGAAACCCTGAAACGTTGTAGATCCACTGTCCACAAGACAAAAGAAAGCTGCAGGGTGGTCTGCAGAGCGGTTCTTAGCATAGGTGGTCACCTTTGGCACTGATAAAAAAAAATGTAATTCATCTATGAATTATAATAAATACATTTCATATATAAACAGTTTACTGGTAGAAAATAACAGAAAATAAATGTATGTACCTGACCCTAAACGTGTCCTGCAGCCTCATGAGGGGGAGGAGCATGAATTAGTGGCATGCATCTCAGAACAGGTTGCAAATAACATTGCCAAATGTAAACAACATGATATTTTCATCATGAGAAAAAAAAGCCCAAACCCTGGAGGGCTTTTAGAGACAGAGAAAAGAGGAGAAGGAAAAACGTTTCAGTATAGACATGTGTTACATGTGCAAACATTAAATTAAATATGTTTTGCTTTTTTATCTGTGCAAAATTCATTTGGAAAAAATAAAGTTGTCTGTTATGATGTAGTTTCAGTGCAACTTCTTTTATAATGCATAATAACTACTTGAGGGGGTATAATCTTGCTTAAGGCACCATGAGCGTTACAGGTGGCTCTGGATGTTTCTTCAGTCTGTGAATGTTTAAAATTCAAAAAGTTCAATAAAATCTTGGTTTTCACTCTATTTTTAATGTCATTCTAGTTTCCTGCTGTTTTATGTGCTTTTCTCCACGTCCTCTTGTAATTCATGATGGACGTCACAAAGATTCTGATTGTGAATGAAAAACAATGTGTTAATTATTGTTTTAGTATAAATCAAAGATACGTGTCACTGTGCATATTTAAAACTTCAGATCGCTTTAATAAATGTTGTTTGTGAATCTTTAGTTATTGGAAAATTTGCTCTGAGATTTTTTTTCAACATGTCCAAAATTTCCAAAAAACCTTGAAGGTACCATGTTTTCTTATGAATTGCGTTTTAATATAGAAATTTGCTTTTTGGGAAGTAACAAGTGCAACATTTCTGTCAGACTGCATCAACACCCCCCCCCCCCTTCAGTTTGTACAGACCTCGTATAAAATGATGACTCGACTATGATGATGCGTCACTTCTTGACCTCAGTGTTCCTGTTTTCTGAGTTCTTCACTCCTTTTTTAGCTCACTGCATGACCTTTTTTTATTATTTACTCATGTTTAAATGATTTTATGCTTTAAAATCTTTTGCATAAAACATTTTAATTGGTCAGATTCTAAACTAAATAAATTGGAATGGGTTAAACTGAGACAGAGATCTTCCTATAATAAACCCTGTTCATTCAAGTCTTTGTCTGAGGAGGTAAAGCAGATCGTCATCAGTTCAAATCCCTGCTATGCCTGGAAAGATCACTTTGCCATTGTGTCCTTGAGCAACGCACTTCACCTGCCCTGCCTGCTTGGTGGTGGTCAGAAGGTCCAGTGGCGCCTGGCAGCCTCACCTCTGCCAGTGTGAGTCCTTGCTGTGGCTACAATTTATCATTAAATGTGAGTGAATGAGAAAAAAAACAATCGTGTCTGACTTGGAAATTCAAAATACAACACACCGTTTACCATAAAATTTATTTTAAAAATATGCTAAATATTGGTCAGAATTATTTTGCTTAACATTTCTAATATTTCATAGAAAACTGAAATTGTTTTCAAAATAGAAAATCGTGGCAGCTCTCTGATTGTTTTTTTTATTGATTTTTCAGCAGCTTTAAAGTTTTGTTCATCAGACGTTTGCAGCACGTTTAAATCAGAAAGTTAAAATAAACCCTAACAGAAAACATCAACGTACATGATCCACGTGCAATTTAAAACTTCTATATGTTGCATAGAACGGATTTTGACTCTGATATTCTGTGTAAAATTATTTGATTGGACTTGAAAACCCCAAATTTTGAATTTCACAGTCATTCCCAGTACATACAAATAACACTGTAGTGTGTGTTTTTAAGACACTTACCGTGTGTGCTATTCCAACAGCATCCCATGATTTATTCTGTTTGCAGATAAACGTCCTAATAATGGCTTTTACATTTGCAAATTGGCTGTAATTCTGACAAACACTCCACAGCTTGCAGCATGCTCCTGCTCGCTCAGAGCAACGCACGCAGGTTGTCTATGCTTTTTTTATTTCATCTTTTTTCAGGGGTGTTACAGGATGTGTGCTTTTGCAGAAAGCCACAACCTTTTTTAGACTAGAAAAAACATCAAAGGAACATGTTGAAAGAGTGTCAAGTCCCACAATATTGGGAAACATGTTTATGAAATCTCCCTAAACTAATGAAAGTTGATCATTTCCTGTGTACTTTACTATACTGGGTAAAAATAGTAAGATATTATAATTTGTTTAAACCTCAATAAAATGGAGACCACACTTAAGAGACATGCTTTTATTATTAGGAAAATGAACACTAGCATTACGCCAAAGAATAAATACTTTACAAAACAACATAAAAAATATACATTTTCAAAATAAAAGTTGCTTTAATTAAACAGTAATACAAGATGTCTCTTTATTTGTCTGTTGTATCAAAGTTTCTCTATAACATCTTTATTCACACCTAATCAGTCCTATTAGGCATGGGTGGGGGGGGGGCGGGGGGGATCCTGCAGTCACTGGGTGAGAAGCAGGTACAATAGGGGTCACCTGTCATCAAAGGGTCACATGTAGACAAATAACCTTACAAACGCACAAGTGTGTTTTGGTATCCTTATGGGGACCGTCCATTGACTTCCATTGATTTTAGTAACTAGATTTATACCTAACCCAAACCCTTTTACTAACCTTAACCATTACTGATCTATAACTAACCCTAAGACTAACTAAAACTCTATTCACACCATACCTATAAACCTAACCCCTAACCCTAAAAAGGGGAGTCCCCCTCACGGGGACCAGGCTTCGATCCCCACAAGAACCCTCGGACCCCAGAAAGATAGTAAAAGTCAGGAAACGGGTCCCCAGGAGGTCAGAAATACAAACCCACACACACACACACACACACAACTGGAGCCAGTTTAGAGTCACCATTTAATCTAACATGCTTTTTCAGACTGTAGGAAATGACATCATCACCTTTTCTTATGAAGCAAAGTGCTGTTGATTCTATTTCAGTATTTTGGAATGATAAAAAGATAAATGGCTGCGCACATTTTTTACATCAAATGACTCCCAATGTTTGTCATTCACACACACGTACATGTTTGTTGGTGATAAACTACACACACATTGAAGCCGTGTGCCACCTGACCACCATCAAACAGACAGGTGAAGTGTCTTGTCTGAAGACACAACAGCAAAGTGATCTTTTTCCAGACAGTAAGTCTGTTACAGCTGTGGAGGAATTTTGGTGAGCTTGAAACATCTTTTTTATGAGTTTATATCACAGCATGTTAGTTGGATTCAGGTCAGGACTTTGACTTGGACCAGTCCAAAGTCTTCATTTTGTTTTCTTCAACCCTTCAGAGGTAGACCTTCTGGTGTTTTTTTAGTTCAGCTGCAGAACCCAAGTGTTCTTTAGATGTTAGTCACAGATGTGACATAGATGTTTTGGTTTCATTTACCACAACGAGTCTATTAGCAGGCAGCAAAGCAGCTCAAGACCATCATACTACCACCACATTTACTGTTCTAAAAACTTCCAAGAAGTTCAACTTTTATCTCATCAATCCACGGAAAAATGTTCAAAAAGTCCTCGACCATCAAAATGTTTTATAGCAAATCTGAGAGAAGTCTTTATGTTCTTTTAGCTGAGCAATTTCTCAGTTTATTTTTCTTATGGTGGATTTGTTTGCTTTTTTGCACTTGTTCGAAATAAAAAAAAATAAAGCATTCGTGAACTCTGGCCTTAACTGAGGCAAGTGAGGCCTGCAGTATTTTGGATGTTGATCTGAGGTCTTCTGTGACCTCTTGGATGAGTCGTTGCTTTGTCTTGGAGTAACTTTGGTCGACCAGTAACGCTTAGGAAGGTTCAACATTGTTGCATGTTTGTGGATGATGGATCTCACTGATGTTCATTGAAGTCCCACAGCATTAGAAATGTTTTTATATCCAAACTGATAGATCTCAATCACTTGTTTCGTTATTTGTTCCTGAAGTTCCTTGAATCGAAGCATGATGTCTGGCTTTTGAGGATCTTTTGGTCTGTTCCACTTTGAAAATTACGGATTTGGGACTGAAACTCACATCCGATTACTTCTGACGGAAAAACTCCGTGTTCCCAGTTGTATTTGAAAGCAGCACTTTCCTACACGCGGAGCTAAACTGTAATCCCGCCCCCTGCTGCGTCACTGCTCTCTCTTCTCCCTTACGCTGATGTGGAAGTAGCGTCAGCGTTTCAAGCCTGGAAAAATGTTCAGTTTTGGATCAAAAATGTTGCTACTATTTCTCCTGGCATTCCCCTGCGGGTTGATATCAGTTGGTAAGTGTTTTATCTTCTTAAAAGTGGCGAGATTTTGTTTTTTCATTCGCTTAGAAAAAAGTTGACGTGGCACATCGCTGAACACTTATCGCTGCTGCACGAGCTTACAAACAAAATAAGTAGCCTGTAATGAAAATAAGCGTTTGGGTTTTCTTTATCTTTTATTAATTAAAGGTTGTTTGGATGGTTTTGGTTTGACACTGCAGCAGCAGCTTCCTCCTGCTGGGACACGTCACCACAAATAAGGTGGGAACGTGTGTTTGGGTTTGTTTTTCTTATTACCCACTGACCCAAATTCAGATTTAGTGCCAATATTACACACTTGGGTTTAGAACATGTTTAAATAATCCTTAGAACATGAATCTTTTAATAAAATAAAACCAAAAATCTGTCACTCGTACCTCCAGATATCAGCCTAACCCAAACCATGATGGACCACCTATTATTGTGACGTTGTTGTTTAAAAAGCAACATTTCATCCACAACAACCAAAACATGATGGGAAAAAATCATTTTATTTCCATCCAGATTCATTTTTGACAGTTAAACTCACTGCTGTCTCACTTTTCAGGTCACGTTCATGCAGAGTCAGACTCCGCCGAGGATGTAGCAGTCGATGAGGAGGAGGAGGAAGATGATGAAGAGATGCTCGTCGAAGATCAAATACAAAACACTGTATGTTTAATGTGTCTGATCTGAAACCTACACGCTGGTTGTTGGTTAGAATTTAATTTTGTGTTCATTATCAGGAAGGAGATGAAGATGACGCAGATGAAGGTGCGGATAAAGTCGTGACTTCACACCCCGATGCCGACACCACCATCCTGTTCACGACGGGCGAAGGTTTGTAAAGAATTATAAAAGAATTATAAAACCATTGTCCATCTTACTCCTTCATGCATTACCTTCATGTTCATGTTGCATTTAGAGTTTCTTGCCAATGAAATTGTGAGATTCCTGGTGGGTTTCACCAACAAAGGAAGTGAAGCTTTTACCGTTCAGTCACTGGAGGCCTCGTTTCGTTACCCCCAAGATTTCCAGTTCTTCATTCAGAATGTGAGTAATGATGCTGTTTTAATGCATGAGATCTTCTGTTAATTTTCTCACAGCAGATGTTCACGTTTTCATGTGTTCAAGGTGTGTTAAGGTGTTTTTATTCAGGCTGTTTATTCTCAGTACCTTTTTAAATTGAACCATAACTCAGTTTGTGTTTGTAGTTTACAGCTTTGCCCCTGAACACTGTAGTCCAGCCCCAGGCTCAGGCGTCCTTCGAGTACTCCCTGATCCCTGCTCAACCCATGGCCGGACGACCTTTTGGTCTTGTTATCCTCCTCAACTACCTCGATGCTGAGGTAAAAAACCCAAACAGGTTTTAATCCTTTCACTCTTCAACATGAGGTACTTTGGACTGAGC
Source organism: Pachypanchax playfairii (assembly GCA_006937955.1). Classification (NCBI taxonomy): domain Eukaryota; kingdom Metazoa; phylum Chordata; class Actinopteri; order Cyprinodontiformes; family Aplocheilidae; genus Pachypanchax; species Pachypanchax playfairii. Next base: position 396,958 of record SSNP01000278.1, read on the forward strand.
TGAAAGAGGATTTTCATTTTATATTTTAGTGTAGAATCATGGGGAAGGTGGAATGTATCTTTTAAAATGAGATATTGATATCTTAAATTTCCCATCATGCTTTGCAGTGGTTCTGCAGTGAGCTGGAAAATACTAAAACATTAGCTTATTAAAAGGTCGTGCTAAGTCTCGTTCCCTGCCTGTTTAAAATAAGTAGCTGTTGTAGGAAGTTTATTTTACTTTTGAAAGCCATCCGGGAATTTTTATTATTTTAAGACCATAAGAAACTTTTATTATGTTCAATCTTTCACTTTATTTCAACATTTTATTATTAATTCTGAATTTGAACAGCTCTGTTGTTCTTTTGTCTTTTTTTTGTGTGTTTACGGCACTTTTACACAAAGTTTTAAGGTACTTTATAAGAAGTCTTTTAAGATGTTTTCAGCAATGTTCCTTTAGAATATAAAATCATGTTTTACTATTATTCAATAGAGGCTTTAATTATATACAGACTTTTCATTGTTTAGGATAATGTGCATTATTACCATCTTCATTTTTAAGTGATGACAAATTGTGGTTTTAGTTTGGACTGTCGTTATCTTTATGTTTATGGTTAACAGACTGAATGTGCAAGTTTTTGAAAAAAGTCAAAGGTCACAAATATCAAAACTGAGTCACAGTGTAAATCAGAGTTAAAGGAAATCCCACTTTAATTTGATTATATTTAAAAACAGAATCCACTAAGAGCTGTTTTTGAAATCACGTGTCTTTAAAGTATCGATGACCCGTAGGTTTCATGATCCGAGTTAAATCTGCTCAACCTTTGAATTTTTTTTTTAATCAGGGCACCACGTTTCAGACTGCAGTTTACAACCAGACCGTCACCATCAGCGAGCGAGAAGAAGGGCTGGATGGAGAAACGTAAGATCAGCTTACTCTGTCATATCCTGTTGTTTACATACGACGCTGAAAATGCAGATCAAGCAAATGCTCCTGCAAAACTGCAAAAACTGCATGGACGACCACAAGCAGCAGCAGCATTGCACCAGAAACCCTGTCTGACAGAACCAGTAGGCACATGGACTGGATTAATTTCAGCACTGCTTCAGTTAATCAGCTGTTGCAGGGAAATAAAGCTCATATAAAATCCTGTAAAGAGGTGTGAAACTGGCAGGAAGAAACTAGCTGTTTGTACTTTGCTGCTGCTGCAAGAAGCACAAATCGTCTCTGATAAACTAGATCAATAATCGAATGTGAAAACAGGAGTTTGGTTAAATGAATCCTTGAAATATTAGAAGCTGCTTTTAAAGAAAACTATTAAACGGTGCTGTTTTAATTACAGGATGTTCATGTACGTGTTCCTGGTGGGACTCGTGACCCTGATGTTGTTTGGGATGTACCAGGTTCTGGAGTCCAGAACGGTATGTTCTGTTTCATATGACGTCTGCAGACAAATACATTCATTTATGAACTGAGATCACTGACATGCAGCTAGATACAGAACATCTAGAACCAGACCAGCACCCCCTAGTGGCTGGCTGCAGTATACATTCATCTGAAACTGGTCTATCTGTTGGAGGATAATGAAGAACGTCTGTGTTCTGCAGAGGAGGAGGGTTCCTGTTAAAATAGAGAAGGGCACCACGGGGATAAGTGACGTGGACATCAGCTGGATTCCTCAGGAGACTCTTAACGTCATGAGTATGTTTATTTTTGTCATGAATAACAACTTGCTGAATAATTTTCAACTACTTGTGAGTTTTTGTCCTAGTTTGTTTTCACCAAATTCTCTGTGAAGATAAAGTTTCAGTCTTACATTCACCTCCTGTCTTTCAGACAAGGCCTCCCCGAAAACATCCCCTCGGAAACGAACCAAGCGGGCAGCAGGAGCTGACCAGTAAGCGTCAGTCCGTGTCAGACGTTCAACTCTCCGGTGTAGCATCCCACTTCCTGTTTGCAAGAGGAATGCTGGTTTTTTAATTCATTTTTTATCCAAAGAAGTGAATTTAAAGAGGAATTTCTGCCTGATGAGCGTGCTGGACTCATTCAAACACTAATAGGGTTTAACTCAGTTTTAAAATGTGTATGATGAAAAATACACTAAGAAAATACCAGACGTGCAGTTTTTATACACCAACAGAGATCAGAGTAAAAACGCCCGCCGTGTGGCCGTTTTATTTCTACCTCAGTGTTCTACAGAGATTCTTGATATTTGAGTCATCGATGCACAAATACGTGTTGGTACACAGTTCACGAAAATGTCGACATAATGAGGTAAAATGACATACCAACTTGTATCTGTGTGCCGAGTCAGTAGTCAATCTCTGCAACATTAAAGTAGAAATAAACTGGAACATTCAGTTTTTTAGCTGGTGCATTAGAAACTGTTCATTTGGCTTGTTAAAGCTGCAGTTAAATTCTAATCATGTTTCTTTTTGAGTTGGAGGTTTGTTACCTGCAAAATCAGGATAAAACAGGACTCGAAACTAAAAGTAAAAGTTTTCTTTTCCTTTTCACCACCATTGTGCCTTATGTTTACTGTGCTGATATCTTGACAAACGGGCGTCCTCGTGTTGGTTTCTAAAACCTTCATTTTAAAACGTTTATTTCAGAGAGCAGTAATGGCAGCTGCAAGAACTCCCAGCATGGAACAATGTTCTCTCAGTGTTTCTTCAGGCTTGTCTGCCTGTTTTTCCCCTCGGAGACGACGTGCAGAACTTTGAGCCGTTTGTTAATGGTACAGTCTCTCAGGTTGTTTATAAAATAAAAACTCCTTTTCAACAAATGTCTATATTTGTTTGAAATTTTTTTTTTTTGGTATTAATAATTCTGTTATGGTTGTTGTTCTATTTAAGAAACTTTCCAGAATACTTTGCTCATGTCTTTTGTTAAAATAATCATGGAATGTATTTTTTGTTTGTTTACAATTTATTATGATAAACCACGTGTTGATGGGGGTTCATTTTCCCCAGATATCAATTTATCTAAAAAATATACCTTTCTCACTAAAAAGTCTTCTAATATCTGACATGCTGATGACAATTCAGAACTTCAGTAACATTTAATGAACCATGTGAACACAAATCAGTGCCACTGCCAAGATCTTGCGTCACTTTTCTCTCACCTTGACAGTATTTGTGTCTTTTTGTGCACTACAGAGTAAGAGGGGATCAGGGAGTGGAGAACAACCAGCCATGTTCACTGTGCATGGTACAGATAGAGGAAGCTTTATCTCAGGGAAATACGGGTTGTTGAATTTTGTGCGCGCGTCGTTGAATGCACGCGCGCCGTTGAATGCACGCGCGCACTCGTGATTGCGCGCGCCCGTTCATAACGCGCGCGTGTCTTTATGACACAAAGATCATTCCATACGTTCTTAAAATGGGCGGCTAATCTGCGCGCGAGCGCCGCGGTTTGTCCTCATCAGTCCTCCGAGGGTCCATCAGCATCCCGCGCCCTCCGCCTGGACTGAAATGGGATGATATGGGATTATTCATGTCGACCAAGATCCGAGGGATTCTCGCGATTGGCTTCAGTAAGACATCTCAAACTGCTGATTTGATTTATGCTCCCAGACAAAAATCTGAAGCAGGCTGGAGGTTTTTTGCAGGCTGTTGTTGAATGTGACTATCTTTATCTCAGGATTGTGTGGTTGTTGGATTGTAACTGTACCAACTGGCTGTAGTACAACAATGATATACTGGCATAGTGTGTGATGTGCAGCTTCAGAACATGAGATACTACAGCATCAATAAAAACAAATAGATTAGTTTAAATCTCAGTCAGATTTATTTATATTTGAGTTTTTGTCTTGCAAGGCAGATTTTACTATTTAAATTTTAAATACACCATAAAAAACTCCCATTCTTCTTCTTGACAAATTAGATAATATTTTGAAATTATTTGCTGTAAATGCTGCTTCATTGTCCCGTAACTGGCTTCAACACATTTCCACACAGTTGATTTCTGTTTTGAAGTGATTATTCACATCTTTTGAAGTGTGTTCCAGTGGACAGGCTTGAAACATAGAATCTTTCCTGTTGTTGCTTCTCGACTGAATTCATTTTGGAGACATATAATTTAATTCTTACTGACTGATGAGCTAGTTCGAGTAGGGCCAAGAACAAAGAGGATTGCTGCCCTTTTAAAACACGTCCAATCTCAAAATGTTCATACTGGTTTGTGGAAATGGGATTTTATAACCCTTTGCATCAACCTCAGTAAACACATTACACGGCCCATCCTTTATAATGAAATATTGTGATATTCCTGCAAGACATGCCCCAAACTGCACTAGAAGTGCTACAGCTAGCGCTATAGAATTCTGTTTTTAATAACCTGCAATGAATTTATAGAAAGAATAAACTTCTTTTAAGATGGCAGCAACCCAATTTGGTCTCGGCTCCTTTTCAGAGAAGCCGTTAACTCATCTGTCTCACCAGAAGGAAACTCTTATTTCTCTAAACTGAGGCCTGTTAAAAAGCTATCATCAACAGATTAGGTGATGTCCATAACCTTTTCACAGAACCCCACTTAAAAAAAATCAGAACTATCCCTTTAAATGTGTCTGTTTTTAGTTTCTACATCTCCAGATGTGTGATTCTTTAAGCTGTGCCGTCTCTGTTTTTTCTGTGCAGTGTTCCTGTTCCTTGCAGCTCCTGGAGACTCTGTAGATGTGAAGTGTGAGAACGTTTATAGAGATTTTTCTGAATGTGTCCTGGTGCTGGGAGAGAGCATGGACAACTATCAGGAGAACGTGACGAGTGAGAGGGGCGTGGCGGCTGTATGCAGGTGACTGGGATCTTATAATGTTTAAGAAAGTAAAACAACAGCTAGTATCTGTCTGTGCATGCAGGACAAACCAAAATGTATCACAATAAATACTGTATTCAAAACACTAAATCCAAAGCGCTGATTTTAGTTTAATTCTGAATGTATGTCTGAATGAACTGAGGAAGACCTTTTATTGTGAAATCCTGTATAGAGCAGAGCAGAGTCCATTATCTCCGACACCCTACTGTCGTATTTAATAATTTATGAACTAGCTGCTGAAATAATGAAACTCAGAGGAAGATCTGAAGTCCTTGTTTCTCCTCCAACTGAGTATCAAAGACAAGGATTCACACTTTCAAGCTTCCTGCTGAAAATTGCCCACTTGTAATATTACGTGTGATGTTGTTTCAATTTTGGATGTAGTTGCCATGGTAATGAAAGCACTGCTTGACTTACTGGAGGCCAGTTAAGACATCTGAGCGATGGATTATTGGCAAACAAATCAATCCATGACAGCCAGTGCATGTGTGATGTCGGTGTGGATTCTGAGCGATGTTCCTCTGTTCGCCACAGCCACTGGGAAGCGTTCCACACGTGTGCTCTCACGGCGCTGTCCGACTGTCAGGAAGAGGTCAGCTCCATCTGGGAGACTCTGAGGCAGGACTCCAGGAAGATCCGGTTCCATGGAAGTCTGTTTGACTTGTGCAGCCCAAGCTCCTCCCCCTGCATTAGTCTGTCTTTTGCTGCTCTTATCCTGCCACTGGTGCTGGTCTTGACAGGGCCCAGGTGGTTACCTGTATAAGTGGTATTAAGTGATAAAATGGAGGCGGGGGGGGGGGGTGTTGTAGCTGAGGGCATCCTGTTTCCTGAGTTTCAGCCCCACTGAACTCAAACTTAAAGCCAAGGATTTAAAAATGTTTTAAAGGATTATTTTGGCGTAGATCTGCACACTCATACGGCAGGACAATCAATATCTGTTTAATGAATAATGTTTGAAATCATCTGAAAAGCTTTTTAACTTATAATTTCAGGCCATCATTAAATATAACAATTGAATAAAGGAAGCAGAAAGAAAACCAGCGCCCCCTTATGGCTGGCTGCAGTATAAGTTTTAAGTCCCGCCCCCTCCATGTAAACGAGTGGGATATTTTCCTCACTAAGAAATAAAAACATGCCTCAGATATTTTGCTCCAGGTGTTGACTTCTGCTGATCCATTTAGTTATCTTGCTGCTGTGTGTTCTAATAATTGATTTTCTAACAATGCCTTTAGTTGTATAATAAAAACCCCACGACTGTGTGCAGGTGAGGAGGCGGGACTTTCAGCTCCATGTCTGGAGTGCACAGACTCCAACTCTGAGATTTGTCTTGTTCTCTCAGTTTCTAACTGGTTTTGTCACGAGCTTCCTAAAAGATTACTTAGACATTTTAGAGAGGAAATGTCTAAAAACTAGTGATACTTTATCACGTGGAAAAAATCCAACTACAAGTTACCGTGTAGCCTGACACATGGAACAAAATAATAAAATAATAACAGGCAAAAAATGGCATGTTGGTTTTTTTATATATTGTACAGCTGAAACTAGACATCACTAGAGGTGCTGGAAGAGACTTTAATTAATCAGCTTTATTTTATTATTTTATTTTTTTCTCATCTTGACTGTTTAAGCAAAGTTAAGCTAGTCACCCCTCTACAGTTTATGTTTCAGTCCAGCTCTGAAGCAAAAACATGAAGCACATCATAAAATAACATGTTAATTCATGAACCCGAGACTAACATGTACAGTGGGGCAAAAAAGTATTTAGTCAGCCACCAATTGTGTAAGTTCTCCCACTTAAAAAGATCAGAGAGGCCTGTAATTTTCATCATAGGTATACCTCAACTATGAGAGACAAAATGAGGAAAAAAAATCCAGAAAATCACATTGTCTGATTTTTAAAGAATTTATTTGCAAATTATGGTGGAAAATAAGTATTTGGTCACCTACAAACAAGTAAGATTTCTGGCTTTCACAGACCTGTAACTTCTTTAAGAGGCTCCTCGGTCCTCCACTCGTTACCTGTATTAATGGCACCTGTGTGAACTCGTTATCAGTATAAAAGACACCTGTCCACAACCTCAAACAGTCACGCTCCAAACTCCACTATGGCCAAGACCAAAGAGCTGTCAAAGGACACCAGAAACAAAATNATAAGAGACAGGTGTTCGGTTGGAGATCAGGTTACATACAGTGGGGCAAAAAAGTATTTAGTCAGCCACCAATTGTGTAAGTTCTCCCACTTAAAAAGATCAGAGAGGCCTGTAATTTTCATCATAGGTATACCTCAACTATGAGAGACAAAATGAGGAAAAAAAATCCAGAAAATCACATTGTCTGATTTTTAAAGAATTTATTTGCAAATTATGGTGGAAAATAAGTATTTGGTCAATAACAAAAGTTAATCTCAATACTTTGTTATATAGCCTTTGTTGGCAATGACAGAGGTCAAACGTTTTCTGTAAGTCTTCACAAGGTTTTCACACACTGTTGCTGGTATTTTGGCCCATTCCTCCATGCAGATCTCCTCTAGAGCAGTGATGTTTTGGGGCTGACGCTGGGCAACACGGACTTTCAACTCCCTCCAGAGATTTTCTATGGGGTTGAGATCTGGAGACTGGCTAGGCCACTCCAGGACCTTGAAATGCTTCTTACGAAGCCACTCCTTTGTTGCCCGGGCGGTGTGTTTGGGATCATTGTCATGCTGAAAGACCCAGCCACGTCTCATTTTCAATGCCCTTGCTGATGGAAGGAGGTTTTCACTCAAAATCTTACGATACATGGCCCCATTCATTCTTTCCTTTACACGGATCAGTCGTCCTGGTCCCCTTGCAGAAAAACAGCCCCAAAGCATGATGTTTCCACCCCCATGCTTTACAGTAGGTATGGTGTTCTTTGGATCCAACTCAGCATTCTTTCCCCTCCAAACACGACAAGTTGAGTTTCTACCAAAAAGTTCTATTTTGGTTTCATCTGACCATATGATGTTCTCCCAATCCTCTTCTGGATCATCCAAATGCTCTCTAGCAAACCGCAGACGGGCCTGGACGTGTCCTGGCTTCAGCAGGGGGACACGTCTGGCACTGCAGGATTTGAGTCCCTGGCGGCGTAGTGTGTTACTGATGGTAGCCTTTGTTACTTTGGTCCCAGCTCTCTGCAGGTCATTCACTAGGTCCCTCCGTGTGGTTCTGGGATTTTTGCTCACCGTTCTTGTGATCATTTTGACCCCACAGGGTGAGATCTTGCATGGAGCCCCAGATCGAGGGAGATTATCAGTGGTCTTGTATGTCTTCCATTTTCTAATAATTGCTCCCACAGTTGATTTCTTCACACCAAGCTGCTTACCTATTGCAGATTCAGTCTTCCCAGCCTGGTGAAGGTCTACCATTTTGTTTCTGGTGTCCTTTGACAGCTCTTTGGTCTTGGCCATAGTGGAGTTTGGAGCGTGACTGTTTGAGGTTGTGGACAGGTGTCTTTTATACTGATAACGAGTTCACACAGGTGCCATTAATACAGGTAACGAGTGGAGGACCGAGGAGCCTCTTAAAGAAGTTACAGGTCTGTGAAAGCCAGAAATCTTACTTGTTTGTAGGTGACCAAATACTTATTTTCCACCATAATTTGCAAATAAATTCTTTAAAAATCAGACAATGTGATTTTCTGGATTTTTTTTCCTCATTTTGTCTCTCATAGTTGAGGTATACCTATGATGAAAATTACAGGCCTCTCTGATCTTTTTAAGTGGGAGAACTTACACAATTGGTGGCTGACTAAATACTTTTTTGCCCCACTGTATGTAACCTGATCTCCAACCGAACACCACTCCAACACTACCACACCCCAAAAAATACAAAAAGCTATTTGTCATCAAACTCTTCACTGCACACACTCTGGTTCACAGCAATAGATTCACACAGTCTGAATGATGTGTGCTGCTCACCACACGCTGAGTGTGTTGCATTTTTAATGTACAGACACCAAACTGACTTCGAGGCTAGGTGCATGTTAGCATTCAAAATATCATCCTAATCTCACGTGTGATTGTGTACAGATCATGGAGCCGAGCCATCATGATGTAATAACGATATGAAAAACTACAACAGAGGAGCGCGTCAGCGAGAATAACAGCAATATGTATCTCAACTAAACCTGACAGTTATTACAAAACTCTTCAGAGAATTAAAGGATTACTAAGAATATTCATAGTTTATCTCACAGTGTGTTTTTATTTCTGGTTAAATTATTGTGAAGTTGCTGACAATCAAGCAACTTGTACATATTAACCTTATTTTTACCTCATAATACAACATTTGAGCTTAATGTTGCACAGCTGCTATGAAGACACCAAAAACAGACATCTCCATCACACGGGGCTTGTGCTTTTATTATCTAATAACCTGCTTTAGTTTATCACCCAATGAAAAAAGTTAGTTGTTATATATGTTTTTGTTATTGTTGCAGATTTCTGAAGTGAACGTGAAATGGGAAATGAAAACTACAGAATGGGAGGGACTATTTTACAAAGAGGAATTTGTGTCATTGATGAAAAAAAAATCTAAAACTACAAGAGTGATTAATTACACTGTTTTTTTTTTTTTTTTTTTTTTTTTTTTTTTTTTGTTTGTTTTTTTTTCATTTAAACAAACATAGTTTTGACCAACAAATGAATAACCTCCTGTAATGCCTAACTTATTCATGTTAAATATATATTCGGTTATCAATTCCATAAAAAAAAAGATGTAAACCTAATTTAATTGATTACCTGTTAAGTTAAATTATTGAACATATAAGGCTCTGTCCTGATTTATGAATGATAAGATGATTTTCTCTTTTCACCACTTAATTGCTTTTTTCTGGCATCTCTCAGTTATGGGATTCCTCATGGATCTGTTTTTGGTCCACATGTTACTGTTCTGGTAAATTTTTAGAACATCTAACATTCTTCATAGCAGACTTATTAGTGATATTTAAGTTCATCAGTCTATTAGATCAGATATTAGTAACCAGTTGAAAGCACTATTAAAATGTTTTAGTCAAATGAAATCTCAGATTAGATTAAAGTAACTTAATAAAAAACTCTAAAGTTGTGGAAGATCTAGTTTTTTCCAAGGTTCAGTGAAAGATTTGTGCTCTTTGGCTCAATATATATTTACTTTGCTTTCTAAATTATTGTGTTTTTGACTGTTCAAATATTTTTTGATTCTGAAGTTGGGTTTCGAGGAAAGTTTACGATTTATTGATATCTCACTTGTTATAGTTAGCTTTTTGAAAGATCTCAATTTGGATGAATAGAGATGCTTCTGACTGGATTTATATGCCAACAGCTTGTTACAGTAGAGCCAGGTGGACTGCTGTCATCTTACAACAAGTTCAGATTTTTTTTCCAGTTCATGTGAACAGTGCTTTACATACTACTCTATTTCTCCAAACTGAGGTCATTCAATAAGTAAGATATTGCCAAGCTGATCACAGAATTACACTCAACTCTGTATGTATGTTGGTGAGATCAGCTGTTTCTGCATCGTTTACTAACTGTTCAAAACATGGCAGCTTGTTCTTTAATTTAAAAAAGTGTGAAAACGTCTCTAATTTTAACGTGTCTTTGATTTTCTGTATGTTTCCAGATTGTTTTAAAAACTTTGCTGCTCAATTTGAAAGTCTTAAATGGTCTTAATTAATGGATCTTCTCAACACTTTATAGAACATATTGTTGTGTTTTCATTCTATTTTACAGGATTTTTTACTCTTTTTCTTGTGATTTATATTATATTGTTTTATATACTGTGTTTTATGCCCTTGTTTAGCTAAATTGTTTATCACTTTGATTGTTTATTATTTTCTAAATTGCTTTTACTGAATTAGAAACGGACATCCTTCCTACTTCTTTCTGTCTGTGACGATCCACGACAGGTTTTGCATTAAAAACTGTTTTTTTAACAAGTCCAAACAGATGATCAGCAAATCTAAGCAAGTGTTCCTGCTTATTTTCTATTGGATATGTTTTTTTCACACGTGCATGATAATGTTTTGTGACGATTCCTCAGACAAATTGACCATATTGTTTTAACTAAGTGGTTTGTGCATGAAGTTAGGCTAACCACTCAGTATCATGCAGATTTACTACCTGCAAATCCTTCCTCTCGCTTGACACCACGAGCATGTTTGATCCACTTGTTTTTGTTTATTTTTTTATTTCATAGTAGCTTCACGATCCCTTGTGTGCCTGATGGTGGAATAACAAAAACAATATTGGTGTTCTTAAAAGCATGAGCAATATGTATATCTCTGAAGAAGACATTCCTCCCTTCATATGCTGTTGATGAAAGCATGAAAATGATTCTGATTATAAATAATAAATCATTGTAGTAAATTCTGACAACAGTTTAAACATGGAAAAAAATTCCTGAATGTAAAAAGCAAGTTAAAAAAATGTTTGTTTGTTTTTTTTCTTCACAGCAAATATTCACAAGATTCTGTAAAGCAATATATGGCAAAGTAATGTAACTGTAACAATAAAGCACAAGTGTTAAAATCTAGTATTGTGTGTGAATTTGATTCAGAGTCTCAGTTTTTACTTTTCCCTGAAGCAGGAAGTTGGTAATGAAGATCCCAGCGAGCCTTTTTCTGCTCATTAGTGTTCGCACATCTGCTTTTTTCCACTTGGAAACATGAAGGGTTATGACATGCTCAAGCTGTGAATTTTATTAAACAAACTGAGTCTGAAACACAGACGGTTGACTGATTTTACATGTTCAGAAATGCACTTTATTTTCTTAAAGCTGGTTGTGTATCGTGTCAGTGGAACATCTGGCGTCACAAACGTGTTCAAAACGGTGAACGTTCTGAAACTCTGAGGCCGAGATGAGCAGACTCACAAGAACACGACCTTTAACCTTCATATTCTAAATCAAATTAACAGTTTATTCAGTCATATTATATATATTAAATCTGAAAATATTTCAGCTTTCATTTGTTTAAAGCAGAACTAAGTAAGTTTTGCTCTCGCTCTCCCCCTACTGGTCCCCTGTGAAAGCTCACTGTCGTAACGTTCCCCCGCCGATTTAAGGGTGGCGTTGCTAACAACGGCAAGGGCTTCATGCTTCTATTTATGTACGTGAGTGTGAGTGCCGTAAAGCAGGTTTGTTCTCGCGAGATTAGTCGGGTCCGATCCACTGAAAGTTGCAAGTGCTGCTTTCAGGACACAGACCCCGGAGGGAGGGGAGGGACCCACGAATCACCCCGCCAAGTCCTTGTTTACCCCCACAGGGACTCTAGAAAACATTTATTGAGGTGAAAAAACTTACTTAGTTCTGCTTTAATGAGCAAGAGGTGAAGGACGTCACCACCTTCATCCCTTCTTCTCCTCCCATCTTCTATTAACTCATTCCAACTGAACATGTCTGTGAAAAAGTATTTACCCCCTTACAGATTAGTCATTAGTGTATTCTTATTAAAATAATAATGTAACAGTATTATAACAAGTTACATTTGTATCTAAGAAAACACATTCCAAAGTCAAAATTCAGAGACATTTTTATAAATAAGAATTCAAATTAAGTCCAAAATAAGTTTTTTTTCACACATCTAGATAAAAACACTAGGATATTTTATTATTTATACATGAGCACTTTAAATGTTTAAGGGTGTCAGTTTGTTTTATACTAGAATAAGAAACCTGAGTAAATATAAACTGCACTTTTTAAATGATAATGTCATTTATTAAGGAAATTAAAGGTCCAAACTAACCTGAGTCTCTGTGAAAAATTAATCTCCTAAATCTAATAAATGTCTGTTTCAAGCTTGATGCCATCAACTGCAGTTAAGTGTGAGACCAGTTGATGACTGCTCATGACTCTGTCACATGACTGCAGGGAGATTTAGGCAGATTTGTTTACTGTTGTTTTAATTGGACAGTGTTTGAGCATGAACAGCCTGTTTAATATCATCCCTTTGACTTGGCCTCAACAAAACCTTCTTTTTGTTTGTTTTTGTTTATTTATTTGTGGATTTCTTGTTGTGTTTCGGATTATTTGGATATACCTGCCGTTTAATCCAAATGGTCTTGTGCTTAAAGTCACACACTGATGGACAGAAGTTCCCCTTCAGGTT